>CAJQZJ010000221.1:3136137-3213860 GCA_907164525.1 Lophiomys imhausi
TTTTTTTTTTTTTTTTTTTTTTTTGAGGGGGGATCAGGTAATATTTTTCCTGGAGCAAATTTGGTTTTTTGACAATATATAAAGTATTATTTTTCAATCCAGATTAAAGATGAAATTATTTTGATATTTTGGAGCTAAACAAACGTTTAGTGTATATATTTTGAGATCTCTAAGGACAATTTGTTTGAATTGCAGCATGCCTTTTGTAAGTATCTTTTAAACTTAAATCCTTCCAAATCCTGTATGCCTGTCTCTGCATTCTAAGTATTGGGATCAAAGACATGTGGTTCCCAACTGATGTGATTACAGATGTGCTCCACCACCCCTGGATTGAAGTTTTTCTCTATTTATAGCTTGTTTTGTATCAGGCTGACCTTGAGCTCTGAGATCTGCCTGTTTCTGTCTCTAGTGTGTTGGGATTAAGGGTGTATTCTTCTTGAATGATGGGCTTAAGAGTGTGCACCATCACCACTCTGTTCCGTGTAACTCTAGAATTTATAAGACAACTATAGCGCTCCTCCTGTCTCTGCTGGAGTTAAAGGCATGGGCTAACACCATGCATTTCATGTATTTTACCTTAGCTCTAAGTTTTTTCAACTCTTGGAGGTTTGTAAAACCAGGTTGAACAGCTGTAACCTTTAATTTATTTACCGTGTTTTAAACCTGTTACCTGCTTTTAATGCCAAACGATGGAAATATCCTATACCTCTACATAATCTAATCATACCATTTCTCAACCTTTTCCTCCCTTCAATCCCATATACCTTCCCTCTTTTAAATTCATGACCTGTGTTTTGATTCTTCTCTCATATGTTAAATCCTGATTGCAGTGTCCCTTCCGTCTAGTATCTCCACCCACTTTTCCTAGATCCGCCTACTCCGTCCCCTCAGAAAAGAGCAGGCCTCCCAGTGATATCCACCAAAGGCTGCATAACAAGCTACAGTAAGTCCAAGCATATGCCCTCATGTCAAGGATGGATGAGGCAACCAAGAAGGTGGAGTGGAGTCCCACAAACTGGCAAAAGAATCAGAAACAGCCTGACACTGCGAGGAATCTCACAGGACAACCAAGCTACTGAGACTTAACATATATGCACAGGTGGCTCACAAATGTAGAATTTGCTAAAGGAGGTGGAGACATGAGGATCACAAGCTCATGACCTATTTTTATTTAGTTGTGTAAAAATTAATTGGATAACCATTTGTTATTTTTTTTTTCTTCCCTGAGGAAGACTATCTCACCTGCTCTCAGATTTCTTCAGTTACCTATAGGTCTGTCTTTGTCTAGATTTGAGACCCCGTAAGTTTTCCTCCTTCCATGTTAGCATGTATATTTGTGTCATCCTTGCTGAAGTCATGTTTAGGTAACTATGTTATTGGAAATTCAAGGTATAACTTTAGGCCGTTTCTAGGAGGGACAATCCCACAGCAAACAGAGTTCGTCTAGCTCTTACAATATTTCTGCCTACCCTCCCTCCCATAATGATCCCTAAGCCTTATGTTTCAGTTAGGACTGATCTCCACAACTCTGCATTTTTGTTAGTTCTGGTTTTCTGTAATGTTTTGTTGCAAACTGAACTTTGCTTGATAAGGAGTAAGAATCACACTCATCTCTGTATATAAGGACATGTATTTTGAATGTAGTTAGAGATTATGATGGCTTAGTGGAGTGTCAGTTACAGGTTCTCCACCAAGATTCATGACTTCACTACCCCTAGGTAGTTGGCTAGGTTTCCATTAAGAGGCATGCTTTCTCTCTCATTAAAGGGATCTTAGGTCTAGGGAGTTGTTGTTTACTGCCAAGGTATGTGTGCCATTGCTCAAGCCTTCCATTTCTTTTTGATGTCTTAATCTGGCTTCTCCAACATTCTGCTCTTGTGGTTTCAGAAGCACCAGGTTCCATTGACTTTCTTCCTGCTTTGCAGGACTCCCCTCATACAGCTAAGTCAGCTGCACATCTCCAGACACACTGTAAGACTCCTTTCCCTTTAGCTACATGTGTTTTCCTTGAGGAATTTTGGAATTCGTGGCAATCTATTGTCTTCTCCTTTCTTCTCTTTCTTTTCCTTTTTCTTCTTTTTCTCCTTCTCTTTGTCCTCCTCCTCATTCTCCTATTTCTGTAAGTCTGACTCCACCTCTGACTTTGAGCTCAAGATTTCAGATCCCAAATATACAGGAATGCAACCTAAGCTTCTTGTCCCCTTTTAAAGTTTCTTATCTGTCCTGTAATAGGTGAAATAGCTCTTTCCTTCACATAGTTACACTGGAAGAAATATTGAAGGTATGTGTTTGTCTAATTAAAGACGTAGCACAGCATGCAAATCTGTTTATCCCCCAAATCTTGCCCTTTCATACTACCTATCTAAGTATGGATGCATGTGAAGTCCATTGTAACCCAAGTGAACATGATGTTTACCTAACTTTATTATTACAGATAGCTGTAAAAAGGCATAAAAATGGTCATATCTGGTTCTCATAAGGTTCAGAATCTGTACCGCTTCTTGCTCTGCTATCTGTAAGTTCAATCTTCGTCTCTGTGACCATGCAGAGTTTCATGACTATGTGTGTCTATGTGACTCCTCACTTCACTAGTCAGGATTTCTTTTCTATGATTAAATCATGTTTTGAACTAACCCAGTAACACCTTCTTAGGGGAACAGTCTAATGATTTGTGCCTTATTAGTGTCTTGAATAAAGCTATTAGTAGCTATATATTCCTGAGTGTTTAATGCGTTTCTAACCCAAAGCCTATCAATTTTATGAAAGCAATTTGTAAAAATCTGGTCTTGTTCAATATCAAAATCCAATACATTCCAGAGTTCCTGGTATATAATAGAATTTGAGTAATTATTTGCAAAACAGGGTAAACTTTAGAGATGTAAAAAATCTAAGTCAAAGCTCTAATCTTGAGTCAATGTCATTAGGGTCAGTAAACACAGAAAATCTGATCAAATCTGGTAAAATGTTTCCATTATTCTGTACCTTGAACTAGGATAATGACTACAGATTTTTGTTGTCCAATAAAATAGATAGGTGCACCATGGCCATTCCAATAGAACACTTGAGCGATTTCATGTTTGGAATTTAAAACTGTAGCTATACATTTAAGTTCACCTCATTTTCATATATATGTATATATATATACATATATGAAATTGTGTTGTAGAATTTTTATAGCAGCATAAACAAAAGATTCTGAATACTAAATTTACAAACTTTAAAAAGGAATATCTAAGCAACTTGATTTCTGATTAGCTTAGAAACTAACTGTGATAAACTGTCACAGTACCTAACAAAATGACACGCTGGCAAGACTATTAATTTGCATTTCTAGTTGTTGGTCTGAGTTGGCTCTGAAATGCTCCCCTTACTTGTTATATTATATACATTTGTCTTTTGTAATCTCTAAGATGCACATTTTATTGCACATGAAGGACTTTCAGCTTTCTCTGGCCCAAATCTCTTGTTATTATCAGTCTCTGTTAGTTCCACTCAGCTTTTGCTGGGATCATAGGCATGTATTTTGGTTCACTGCTAATATGTTAAATGTTTTGGAACAAAAGATGCTTCACTAGGCTACACTTTCATTTGGGTCAATCTATCTTTTCTATTAATTGATATTATTATTTTGTTTTACTTTTTGAGAATATCATCAATTTATATGTTTTGTATAAATCATGTCATCTGGGAAATACAATTAATAATTTAAAAACTTAGAACAACCCATTTATTTAGATTTATCTCTTCAACATAGGGTAAAATGTAAAAGTCAAAGGATTAAGCAGCATTCAAAAATATTTCTAAATTTATCTTTATCACGGCAGATGTTGCTTACAAAGGAAAATTTCAATGCAATATTCTCTGAAGCTACCTGATTTAGCAGGGAGCTTTTGTCTTCCCTGCAGAGATCTGAGCTAAAATCCTTCATTCAGTTTTTAATCTTACAGCATTTATTCTCTTTCAAGACTTTCCAATTTGCCAATTCATTGGATTTTGTTTATCACCTTTCCACAAAAGCTCATTTGTTCATTGACAGTTGCATTCTAAGTTAAATCCAAAATAGGACAAGTTAATGAATATTCAAACTGGCCCCAAGGGTTGTTGTTAGCTTGGTAGCTCTATCACCATCAACCATAAGTAAACTCTATCTTCCAGTAAAATGTGGCTGCTTTTTCTTCATCAGACATTATTTATTACTTCATCCTTTATCAGTCATGACTAAGAGGAATGGTTTGATCAAGCAACACCTTCTCATCTCCGAACTTATACATAATATAGTTTTCTCCTATTGATTTGATACATTTTAATATGTCAATATACTTTATTGCTTTGATATTTATTTGTTTTTATGTTACTTTTATAATTTGGTAAATGAGACAGAGCTAAGCATATTCGAGACAGAATTACACAAATTTTTTTACATGTTCAGAGAGTGCTTTGATGATCAGCTGTTGGCCAAAATGAATAGTGTGTTTCTATCCTGTTACAGCAAATAAGGAAGCTTATACTTTCCTCTTCTATCTCCATTGTAAAATCATCTATCATAAAGGCAGAACTGAGTTCATGCTGTTTGAATTAAGGTATGAGAAAAAATTAAGTCACATTTATTTAGTCATGCAGGTAAAACAATTGTTTTCAACTTCGTTCCATTCTTCACTGCAGTGTTGAGCAATCTTTTTGCTGTGGTTCTTCTTCACCTGAAGGTCAACATAGTGGCTCTCAGGCCCCTCAAACTATATCCCTGACAGTGTACTGTGCTTGCCACCACTCCACTCTTAAAAAGAATGGATTTTCATGGATTCCCTGGAAATGCCAATATTCCCAACAGGCAGAATAATATCTAATAATTTCCTATAAATTTAAATTTTTACAAATATTATTTTATACTCTAATTTACATCAAAACATTACACCTATGGCTTATTGCTTCCAATCTGTAAATAAGAAAGCCAGACCTTGTCTTTCAGATACATCAGGGAATTAGATGATACGTGATTGAAGAATTGCAACTTGTCATTGTTCACATAAATTGGTAATGTACAACTTTGGTGGTTCATCTTGAATGACAACTGGATTATGTTAGGAGGATGTATAGATTAGTGATTGTGAGGACTCCTACATAAGGGTGACTAACAAGAGTTTGCTATATTGATGGATGTAACATTTAAACAGATCCCAAAAAAACAAGTTTGTAGGATTTTGAAATTGTCTACTTGGAAGAAGCAAGTTACAGGGAACGTTCTCTTGTCCTGTACTGGATTACATGAAGTAAACAACTTTGCTCGGCAATCCTCTTCCTCTATGTGTCTTCTCTTTGGTACTGGCTTAATAGTTAAATTTTGAGTTGTTTAGGAATCAAGAGGGTGTTCTGGATCTAAGAAGATGTTTTTAAAATTGTGATGCAAGTTAGTATGAAAGCTGAGTTAGATATAGAACTTTAAACTCATGGAGATGGATAGACAGTAGAATGTTAAAGTCAGGTGCCAAATATGTATGGACTGGACATTGGGAATATATGCTAAGCCATATAACGCTCATAATTGTGGCCTATTTATTTCTGTTGTTTTGTATTGTATTTATTGTTATAAGGGAAAGAACCATTTGTTGGACTGAAAGGGGGAGCTGTTGGGGGAAAAAGATATACCTTAAACTAAAAAAAAAAAAAAAAAAAGGGGGGAGGAGGGGGGGTGGGGGGGGGGGGGGGGGAAGGGTGGGACTGGAGGGGGGAGTAGGGAGGGGATTGTGATCAAGATGTAACTTGAAGAAATAATAAATAAATTATACAAAAAAAGAAGACAGCCAACCATAGTCTGAATCCTCTGTTACTGTGAGACAACATATGTCTTTCCACCATTGAATGGTTTCCTCAGGATATCTGCCACAATGACAAAATGTCTCACAAACCTCTATTAGCCCTGAACTGTTTTGATTTCTAAATCTGAGGTACAGTCTGTTATATTTCTAGATAGGGTATAGATATTTCCATAATATTTTGTCACCTTGGGTTTCAACTCAAGAGTTCCACACTCTGGAGTAATAAATAAATTATAGAATGGGGAAGATTTGCTTTTCATTGGTGAGAAAAGAAAATAGATTGTTTTTTTAAGATGGTAGAAAAAGAAGTCTGAAAACACAGCTGCATTTTTTTAAATCAGTTTTTAGAAAGCATGCATGTACAAAGGATGATCTGGAAGCTTGTGTATTGAATTTATTCATGTATGTACAGCATCTGCTTGGTGCTTTTTCCCTCCTGATAAACCACTTCAGAACACTCAACTACAGTCATCAAGAGGAACATGAAGTTAGTAGCTCTTTTGTCACATTTTTTTTGTCTTTCTGCTTCCTCCTCTTCTAATGTTGCCCAACTGGCTACCTTTCAAAGTCATCTTAAATTAAGTCAATCAAGAAGGAAGTGATATGATACAGTTTTCAGTCAGCCATTAAAATTATGGAGTCATATTGTTCCCAAATTCATATATTACAGTCCTGTATCTCAGTATGAACATATACAAAATTAGGGACTGTAGGAAGCTGGTAAAAGTTAAGAGCAATTAAGAATGCTACTTCTACCCTAGCAGGCTTTTGCCTGTGCAATAGTTAAGGGCACCAGAACTTTTTTCATTTTCTTCTAGACAAGGACATATAAAGACATGCAACTGTGAGAAAGTTAGTATGGAGTTAAAACCACCCATTCTATGGTATTATGTCATGGTAGTCTAAGGAGACTAATGCAGTGTGCCGTGTGCAAAGTTGTTTCATGCTTATTTTTGAGAAGCCTCCTTAGGTGTTAAAAGTCCATCTCTACCTTCTCTTGGGGCCTTTTCCTGGTCACTACCAGACATGGTACCATGACTTTGTTATCTTGCATAATTAGCCGGGCAATTCTCTACAAGGTATGACTTGGTTGAAGAGAGCTCATCAGAGTGGCCTGCAGCTAACCATTCATATATTGGTGAGGTATCAAAATGGACTTCCAAGAAATTTCAAGATCCCATTATCTGTTAGCTAAGGATTCTGTTGAGAATGCATCAGGGTATTTCCCCCTGCTCCCTCCCAGCTGTTCCAGTTGCCAGCCCCAGAGCAGAAAGCCCCTCCATTCTAATCTCCACCATGAAGTTTGCAGCTTCAGTTATACAAAATTCTACAAATACATAGAATAAAAATACAATGAATCTGCTTGTGTGTATGTGGAAGGGGTACTAAACTGAGTATTATTACATTCTAATGTTCCTATCTGTCTATCATTCCTTTTAAATTTCCATGAGATGCTGAAGGCTATAAATGCATTACATATATAATTGTCTACAGCACTTAGGACCTTATGAAATAATCGCAGTTTTTGAGAAATGCTTTCTGAATAAACTGCAATTGTTTTGTCATCTCTCCATAGGCTGGAAAAACCCTAAATTTAACATTTACACTGGCAATTTATTACTTTAAATTGTAGAAAGTTTGGTTGTGCTTCTTCAGTGACAGTTTATCTTTAATGACCCATTTTTATGAATTTGCAAAGAACATTAGTTTACATATAATCACATGCATATGGACTTTGTTCATTCATATAGCAACCACAGTACACTGCTTTCAGATTATAAGTACAGGTATCATTCAGTGCACTTCACCAAATTCATAAAAAAACATAAAAATTGCACATGCTAAAAGAGGCACCAGTGATATTATAATTCATACAAAAACTGAAATTTGAAATCTCAGGATAAATGTGTTTTCCACTTCAAACATTTAACAATTTTTGGAGAAGTAAAAAGTTTTAATTTTTTAAATCTAGTTTTTAAATTACATAACACACTTGCTGCATACTGTCATTTTTTAAATGAGTACACATTTGAGATTTTAATCTTCCCTGATTAAGTCAGGTATCATTTAAATATACCCATATTGCATATAGCATAAATATACCCATATTGCATATAGCATAAAATTTATAATATGACAAATTGTTTTTGACATGCATTTATTATAGTGGCATAAATCAGAGTTAATAAATTTACATATAAAACAGCTATACATTAATATTTCATTTTCCCAATAATGAAAGAATTGAAAAGGACGTGCTTCATTGGCTAACTGAAAAGGTCTGTACATCTTGGAGTTTTGTTTGCTCTTCTGAACAAATATACGTGGGTAGCTTATCAGAATACCTAGACTTCCAGTTAGCATGACATTCTATGCTGTATTGACAAAATAAGGTTAAATACTACCCAAATAATACTTGTTCCTTAAGTTTAATTTTGGTATTTCTTTTTTTTCCTTTATTTTTTATTTCTTCAAGTTACATCTCAATCGCAGTCCCCTCCCTATTCCCCCTCCAGTCCCACCCTTCCACTCTCAACCCCCCATCCTCTTCCCTTTTATTTTTTCTTTTAAGTTTAAGGTATATCTTATTTCTTCCTACAGTTTCCCCTTTCAGTCAAACAAATGGCTCTTTCTCTTATAATAATAAATACAACACAGTAAAACAGAGGTAATTGGCCACAGTTATGAGGGTTATATGGCTTAACGTACATTCCCAATGACCAGTCCATATGTATTTGGTACCTGACTTTAACATTCTACTATCTAAACATCTCCATGAGTTTAAAGGTCTATATCTGACTCAACGTTCATACTAACTTGCAACACAATTTTAAAAGTATCTTCTTAGATCTTAGCACTCTCTTGACTCCTAAACAACTCAAAATTTAATTATGATACTCTAGCTATCTATTCTTCAACCACCTCAGAGACCTGAGAGGGATAAATATATCTGATTTTAGAGGAAGTACAGGGTCTGCAGCTTCCCAAACTAAGAAATGACATACCAGTGGCTGCCTGGACAGTTCCCATTTTCTCTCCATGCATTACAGCATCGATCTTCAGTCATTTGGCCCCATTTTTCTGACAGACATTGATTGTAGAGCAGGGGTTATGAAGGACTTACCTCCCCTGTCTTGGAAGAGCTAGGATGTTGACTTACCTGCTTCCAGGTTTTGTACTTTTTGGACAGCATTCTGTCTACAGTTGGATCAAGGGGCTTTTCCTGCCAAGAGATAGACTTGTGACTAATTCAATCATCTCCCACTGGAGATTCTTTGATGCTCATCTTCTACTTGGAGGAGAATAGGGGGTGCTGTCAGAAGTTGATATGTCTTGATATAAAAAAATCTAAAGTTACGAAAACATCTTTGAATGCCATATTCTGCAGATCTCTTGAGGTTTTTGAAGAGGCCCTATCTATCTCTTATATTAGGGTAAGCAGATGTTGCTTGTCTCTTGCCGGTTTATTTCTGATTAGTTTGGAAAGTAACTATAATAGGCTGTCATAGTATCTAACTGAATGACTGGCTTGCATCACCATTAGTTTGCATTTCTTAATTATCCTAAACAGTTTATGACAATTAGTATTAAAAGGCCGAAACATAATATTTCATTTTTTTTCTTTACCTCCTAACTCTTCCATACCATTTCTCTGGGGTGGGGTGTCCTTATATAACAGTCTCTCATCTCAGTTGAGAGGTCGTATGAGGGCCAAGAGCCTCTTAATTCATTGGGGATCTATGAAGCAGTACCATCAGTGAAAGGTGTCTCGTTGCCCGGGACAGAGAACTACTAAACAAACAAACCAATAAGCATACAATAGATAAAAAAGACTAAAAAATAGAAAAAATATAACTAATATATAAAAAAATAAAGAAAGAATAAAAATTAAAAATAAGAAGTCTATGTCCAAGTTCCCTTTGGTGTGTTAGTTGTATTAACGATACCTTCTACTATATAGCTAAAATCCTACTATAAGTGAATAGATGCCATATGCGTCCTTCTGAGTCTGGGTTACCTCACTCAGGATGAGCTTTTCTAGTTCCATCCATTTGGCTGCAAATTGCATAATTTCATTGTTCCTGATAGCTGAATAATATTCCATTGTATAGATGTACCACAGTTTTTTGACCCATTCTTCGGTTGAGGGACATCTGGGTTGTTTCCAGTTTCTAGCTATTACAAATAAGGCTGCTATGAACATAGATGAGGAAACTTCCTTATGATTCCGTGAGGAGTCATTTGGGTGTATACCCAGAAGTAGTATGGCTGGGTCTTGAGGCAAAGCTATTCCAAGTTTTCTAAGATATTGCCAGACTGACCTTCATAGTGGTTGCACAAGCCTGCATTCCCTCCAGCAATGGAGTAGAGTACCCCTTTCTCCACACCCTCACCAGCATGTTCTGTCATTTGAGTTTTTGATCTTAGCCATTCTGACAGGTGTGAGATGGAATCTCAGAGTCGTCTTGAGTTGCATTTCTCTGATGATTAAGGATGTTGAGCATTTCTTCAAGTGTCTCTCAGCCATTAGGGATTCCTCCTTTGTGAATTCTCTATTTAGCGCTGTCCCACATTTTTTGATTGGATTATTTGGTTTCTTGGCATTTAATTTCTTGAGTTCTTTTTAGATTTTGGTTATTAGCCCTCTGTCAAATGTGGGGTTGGTGAAGATTTTCTCCCAGTCTGTAGGCTGCCGTTTTGTTTGAGTGACAGTGTCCTTTGCCTTACACAAGCTTTTCAGTTTCATGAGGTCCCATTTATTGATTGTTGATCTCAAGTCCTGAGCTGTTGGTGTTCTGTTCAGGAAGTTGTCACCTATGCCAATTAGTTCGAGGGTTTCTCCCACTTTTTCTTCTAGTAGATTTGGTGTGACTGGCCTTATGTTAAGGTCTTTGATCCACTTGGACTTAAGTTTTGTACAAGGTGATAAGTATGGGTCTAACTTCATTCTTTTACAAATGAACATCCAGTTGGACCAGCACCATTTGTTGAAGATGCTGTCCTTCTACCATTGTGCCATTTTGGCTTTTTTGTCAAAAATTAGGTGGCCATAAGTGTGTGGGTCTATTTCTGGATCTTCAATTCGATTCCATTGATCTACTGGTCTGTTTCTATACCAATACCATGCTGTTTTTACAACTATTGATCTGTAGTACATCTTGAAATCTGGGATGGTAATATCTCCAGATTTTTTTTATTGTACAGGATTGATTTCGCTATTCTGGCCTTTTTGTTGTTCCATATGAAATTGAGGCTAGGTCTTTCCAAATCTTTAAAAAATTGTGTTGTTTTTTTGATAGGAATTGCATTGAAAATATATATTGCTTTTGGTAGGATGGCCATTTTTATTATGTTGATCCTACCTATCCATGAGCATGGAAGATCTTTCCATCTTCTAAAGGCCTCTTCCATTTCTTTCTTCAAGGATTTGACGTTCTTGTTGTACATGTCCTTTACTTGCTTGGTTAGAGTTACCCCCAGGTATTTTATGTTGTTTGCGGCTATTGTGAAGGGGGTTGTTTCCCTTATTTCTTTCTCAACGCATTTGTTTGTTGTATAAAGAAGGGCTTCTGATTTTTTTGAATTAATTTTGTATCCAGCCACTTTGCTGAAGGTGTTTATCAGCTGTACGAGTTCTCTGGTGGAATTTTTGGGGTTGCTTATGTATACTATCATATCATCTGCAAATAGAGATAATTTGACTTCTTCGTTTCCGAAGTTTATCCCCTTGATCTCCTTTAATTGTCTTATTGCTCTAGCAAGTACTTCAAGTACTATATTGAAGAGATATGGTGAAAGTGGACATCCTTGTCTTGTCCCTGAGTTTAGAGGAAATGCTTCAAGTTTCTGTCCATTTAATATGATGTTGGCCACTGGCCTGCTGTATATTGCCTGTATTATTTCTAGGTACGGTCCTTGTATGCCCGTTCTCTCCAGAATTTTTAGCATGAAGGGGTGTGGGATTTTGTCAAATGCTTTTTCTGCATCTAGCGAGATTATCATGTGTGTTTTTTCTTTCATCTTGTTTATATGGTGAATGATGTTAATAGACTTTCGTATGTTGAACCATCCCTGCATTCCTGGAATGAAGCCTACTTGATCATGTTGTATGATACTTTTGATGTGTTCTTGAATACGGTTTGCTAGTATTTTATTAAGTATTTTTGCATCTATGTTCATGAGGGAGATTGGTCTGAAGTTCTCTTTCTTTGTTGGGTCTTTGTGTGGTTTAGAAATCAGGGTGATTGTGGCCTCGTAGAATGAGTTTGGCAATGTTCTTTCAGATTCTATTTTGTGAAAGAGTTTGAAAAGTATTGGTGTTAGCTCCTCTTTGAAGGTCTTGTAGAATTCTTTTCTAAAGCCATCTGGCCCTGGGCTTTTTTTGGTTGGGAGATTTTTAATGGCTGTGTCCATTTCCTTAGGGGTTATAGGGCTGTTTAATCTGTTTATCTGATCTTGATTTAGCTTCAGTACGTGGAATCTATCAAGAAAATTGTCCATTTCACTTAAGTTTTCAAATTTGGTGGAGTATAGATTTTTAAAGTAGGATCCAGATATTCTCTGGATTTCCTCAATGTCTGTTGTTATTTCTCCATTTTCATTTCTGATTTTGTTGATTTGTGTTTTCTCCCTCTGTCTTTTAGTTAATTTGGCTAAGGGTCTGTCTATTTTGTTGACTTTCTCGAAGAACCAACTCTTGGATTCATTGATTCTTTGTATAGTTATTTTTGTTTCTAAGTTGTTGATTTCAGCCCTAAGTTTGATGATCTCCTCCTGCCTTCTGCTCTTCTTAGGAGTGTTTGCTTCTTCTTCTTCTTTTTTTTTTTCTCCAATTCACCCAGTTTAGCTGTTAATTGGCTAATATGAACTGTCACAATTTTCTTTTTGAAGGCACTTAGTGCTATGAACTTTCCTCATAGCACAGCTTTCATTGTGTCCCATAGGTTTGGGTATGTTGTATCTTCATTTTCGTTGGATTTTAAGAAGTCTTTGATTTCCTTCTTTATTTCTCCCTGACCCAGTGGTCCTCTAGTAAAGATTGTTCAATTTCCATGTGAGTGTAGACTTTCTGTTGATTCTTTTGCTATGAAGTCCAGCTTTATTCCATGGTGGTCTGATAAGATACAAGGGGTTATTTCAATTTTCTTGTATCTGTTGAGGCTATCTTTTTGTCCAACTATATGGTCGATATTGGAGAAGGTCCCGTGAGGTGCTGAGAAGAAGGTGTATTCTTTTGTGTTTGGGTGAAATGTTCTGTAGATATCTGTTAGGTCCATTTGGTTCATGATCTCTGTTAGACTCATTATTTCTCTGTTTGGCTTCTGTCTTGATGATCTGTCCATAGTTGTGAGTGGGGTGTTGAAGTCTCCCACTATTAAAGTGTTTGGATCAATGTGCAATTTAAGGTTTAGAAGTGTTTCTTTTTTAAATGTAGGTGCCTTTGTATTTGGGGCATAGATGTTCAATATTGAGATGCCCTCTTGGTGGATATTTCCTTTAATGTGTATGTAATGCCCTTCTCGGTCTTTTTTTATTATCTTCAATTGGAAGTCTATTTTGTTTGATATTAGGGTGGCTACTTCAGCTTGTTTCTTGGGTCCATTTGCTTAGAAAACCTTTTCCCAGCCCTTTACTCTGAGATAGTGTTTATCTTCAATAGTGAGGTGTGTTTCTTGTATACAGCAAAAAGATGGGTCTTGTTTACAGATCCAGTCTGTAAGTCTGTGTCTTTTTATTGGCGAGTTGAGTCCATTGATGTTGATGGATATTACTGACCAGGGGTTTTTATTTCCCATTATTTTGGTTTAGCTGGCTGTCTTATGTTTCTCTTTTGTTTAGTTGCTGTGGAGGTTTCTATTTCCTCTGTTTTCTTGGGTGTAGTTATCTTCTCTGGGTTGGAATTTTTCTTCTAGGATCATCTGTAGGACTGGGTTTGTGAGGAGATATTGTTTGAATTTGATTTTTCAATGAAATATCTTGTTTTCTCCTTCTATGTTTATAGAGAGTTTTGCCGGGTATAGTAGTCTGGCTGGGCACCTATGTTCTCTCAGGGCTTGTAGTACATCTGTCCAGGTCCTTCTAGTTTTTAAAGTTTCTGAGGAGAAGTCAGGTGTGATTCTGATGGGTCTGCCATTGTATGTCACTTGGTCTTTTTCTCTTACAGCTTTTAACATCCTTTCTTTGTTCTCTACATTTGGAGTTTCTATTAT
The DNA here is from genome assembly GCA_907164525.1 of Lophiomys imhausi. Taxonomy (NCBI): domain Eukaryota; kingdom Metazoa; phylum Chordata; class Mammalia; order Rodentia; family Muridae; genus Lophiomys; species Lophiomys imhausi. Next base: position 3,150,161 of record CAJQZJ010000221.1, read on the forward strand.
TATGTGGCGAGAGGAGTTTCTTTTCTGATCTAATCTGTTTGGTGTTCTGTAAGCCTCTAGGATTTTTACTGGCATCTCTTTCTTTAGGTTTGGGAAATTTTCTTCTATTATTTTGTTGAAGATATTTCCTGGACCATGGAGTCGGGAGTCTTCTCTTTCCTCTATGCCTATAATTCTTAGGTTCTGTTTTTTCATTGAGTCCTTGATTTCTTGGATGTTGTGGGTGAGAGATTTTTTAGCTTTCTCATTCTCTTTGTATGTTGTACTGATTTCTTCCATTGAATCTTCCAAGCCTGTGATCCTGTCTTCCATCTCTTGCATTCTATTTTTCATACTCACATCCGTAGTTCCTGTTCTCTTCTCTTGATTCTCCATTTCCTCTTTTAACTCTGACTGTGTTTTCTTTATTGTTTCCATTTCTATTTTCATGTCTTGAATGGTAGTGTTCGTTTTGTACATTTTCTTCTCCAGCTTGCTTGTTTTTATCTGGAGATCGTTCATTGCTTTATCCTTTTCCTGTTCAAGCTGGGTCACCTTGGCTTGGAGCTCTTTAATGATGTTATTCATTGTTTTGACTTGTAAGATTGTGGCTTCTTTGAATTCCTTCATAGTTTTAAATTCTTCTTGAAGGGACTTTATCACTTTCCATACTGTAGAATTGTCATCGTTTTCATGTGTTTCCATTGTTGTGAGGTGGTTCGGGCTGGATGGAATAGCGTTGCTTTCTTTTGTTGGAGACATTTTGCTCTGTTTTTTTTTTTTTTTTTTTTTTTTTTGTCTGGGGCCTCTGGCCATGTGGAATTTGCTGTCTTGTGGACTTGGGTCCAAAGGGGGGCACTGTGGTGTAGGATTCCAGTTGCCTTATTCCACCCCTATAAAGTGAGTCATTCAGTCCCACCTCCTAGGTGGGGACGTAATTCATTCAGGTGGAGGAGATGTTTACAAGTAAGCTCTGATTCCCTGCCAGAAGGGCCTATACTAGTACATAAAACTGATATACGACCGTTTCAAATATCTTGCAGTTTGCCCGGGATCAGTTCCTGTAGCCGGTAAGTCTGCAGTTCAGCTGCAGTAGCCTTGCTGCTCCTGCGGCTTGGAAACTGGCCAGTGACATCACAGACTGTGATCTGTGGTCTGAAGGCACTTTGCAATGGATCTCCCTCTCACTTCCAAGGGTCGCAACCTTTCGCTAGATAATTGGATCATCTGTGTGAGACCTGGGAGTGCCCAGCAGGGTGGGGATTATCTCTGTATGTTTTCTGAATCTGCCAGCTGGGTATTAGGTTGGAACTTACTGGGGTCTCTCCTTTTGGGGGGATGGGTTATCCCAATTCCCGGTTCCAGAGGCTTCCTAGCGTGTCCGAGATTTGGAAGGGGCGTCCTGCCCAGGCATCTTCCATGGTCCCTGTGTAGCTGGGTGAGATTTAGAAGGGGTTGTGCCCTTTGTACAGCATCCTGGAACACTTGCCGCCTTGTGATTGTTGACCCCGAAATCAAAATATGTCCGCGCCGGCCGCTACCATCTTGGATCCCCAATTTTGGTATTTCAAATGAATCACTTCAGTCTTTCTTATGCTTGGTAAAAAAAAAGAAATGAAGCAGAGAATCCCAGTAAAACACATAACACTGAATGGTATCTTTTTTTCCAGACATTACATAATTCATACTTTCTGAATAGAATGGAATTTATGGTATCATTATCTGCTATCAGCTTCTCAATATTATTGACTTATTCTATCTATCTATCTATCTATCTATCTACCTATCTATCTATCATCTATCTATCTATCTATCTATCTATTTGTTTAATGTGTTAAGGTTCCATGTTAACCTCAAATTCTTAGAGTCAAGGAAGTCTCTTGCTTCAGTCTCTCAAGTACCTGGCACCACAGGCCTGTGCCACTCTATCTGGCACTAATTTTAACTTTTACTTTTTTCAATTTCTTATTTTTGTACTTTAATTTACACACACACATGCACATGCACACACGCACACACATGCACATGCACACACGCACACAAACTGCAGATCATGCTTGGAAATTCCAATCTTGAATGTTATCTCCTGGTTTAGTATTTCTCTTCAGATAAACATTTTAGTTTTAGAATATTTTAGTCTTGCCAATTTGGCATTCATCCTACTGTAGCATCTGTCTTATTGGTGTAAACTCCATCATTCCTGTTGACATGTGTGAACCTTGCATGTTCTTATGCTTGCTTAGTAGTCCTTGAAGTGAGTCTGCATGCTTCTACATCTGCAACTTTCAACCCTGAGCAGTAGGACTATTGATATTGTCTTTTTTTTTTTTGCTTGTTTGTTTCCTTTTGTGCAGTGGTAAGGAGTAATCCAATGGCCTCATACATGTTGAACTGGCGCACTACTACTAAGCTATATCCACGGGCCAATTAGGCTGCTCTTACCCGAGAAGCCAGGTCAGTTTTTTAAAACACAAAGAAAATTATTTAATTTTCTAAAATCTTCCAGTATGGATGTGATTCACATATAGTAAAATCTGAAGCCATTGCAAAAGCCATTACAAAATGCAGTACCGTCTCATTTACCACCAACTCTAGCTTTGTTTTCTGATCTTACAACTCTTCATTCAGTCTGTCAACTATTCCACATCCTTAACAGTTTTTCAATGTTTATAGCAGCCTCAGTCTTTGAAACTTTGCTCTAGATCCTTTGGCCTACTGTTCCACACAACTCTCACTGCTTCAAACACCATTCAGTTGTTAGCCTTCCTGAATCTTTGATTTAAAATCTAACCTCACACTGACTGTAACCCTGTTCTTGCTGTGCATTTTAGAAATTAATCATCATTCCTGTGTGAAATAGAATGTACATGTTAGTTAATGTATTCACCAAAGCATAATGTAGTCTCCATGACACAGGAACATCTAAAGAAGACACTAAGTCAACAAATGGTGGATAAATATAAAAGTATGTGGTGTGTGTGTGTGTGTGTGTGTGTGTGTGTGTGTGACATATGGTGTTGAATACAACAAAGGGAAGTGTAACGACATGAACTGAGATGCAACACTTGGAGAATCTGACATCAACTGCTAAGTGAAAAGTGGAGAAGTGAATGCGTGACACTTAGAAGAAATAACAAAAAGAGGTGATAGGAAAACCAAGTGAATGTGTTTCCTTAGAAGCTAAATAAAGTGTATCAGAGGAAGAGTGATCAGGCATGTGAAATCTTACAAGTAAGTCATTTGAGCAGAATTCTGTAATTTTTTGTTTAATTTAGCAACAGGCAACATTTGGTGATTTGATCAGTGCAGTGTGGGAAGATTGCTGCAAGCAAAGTCAGGTCGAGATAACTTAAGGAGAAAACGAAGTGAGCAAGAAAGAGGAGAATCAGAGACTGGGCATGCAATCAATTTATAATAATCTCTACCCCCCAAAGCAAGAATCAGAGAAAATTGCATAAAGAAAACATGTTTTGGGGAGGTATGCTTTTAAATTAATGACATTTATCTATAGGGAATGGAAAAATAATGAATGAGGCAGAAGAGGAGGGGACATACTATCTGGTTTCTTTCTTAGATTTTGGGTTAATAGAAGTAAGGAATCTGCTAAGTTAATACATTTCATCAAAAGATTACATCTAATAGTCACATGGAGGTCAGATAAGACATAGAGGTGGACAATAAATGGCTAATAAAGAGGCTTAAGATAATCCAAGATAAATTTTTATTGGGCTCTGGACCTACAACATTCTGACCTATCGACAGTCATTGAATTTCTAATCATTCATCACCACAGCAGAAGGTTCAGTAGAAGATGAGGCTCCCTTCCACCACTTGTATAATAAAATATGACAGACTGTAGCTGAATCAAAATGTTTTTTATAACAACATAGTAAGCTAGAGGTCTGAGATGAGGTAGGCAGCCTTGGTGTTCTGTAAGCCCACTCTTCTTGGAGTACAGGAGCTGTTCCTCACTATGTCTTTCATAAAGTCTTCCCTCTGTCCAGGCACAAGTCGATAAATTAGTCTAATAAGGATACCAGTCCTATTTGATCAAGGCCAACCCATATGACACAACTGTGGTGAGTTATATTCCTAAGTTAGAACTTAGAATTCAACATATGAGTTGGCATAGAAAATGAAATTCAAACAATAGCCAGGATATATTAGCCATGACCTACCTCATAGATTTTTTTTTGAGGCTAACTTCATAGACTAACCTGGCCTACAGAGTGAGTTGTAGGACAGCTAGGGCTATATACAGAAACTCTATCTCAAAACAACCAAAACCAACTAAACAAACAAACAGAAATTTCATTATACCTCATATTAAACATATTTTTAGGTGAAAGATTGTGTCACAGAAGAACCAGAACTGAGCCTCTGGATGCAGTCACAATAGAGAGAACTGAATTCTGGGACTGTAGGAGATGTCTACATAGGATATATAAGTACTAGAATCCAAAGCTGCCATCATGTGGCATGCCTCAGAAGCTAATATGGAAGGTGTTGAGGAATCTGGACACTTCTGGCATGACAGAAGATGCCTTTCACCTTGCTGATGATAATAATGAAAATGGATCTTCCACAGAAAATTACATTGCATCAACTGAGAGGACATCTCACATATGTGTATCAGGAGTTTCTAGAATTGTATGATTTTTGACCTTTCCTTGCATGCTGGAAAGATATTAATACAAATGTTGAATGATTGACTGTTATCTACCTTTATTATTATTTGTGCCTATACTATAGTTTGAAATATAGTAAGATGATTAAATGTACAACCAAAATTTGACAGTGCTCAGGATTGTATCTGCTGAATCCATCAGAAACTTGGTGCATTAAATCATAGCATAATCCTAAGGAAGTTTTAGATAGAAAAATCCTTGAAGATTTCTGCTTCTTTTAGCAAAGTAAAACGTTTGGCCTTCCCAATTAACAATTGAGTGATTTTTTTTTTTACCATGATCAGTATCATTTTTTTATTCATTTCACTCATAAACCACTTTAACCTATTTCCCCATGATTCTGAACGTGGACAGAAATGTATACCAAAATAAAGGGGGAAATCAACTTCTTCCTTATAAGTGCAATGCTAGAAAGTTCATCATTGATTTCAAACAAAATCTTTCCTGGTTCTTTTTTACACCTTATACAAAAAACAAACCTAGCAAAGTAGGTGGATAAATGATTTCTTTCCTGCACAAGTTGTGGATTCTTCCGTTTGTTTGCTATAAGGAAAAAGGCCAATTCATGGAGACTTTGCAGGGCCAGAGGCAGGGAATTTGTAGAACAGAGAATTCAGTGGCAAATGGACAAAAAAAAAAATGTGAAGCAAAATATGATCATGTGTGTGTATATGTGTGTGTGTAGTGTGCCAGACTTCCAAATGAAGAATCTAAATAAATGGATGCTAGTTTTACTATCTCTCCCATCTGATCACTCCTACCTAACGAAAGAGAAATGAGTAAGGGTAGAATTTTCTTCCTAAAAAGTTTTCTGAGATATTTTATGGGTTTCCTTGAAGATTTGAGAAAAATCATAGTCTTTCATAGTGACTCATTCAGAACCACCTCTGTTGTGATGGTCATCATCACTTCCACTGATGACTTGCAGAAATGTCTAAAATTCTTTTATGTTCTCTAAGTAACCTCTATAGTCTTGTTCTTAGGTTGAATGCTTATTTTCTTTTGAGTTTCGAGTTTTAGTTGGATACTAAATGACATTCCTTTTCTAGGCAGTCATGAAGATAAAACTGAGTTTATTTACCTGACAGAAAACAAATGCTTTTTTGTTAAGGCAAGTTATCAAGTGGCATGAATCCACACACACAAGATTAATATTTGTTTTCTTTCATGTTCCCCTCAAAAAAACATTTGTATTTTAATTTCTATGATGAGCAATTTTGATTTGTTATGCTAGTTAATCATATTTTTCTGTATCACATCAGAAATTTCTACAAATTCATAGATAATCATGCAATTAGCAGTGATGGAATTTATTGTTATTGGAAAGAATGATGGAAGACACATTTTTATCTGTGTCAAAACAAGATATGACAAGAAGAAATCTGCTTTTTTAAAAAATAAGTATGTCTATTCCATGAATGTTCTCATATGCCATTTCATATTTTAAATACCATTTAATGTTTCTAAATCACTTTTGTAAAACAATGAGTAGTATTCAAAAGCATTTGTGACTCTATTTTCTATGTTGAATGCAATGAATTATTTCACAAAATTTATTTCATCTTACTCTCTAGAATAAATAGTATTCAGTTTTCAAACAAGAGCACACAATGATACCATAGATATTATTGCATATTTTCTTTTACCTTTCTTTTTTTTCCAATTTTGTATTATGTTGTTTTTCTATATTTTCCCTTTTTCATCATTTAGGGACTCTATTTTGATATGAGATAGCTATGAAATTGCAGCCAAATCAGGTGATCTCTGATCATCTTTATTGTAGAAATAGATTATATTATTTAATTAAATAATCTCAGGTATGAATTCAGAGACGGCTCCATAAAAAACCAACCAACACCACTACCAGCAGCAGTATCCAAAGTGTAACAGAACAAGGGTGCATTCCTTTGTCTCCCCACCATTCTCCAATCCCATTAACATTCTTTCCACACTGTAAGACTCAGGGATACACTACTATACTCTCTGTTGGATTCAGTTTTCTATAAAACCATTCTGTTCAAATATGTGGCACATGAGATGACAAGTCTTCCTTTTCTTCTCCCTCTACTTCCTCCTCTTTTATCTTCCTTTTAACCTTCATAAAGCCAAGCAATCAACAAAAGCCTTAAGTCACATATATCAATACTATTTGTATATAATTTTATTTTACACCTTTAACCTTTATTTAATATAAATAAATATTTATTTATATTGTACTGAATTTTTAATCAATGAATATATATATATATATACTTCCCATGAATATCTCTAACAAAATAAATAGTATTTTCTATAATACAGCTTAGGATAAAAGAACTCAGGATAAAAGATACAAAATAACATCAACCACAAACCCCAGGGTTATTAAGTGATGTTGCTAAGACTAAGAAACAAATTATTGACAGGAAGAATGTAGGTCCAGATTTATGACAAATGTCCTAATCCATCAAGTCATGGAAATGAGATGATTCATTACAAAGAATTCTAAGACAGTACTTGAAGTATAGTTGGAGATGAATCTCGTATGGAGTTATTAGCTAGAAACTGAATGTGAATAAAAGTGTAGGGGCATTGAGCATTACAAGCAGTCTGAGAACCCAGGCAAGCAATAATGTACACACAAATATAATTTAGCCCATTATCTATGACTTATTTTATTTATTTATTGCTTCAGGTTATATCTCCATCATAGTGTCCTTTTTCCACCCCTCCCAGTCCCGTCCTCCCACCCTCTACCCTCTAACCCTTCCATCCCACTCCTCTGGAGTGGAGTGTCCCTACATAACAGTCCCCTGCCCCAGTTCAGCAGTCATATGAGGGCCAAGAGCCTCCTCATATACTAGGGGCCTACAAGGCAGTACCACTAGGGAAAAGTGTCTCATTGACAGGGGAAAAAAAAAGAAAAAGTCTATGTCCATGTTCCCTTTGATGCATTGGTTGTAGCATAGTTATACTGTACTATGTGGCTAAAATCCGACTATAAGTGAATAGATGCCATGTGCATCCTTCTGAGTCTGGTTTAGCTCACTCAGGATGAGCTTCTCTAGTTCCATCCATTTGGCTGCAAATTGCATAATTTCATTGTTTCTGATAGCTGAGTAGTATTCCATTGTGTAGATGTACCGCAGTTTTTTAATCCATTCTTCGGTTATTTTATAATTATTTTATTTTTATATAAAATATAATGCCGGGTATGTTTATGATTTTTTTAAATAATAATTCCTGCAACTAATATAGAAAACCATAATTGGCCAAGTGTCAAAAATAAGTAATAGTGGAGTGTCTACCCCTAATTGGGACAATGACATTACCTACTTCAAAGGCCAGAAAGCATCAGGAAAGGCAGCAGGAAGGCTGTACATACCAGAGTACTGGGAGATGGACAGCCCAAAAATGTTTCCTGGACATACCTCAGTTATGTCCCTCATGAACTTATACAGCTGCAGTTCTGCATGCAGGATGCGGATTATGGATAGGAGAGGACCCCATGGGGATGACCCCCTTTTTATCCATTCTACCAAACACTCCAGAAGAAGGAAACTAAATGATGTTGCGGGAGCACCTCCACAGATGGACAGTGGGTAGCTGACACTGTCCTGTAAGTTTTGAAGACAGTCTCACCAGTCCTCAATGGGAAGAATTTCTGTTTGATGTGATGATTTTTCCTTTCTGACCATAATATGTTATGACCTCTACTGTATCGAGTAATTAAGACATTAATTTCACATATTAGTATGTTCCATGAGAAGATGAATGAACATGTTTAAATGCTGTTTATTGTACTTTCTATGATATCAAGTGGCCCATTATGATTTTGACCCAATTTTATGACCACATTTTCTAGTATGTTGATCATAATATGGACAAAATATCTAACAAAATTGTTCATATTTTGTGCAGTTAGGGTTATTTTATGCTCCCCTCATATCACACACACACACACACACACACACACACACACACACACACACAAACACACATTTGCTTTTTAAAAGAACTTTAACTTTGAAAACAGAAAGTGATATGTCAAATGCATTAGATGAATCTTCTGTAGTAAATACCTGTGAAAGGAGAGTAAACTAGGCATTGCCTGAGTCTCTGAGCTCCAGATAAAAAGGCACAAGGGAAACAAGAAAGGCAAGTGTACATACACTGCTAAGCTCCTTTGCACTGTCTGTTCTGCTTAGTTTTCGTGGGGAATTATTCATGGTAATGTTCAATGATGCTTCTTTAAGAAGACAGGACAAAAGCTACAATTGAACTCTCTGTGTGTATAAAACTTGACTTCCCAGACTGTGGAAAATATCAAATGTATTTAAGTATTAAAAACTAAGAAGGAAAGACAGAGCAGCTGGTGAGGATATGAGAAGAAAATGTGAAAACACTAAAATGTCCTTATTCTCAGTTTTTGTGATATCTGCATCCAACTCTGGCAAAATATTCTCTCTCAAGATGTCTGAGATGCCTGTTATGCACAGCATACCTAAAAAGGACAGGCATATATAATCTATTCATTCTTAGATAAAATATTTAGAAGTCCAGGGTCTCTCTACTTATAAACAGTAACAAGAAATAAAACATTCCTATATTCCTCCATTTTTAGGTACTGGTTTGCTGGGGGTCATTCTTACAGAGCCTTTTTAATGGAGGAAGGTACCGTAGTGGAAAGGGAAGGATGATTCCTCTTTGATAAGGAACAAAGGGAGAAATCAAGTCTGAACATAGCAATTTATTTTGCCTCAGCAACTTCAGCTACTTTGGCTGATGAAGTGAAGCTGACTTTCCACTTAATGTCCAGTCCCTGACCCCACAGGCAGGAGGAGGTCCATGGGACTGAAGCAGAAGTGCAAGAGAACATACAAACATCTCCCATTTCTCACTTTAATTTTGAGAAAATAACATTTTCCAGTTTCCAAGAGACATTAGCATATTTCCTAAAGACAACACAGCTTCCAGGTCCAATAGCTTGGAGAAATGTTGAATAGGCCTTTTATTCTCTTGGAGTATAACAATACCTAATTGGACTCAGTAATCCTACAAAGGAAGTTGGTATGAGTCAACCTTTTATAAAATACATTTGGTTATAAAACCTATTTGTCATGTAATAAAGTTTTGCTGGTATATATTTTATATGCAGAATGACCTAAGAAATTATTTTAAAGAATATAATCAATTTTATACCCCTGTTGCAGTGCTACTCGATGATCATGTGACGCTCTCAGGAAATTTATTGACATAGGAGCTAATTCAGTGTCTGAGCACTGGGTCTTTGGTGGTGCAAGTTGTTGGGCTGGATCCTACAGTACAAGCTGTACAGCACTGTGACATTAGCACTCTGCAGGATGGGAGAACTTACTGAAGTAGAGGTTGTCAAGTTCTTTTGGCTCAGCAACTTCAGCTACTTTGGCTGATGAAGTGAAACAAATCATTACAATGAAGTATCTCTCCCTCAGCCTTGACTGACATCAGAATAATAAGTGAGAGTTAAGACAAAAGAAAAATTACTTCTGATTTACAATTAACAAAATCATTGAGTACAAGCAAATACTCCACAACTCCAAACCCACGTATAAGGCAGATTTGTGAAAGTTGGTCAGATGTGGAATGAGATTGCAGCTGGGAATATTTGTGGAGAGCTTGTATGTTGTTCTGCAGTCCTCTTGGGGAAGAAGCAGGGAAATGTGTTCATAGCCCCAAGCTTAGTGACTTGGTTCAAAATAGAAATTATTAATTTTGAAATGAATTACCTGAGGTTAGAAAGCACTGAGGGCTCAATGCCAGATTCACTTTTGTGAAACCTAAAGGAAAATGAATGCTATGCCTGACCCATACTAGAAATTACATCTAAACTACAATCTATTAAAGTGGCTCATGCTTCTAGAATCTGTTCGTGTTAATGGTATACTTTTCTCAAACCATCATGGAATCCATGGGACAAGAACTCAAACCAGATAATGGGCTTTAGTTAAAGTCCATTAGCAGTGTCATAATCACATGATAAAACGCCTTAGCTGAAGAGTAGGTTTATAGATAATAACTCTCGAAGCCAAGCTAGAGGTTAGCACAGGACAGGCAAGCATTCATGGCTGTGTCTGAGTCAAGATACTGCAAAAACCAAACACCATGGAGGATGCTTATGGAGTCTGGCAAGGTCCAACGACTGTCCCTCCCATAACCATGTCCTTTTCTGCTTCGAGTTTAGAGAGTGGGAAATCACATTTATCCAGCATAGGATGCTGCTTAGTCATTTTGACCTTGAGCTGAACCACTGTTTTCTCAATCTAACTCAAACTGTATTCACATATGAAACTTCCACTGTAATAATTGTAGGATTATTTCTAAGTTTAGACAGAAAAGTTGTATTCCTGTCAGAGTCCATACAGGAGCACTGGAAAAAAAAAAAAAAAACATGCTGAGTAGAGCTCCAGCCAGTGACTGTGGACACAGCATTGGGCTGAAACTGCAATTTAATTATCAATTGTATTTATTAACAAGTATAAACTGTAAGATTAGGCTGGCGGAGCAGCAGGCAGCCTGGTGGGATATAGGTCAGCAGCCTGGCCTGCCTTAATTGGTGACCTGACTTGTCCTGAGGAAAAAGCCCTGGATGAAGGGTGACCGTCACCACCTGCAACCTAAACTCTGTTAACTAATATCGTCATTAATAATGATAAGTTGTTATATTAGACCGATAGAAATGCCAATGGCTTGGAGGGAGATTCGCCAGGGTTTGGCGGAAGGCCAATGGCCCTGGATTGCTTGGACTGGCAGCACAGTCCTTTCCCCAGTAATTAAATACACCAAGACCTTTTAATGTTTCAATGCTTAGTCCTTAGCTTGGCAGACTCTCAATTAGCTAATCTAAATTAACCTGGACCACCTAATCCCAAATGGCCATGTGCCTGTTATTACCTTCCAGAGTTCTCAAACACATCTATCAGCTTCCATGTCTCCTGCTGGAAAGAACAGTTCCTCTGTGTAAAATTCAGGGTTTGTGTTTCTGTCTCAGGAAGTCCCACCTTCCTATACTCTTTCCACCTAGCTAATTGGCCATCATCGACTTTTATTAACCAATCAAGAGAATACCTCATAAAGGGTGCTACCCAGATCTCAGCATTGAAATCGGCCTATCAGAAGCAACATATTAGACCTTCCCCAACCTTGGACTGCGTTTGTTTGTGCTGGGGGTTTGGAAAGTCTATGTCTTCACAGAGGATAAGCCCAAATTCATTCTCCCTTACTGACCATGTCTGCAGTCACTTCTGTCGGCAGTCAGCTTCTGGACCTCACCGCTTATGTACATAGCATTAATGATCCTGTCCACCAGAGAAGCTCAGTGAATATTAGAAGGGCTGTCTTTGTAACATTAATTAATCATTTTTTTTCAAAAGGAAAGGTTTCTCAACACACAATTCACTTTTGTGTAATTTTTTTTCTGTTTTCCTTCCTTTCTCTCTCTTTTTGAACTTGGGACATTATTATTCCTTTCTTTTTTTGAGATGCTAAATCATATTTTAGTAACATGAACCTACATACAAAATACAATATATGTAAAATTTTATCAATGAAATTTGTATGTCATTGTCATAATTCTTCATTGCTTTCTGGATCTGCTAAATGCCGGGGTTAATGTAAGAAAGACAAGCAAAGGCCGCACAGTAGTGATCACATAGTATACAGTTTATTTGAACATGTGTGTTCTGCCATTAAGTGCTAAATAAGCCCTATTTATTAAATACACACGAAAATAGTGACAAAGGTGGATTGAAGACATTGTATCCTGTTTATTCAATGATGAATGGCCATTTCTGTCTCTACCACTTTATCTGTTCATTAACTGAAATAACATCCATTCTCTTTGATTGCATGAAATATCAATCACTTACTGGTACATTATTTTGGAACAATAATTGTGTCGATATTTTAAGCATATGTATATTAGCTTGTAATTTTAATAGCTATTCGTACATGTAAAATTAAGTCCTCAGGATGTCATTGAGTCCATGACAGGGGCCAGGTCACACAGAGTGAAGGGCAAAGAGACTCTCAGCCCAGCCAACTTCATTACCAGACTTGCATATGCAGACGTATGAAGGCCAAATATAAACATTTGATTTCTGTATGGAGTCCACTATGTCCCAGAGTGAAATATAAATTCTGTGATGGTTTTTCTCTATTTACGATGATATTACAAAGATCATACTATTATTTTTATATCTTTCCAGTTATTTACAATAAATGAACTTTAATATCTCAAGAGGTATCATTAAACTGAACAGACTCCCCAATATTAAAAGAAAACATGCTATGATTTTATTTCTAATTCTTTTTAGGGAATTAGACTTTGAACTATCTTGAGTTTTATGGGTCTGCCATATATGTACATAAAGTTAATTCTCTGTCCCAAGTGTAACCCAGACATAAAAAAGGCCAATTACAATTTTATGAATAGAAATATAAGATCTGGGGTTTCGATTTCTCTATTGCTGTGTTCTACATAACAACGTGATTTCCAGGGAGCACTTTCATCATTTCATACACAGAACAGCTAGCAAATTTCAACAGAGAAAGGCAAGCCAAAAGTGGACCGAGGTCTGATGCAGTGGAAGAAATGTGGCGATAGCGTCCATGCTGGTGACTATTCAGAAGACAATGCTGGTGACTATTCAGAAGACAATTTGAAGGCAGCTTCTGAGACTCCGGAGACAAGAGGGGCAGATGGTGCTCTGAATTAAGTGATGGTGTGTTCTGAGATTTGAAATTAGCACTAGTCCCAATTGTATATTTTCAGTGCTTATGTAGTAATTGGATGTGGTAATTGATTATTAAAGGACTTATGCTTAAAGTTCAAAAGTCCTTAAATTATAACTTGAACATTGGAAAGAAAATTCAAGATGTGAAAATCATTTCCTTAACTTTGCAAGTGGATAGGACTACATTTACAAATTTTGCCTTTTTAGATGACAAAATACTTTGGACTAATACATTTTCTATGAAGCCAGAGAAAATCCTTGAGATGTGAAACATATCCATATTTTAAGTTGTGAGGTTGGTAAACCAACAAAGCTCAGTGCTTGCTTTCCTACTGCAACAAAATTTGAGGTGAATGCTGAGTTTCCTTTCTTCCTCCTACAGGCACTTTTGTTAAAGTTTTTTAGAACAGAGAATGTGTATTCAATATATATACATATACATCTGTATATTCAATATATATACATATACATCTATATATACTTAATATACATTGTGTATATTCAATATACAGATTGTGTATTCAATGTATATACATATGTATGCTGTAGAGCTTGAAAACTCATAAATATACGCTCCTGTCATATCACTTTTTTCAAAAATATATTGCATGCCTTCAATCAACTTTATTACTCCAAAGCCAGTGTTTATTAGCCCTTCAATATAAATAGTAATAGTCCAGTCTCTTGTTATACACTGAGTTAAATTTTCCTAATTGATTTTATATTAGCTCCCATTAAAGGTAAATAATCACATATTCATTTTCAAAATTTTAATAGTTTTTGTTTTTATTTAGCTCCTATAGAAAATTACTATAAATTTAGTATTCTAATTTGTTACCATACATAGCTGCAGGTCAGAAATGTGAAGTGGGTCTTTTGATGCTAAGGTCAAATGGTGAATTTTCTGGAGGTTCCAGGAGAGACTCTTCCCCAACCTTTTGCATCTGCTGTTGGCTTCTTACATTTTATTCACTGTGGCCAGGAAAGGTGGCTCACATCTTTCCTTGAGAATTTGATTTGGCTTTGTGAAGGACACTGTAAAGTACTCTAGATTTAAATGATTCCAAATGAACTATAGTCTGGGAGTCTCCATGTTAAGAAATGTGTGACTTCATTCTTTTCTCTTCTTAGACCACTTTGCCTTGGAAACTGTCCACCATGTAAAAAGTCTAAGTTTCTTCAGACCTCCATATAAAGGGTTCACAGGATGGCTATAATGAAAGAAATGATGTGAAGGAAAAGAATGGTAGCAAGAGACCTTGCAAATTCCACAGCTGTTGTGAGCACAAACCTGCCTAGCAACTGAATGCCCCCCCACCCCAATCTGATGCTATATGGAATCAGGATGTCAAACCAACTGATCCTTGTCCACATTCCTCACTTGCAGCATCATGCGCAAATAAAACAGTTGCTAAATCAATAAAGTTGGGCTGTTGGTTATTCAGTAGCAAGTAAGTAAACATTAGCTCTGTTTAATAAATTTTAATGATCTGGTGCTTCATTAAGAAATAGATTACATTTTTTTCATAGCTGTTTTTAAATGTCCATATTAACATCTCCCAATAGCACAAAAGCCCTTTCTGTCTTCAGATATGTCTATCTCATCATGGACAGCTGAAAGCTATATATTTATTTAATATGCATTTAAGATTCTGATATAGTAGTTTTGTAGGAAACAAGACTCTCACTCTCTAATAATGAATTCAAGGTACTCCTGAAAACAAAGTGATTTTTTAAAATATGCCATTCTGCAGAAACACCAGTGTGGAGAAAAGACACAAATGGTTGGAGGGGTCATTTAGCACAAAATGGTAGCTTTTGAAGTCCTGACCACAAATAATCCTTACCCTCTTTTCCCCACAGGATGGCGCTGTAGAGAGTTGCAATCTTTGTGATCTTCTTGCACAGTCCTTTCGCTACATTGCCCATCCTACTAGCTCAAGATGCCAAGCCTTCTCTAATGACTAGTTTGGGGCTTCATGATGCCCCCTTCTGATCACAGAGACACCCAACTGCAACTCTGCAATCAGAGTTCTGCCTCCAGCTAAGACAGAGAGGGTCCCAGCATGCCTTGCTTCTCTATGATGCTTTGATGACCTCTAAGCACACCTTGTACTGAAATTGGATTATAATGATTGATTTATTTCTTATAGCCTCGTTTTACTCTTTATTCCTGTGATGATTCTGATGATGATGATAATAATAAAATAATAATAATAGAATTGAAATGAAGAGAGAAAATTTACACCACTTGACAATATTTATATAAATGAAATGCATTTCATTGTAGTAAAGAAAAAAATTTTATCAAAGATAATAATATAGTCCTGTCATTCCTTTCTCTGCCTCTGCAGTATCAAATTAGTCATGAACACAAAGAACTACTGTCCGTAAGCTCTTTAGATAGAAAACATGGCAATGCAATCAAATGAGAATTTTGTTGACTGTAAATTGAAAAGAGGTGTGAAAGGAGAATTCATTCTTAATTGCTTCTTTTCTGATGTCTGGAAGATGGCCACTACAATGAGTCTGTCAGCTTTGCTGAAGGTATTTGTCTGCTTAAGTTAATAATGCTTATTATTTAGAGGAATTTTATTTTCAGAAATGAATTGAGTCACAGTTACAGAAAGTCTCGCCTCCAAGTATACATATAAACACACACACACACACACACACACACACACACACACACACACTCACTCACACATACACAGTCACATAGAAAAATATGCACACGCTCTCATACAGACGCACATGCTCACAAACAAACACACATACATGCTCACACACATGCACACACACCAGTCTTCCCCTCCATTAACATTTGTTAACATAGATGAACCTACACTGACACATCACTATCACCCAATGAGAACAGATGTTCAGGCATATGTCTGCACAGTAGAAATCCAATGACTCTAGGAGTTTGCAACTTTTAGTATATTATCATGTACTCAGTCTTCAGAAACAAGGAAATTATGCAATTTGTAGTCAAATGGATGGAGCTAGAGAAGCCCATCCTGAGTGAGCTAACCCAGACTCAGAAGGATGCACATGGCATCTATTCACTTATAATTGGATTTTAGCCATATAGTCAAGGATAACTATCCTACAACCAACAGACTGAAAGGAACAGGAACATAGGACTTTGTTACCTGTTAGTGGGAATCTTTGCCCTAGTGGAGCTGTGCAAGAGGAAGCTCTTAGCGCTCATATGACTGCCGGGTTGAAGGGGACTGATATTTAGGGTGCCCCACACTGGAGTAGTAGGATAGATGGGAGAAGGGAGAGAGGGTGGGAAGGTGAGAGGGTGGGCCTGGGAGAGGTGAAGGGACGGGACGGTGATGGAGATGTAAATTGAAGTAATACATATAGAGTAAAAAAAAAAAAAAAGACACAGGTTGCAACAAAACAAAAACAAATCATTTCAACTTTCTTTGTGTTGCTTTAGAAAATTTCTCTCCTAAAACCATCTGGATTATGTAATAACAGTTGGCCCTTAAAATATGTTTACTATTGAATTGCATTCTACTCTTTTCTTTGTTCAGCTTTAAGGAACACTCACAAGAGTTCCACTTATTGTATGAAAATAAATCCATAGCTATGTTTTTATTTGTTATATTAAAATGATTCAATATGAGAAGCACAGAAAGTCTGTACAATAAGAGAATACCCAAAGGTTAAGCGAAAGTAAACAGTTTTTGCAGAAAGACCAATAGTGTTATTAATAATTTAGGTAATGTCTTTGTTAACTTTCTATTTCTGAATTTAAAAGCAACATGGGGAGGAAAGGGATTATTTCATCTTAAAGCTTATAGCCCATCATCAAGGAAAGTCACAACAGAAATGCAAGACTGGAACAAGGAAGCAGGATATGATGCAGAGTTCATGAAGGAAGGCTGCTTATGGGCTGCTTTCCATGGTTTGCTCAACTTGTCTCCTTATACCACCTAGTAACATCAGCGCAGGAGTGGAACTGCTCATGGTGAACTGGGCCCTCCTGAAGAATTAAGAAAATTCCCTACAAACTTACCTACGATCCCATGAAGACACTTGTTCAGCTAAGATTCCTTATTCCCTAGCATGTGTCAAGTTACCATAACACTACCCATCACAGTTAATAAACACACATACACACATACATGCACATACACACATATCTTTATGCCTATATGCTATGTATGTAGTGCTATATAAAGGGAATATATGATGAGGTTGGCAAGCAATCTTCTTTGTTGATTATATTGAAGACTGAGATAGTTTTCTGAAATAGATCGAGGAGGATCTACTTCTCCCTAAGCACTGGGCTGGTGACAAACACTGTCAACATCTGCTGACATTGGTGATAATGATAAGTTCTTTAAGTTGTTATTAAAATCATTCCTCCTGATATCCATTTAACTGAGAATAAGTAAAAATGATAGGGAAAACAATTCAGCTCCTCAATTCAACTCTCTCACTGCCCTGGACACATTGAGAAAAAAATGACTGCTAGTCAGAGTCAGCTAGACTGCCCTCATCCTCAGGATTATCTCTATATAGTTTTACAATAACTACATAATTCCCACACCTGCTCTTGGAGGCACAGCCTCAGCTAAAGCTGCTCAAATGTAAGTTCTGGAGTTTTTAATTAACATGCCTCAATGAACTGTTGATGTGAATGAAGGGAACAACTCTTACCACAAAGGGATAAAATACCTGCTTTATTCTAGAGCAAAATATGATCTACCATGGTTCAGAAACATGGATTTGGGTCTCCTCAGATAATATGTTCCAATGATACATCAATTTCTTGAAGCTTTTTTAGTAAATGAACAAAGAAATCCATAAATCAATATTCCTTTCAAATACATTGCAATTATATCAACAAGATGGGTGGAGAACTCCACTGTGGACTTTGGCAATATTCTTAGTCCTTTAATTTGTAGAAAACTAGGGTTGTGTTAAGTTAGTAAGCACATCCCAAAAGACTTCCTATCAGCTTGTCAGGACGTTAGATTTGGCTGGTGGCGGTGTGTTAGTTCTGACATATAGCTAGGCAGAGGACGGCTGTGGAGTAGGCTAAAGAATGTCCAAGAGAAATTCTAACTAGGCAGTGGAGCTGCCACCTTCCAGTCTCTTCACACTATGAAGGTTTAATCAGTCAACGATTTCAAACACAGCATTATCTAGGAGTTCTTATTCACAGAGATGAGTCTATTGTTTGGTTTGATTGGGACACTTAGTTCAAGAGAACACTGAGATGGATTACTGGGTACTGAGAAGCTTATTAGAGGTGTTCAGGGTACCATAAGAGCAATCTGAGTCAAAGACCCAGAGAAGAGTTCAGTTCTCAGCACCAGAGAGAAACAGCATGACCAATCCAAATTCTCTGAAGAGCATCATAACACAGATAGAAAGATAGGGGGTTTCTTTTGATACCTTTTGAGGATGGAGGGATTGTTACATCAAGAGTCTACAGTCAGATTCTTCCCTACCAAACAGGAAGCAGGGAAGGGGTTTGGGAAGCAGGATGTGTGACTCCTAGCTGAGATATCCTCACACTAGCAAGTTTGATAGCTAGGGCTCACATGTCCCAGTAGGATGCCTGTCAGTGGGAGAAGGCCTGAGAAATGACTGTACTCTAACATTGTACTTACACTGAAGACCTAGGGAGGTTCTGTGCAGCGCTTCCTAGAGACAAATGTGCTTGGTGTCAACACACCCATTTCTTTGCAGGTTAGACAAGATGAGATCGTGAACTTACGCTTCTCCTGGCTATGTTAGTCAGGTTCTCTTAGTAATCTGCCAACAGACACTCCAGCACTACTGCTCTCACTGAGTCTGTACCATTACGCCAAGTAAACATTATTCTCGTGTGATCCTTTGAGAGGGAGAAAGCAAGAAATGACAGCAGATACTGAAAAGGGACAGAGGCACTAAGAAGTCAGAAAACGGATGCTGCAGTCTCTTGGTACCTGAAAACTTCTTGTGTGGTAGTAAGGAACAAGGAGACTGGAGTCCCCTCGGCTACGGAGGGGTTGTAACGCCTCCCAGCTGAGGAGTCTAGCAAGTAAGGCCTGTGTGTGGAACTGTTCCTGCTAGACCGCAACTGTGAAGGCTGCTGGCTGCTGCAGCTTTCAACCCCCTGCAGCTGCTGCTCACCTCTGTAAAACACAGAGGGATGCAATAGCTGCTTCCCAGTGCACAAGAACATCTCCTGTCCATCTGTGTAGAAAGGACCCAGCAGGCTAATTGGTCAGCAGCTGTCATATATGACAATGTAGTCTCCTTGGCAATTGTATACCTTCTTTTATTTAGCCACAATGGGCTTAAAAGAAAAAAGAGAGAATATTTAGTGTAAATGATGCCATTTATATTACATAGATTTACACTCTACAATCAAATTTCTGATAAAAACTCGATTTTCATTTCTATAAAAATATTCCCTCGCTTTAAAAAAGTTTGTCTGTTAAAATTTTCTAACTTTAATTATTGTTCCTAATATTTAGATGAAAATCTTCTAGTTGTGAATTTCTCTACAACTGACATATATATGCATAAAATGAATTTCTTTAACCATGAGACAGACTATTATGCACACAGCCAGAGATGTATAAAGTGTATATGAATGGTTTACTTCACACAAATGGGTTTTTCTTATTTATATAACAGTCTATTAATTTAGTAATATTATAAATATTTTTAATATAAATAAACAAATGAAATTTTCCTGTGGGTTTTGTCTCATAAAATCTAGATTCCTTAATTTTGCTGTTTAGTGATTTTTGGATTTAGCTTAGTCCTATAAAGATATTTGCAATAGTAAGATGTATTATCTGGTATAATTTATGTAAATAAATGTGCATGTTGAGCCTGATGACATACTTCAGTGGTAGAGCACTTTCTTAGAATATATGAGTCTAATTATCAACAAAAATACATAAAGATAAATAAATATTTGAAGCATCGCTCCTTTGGTTATATTAGATGCCTTTTGAAATTTGAAATAAATTCTGAAATAGATTTTTTTCTGAAATCGTTTCATTTGTCTGTCTTCATAGACAATCTAAAAACGATGCTTTTAACTCAACTACCTATTACTTTATTTTTGTCATTTTTCTAACATAAAGGAAAATGCCATGTTAGTAATATTTTTAAGGTTCCTTATTCAACATTTAACTCAATTCATCATGAATAATAGAGAAACTAGTAATGGTCAGATTTCTCTTTCAGTTGACAATAAGAGTGAATAGAAAACAGATGTACCAATGTGACATTCTTACATGGTTAGAGTAGCGGAATAGGATTGCAGGGCTGTAGAGTTTTGCTGTGACTCGGTAGTCCTTGCACCCTGACTACGAATGTTAAGTACAAATGCATAAAGTATTAGTAAACTGCCTTAAAAGATGGATTGCATTTTATGGGTGGGCATTATTAAAGAAGCCCAAAACAATCTTATTCCTCTAAAACATTTGACATCACAACCAACTTTCCTTAATTGTTCATCATGTTCTGAAAAGCTGCAGAATCCCCATCATGACCAATCCATTCTTTCCAGTTATTCAAAGTCATAGGGGGCTTACCGCAAAGTTTGGGTTAATTTTCTTTAAAAATCTAAGACATTGACCATACTGTCTAAAAACCATAAGAGATGCACTTATTTCTTCTCAGAATTAATTCTGGGCTAGAATATGGTGATTTGTTGTAGGTTCTTGTTTGTAATCGGGTTTAGATTCAGGTAACATGAAGAACTAGATTCAATATAAAATGGCAGAACATTTTACTTTGGGAATATGACTTCTCCAAAAGGGAGATGATAAATCACAATTATATAAACTGGGAGAAGACATGACATACCTATAATCTTTGCAATAATAATCAGGGCAAGAGGGGCCCATTGCATTTGCAAGATTAGAGCTAATCATTTTTGCAGGGAGCACAATAAATCAATGTTGAAAATGTCAAGCCAAATCAGCTGTGCTAAGCTATTAACTAGTATGTAGTTTACAACAAAACCAGAAATTGAGTTATGGAATTTATTTCAGACACCTTTCTTTTCAGAACACATGAGGAATGTTTAATCCCCATTTACATACATAACTATCCCAATAAATGATAGGATAGGAATTCAAAGTATAATGCAAAATGATCCTATTCCTACCTTATAAGAATTGAATCACTTTATGAAATTAATACTTAAATGTTCAACATTATCTCTTTATGAGATTTTGTCTTTAGTAGAATCTGGAGAGATTAGCTAAACATAATTCTATCTTCAGCATGTTGTGCACAGTTTTTATAAAAGGCAAGTATTTTATTTGCTTCTTATATGGGGCTTGTCCAGCTTTGATTTGAAGGTTTGTGCCTCTTGGTATGCCATGTTCGTTTGATATCACTGGGATACCTGCTATTTTCTGAAGGTAAACCAGAAGAGCAGTGGAACTTGGTGGTGGTGGTAGGGTTGCTGGGAGGAGGAAAGGAAGGAACCGCTGCTGTAGGAATGTATTGTAGGAGAGAAGAATAAAGAAGCAGAAAAAAAGAAAGAAAGAAATTATTAGAAAATTAACTTTGAGAGTTTGGCAAATTAGTTCTGCAGCCAAGTTTAAATGAATTAACAAATAAAGTGGAGGTAAAGTTAAAGAAGAAATCAAAATCAAATAAATTATTCTCTTCTGAGGTACATAATGTTCTGTCACAAGGACTTCCCTCAACTAATAATCTAATTGCTTACTGATATGGGACAAAGGCCTTTCATGAAACATAGAATGAGAAAAAAAGTGTAATACTCAAATTCATGAGTGAGATAAATTTCTATTAATAAATTTCTCCAAATAGATATTACTATTTACCCAAAAGTTACTAATTCTTAACTATTTAAACATAATACTTTTGCTCAGTGGTTTATGTGTAGGTACAAATTTGACTGAAATGCCATACATAAACCACAGAAAAGTATGTTCCAACATTGAGATAAATATATTAAAAATGCTTTATTACTGTGTGATGGTTCAAACTTCAAGTCACCAGAACACAGATACAGAGGTTTTACAATGTGTTTTAATAGTGTTGGAAAAATATCTCTATTCTACACCTATGTAATAGTTCAGAGATGCCATTTTGCCATTTGTCATGTTAAGCTATTAATAGGAATGAATTGAAGATACTATGGGAAGGTCATTAATGAATGTTACTCAAAGATGTAACACATCAAACAGGGAAGACAAGTAGGGAAACAATTTTCATACATAAAGAATATTTGTAATGGATTTAAGGCCATTTTTTAAATTCAGAGAGAATGAATACAACAATCTATTTAATTTCTATGAAAATAATAAATGCATTAAGAATAGTTCTCAATAAAATCAAGTGTATCAATGATCAATTTATGAGGCTATGATAATAATTTTTAATTCAGAGAGAATAAAACAACAATCTATTTAATTTCTATGAACATAATAAATGCATTAAGAATAGTTCTCAATAAAATCAAGTGTATCAATGATAAATTTATTTATGAGACTATGATAATACAAAAAGAGTCTCAAATTTAGTGCTTCTCAGAGAGAAAATAACATTGAGAGTCTAGATGTTCAATTAAATTAGGCCAAATTATTTCTGATATATGGTTGGTATTACTTTGAGTTTGCTATTTAAAATAGTGAATTATTCAAACAATTATCTCAACCAATCAAGTGGTTCACATTATCTTATAGACAGATAATATTTAATCTTCACAAATATAGGTGGTACAAAAACCCAAGTTTTTGTACAGACCTCAAATATTTTTTTTCATGGGATAGTTAAGTGGACTTGTTTCCTTAACTCCAAGGTTGGGGATTGGAGTTTGTCCTTTGTGAGTTATGAGAAGAGTGAACATGGATATAAAAATAGAAAAAAATAATTAGCTTGAAAAAACTAAACTCCATATTTAGCAAAGTTAATGAGAGTCCTTAAGGTCCTAAAGCTTAATATCAGTGTGTAAATGAGAACTCTAAGCCAACAGAGAATAATGTTAGCATTCAAGACTATTTAGATAAAAATATCTTCTTTCTCCTAGATCATTCTGTATCCCCTAGTTTTTGTTCAGACAGATGGTTTTGACCCTAAAAGACTCAAAATAAATTTTGCCTCATTTCTGGTTTACATTTTTTTCAGAGATCATTATTAGAAAAACATTTATTTTTTTCAATTAATATTTTGAATTGATTGACTATTCTTTTATGTTCCATGTTTTAGTTTGTCTAATCTAGATAATCAACAATATTTGTTAAAGCCATAAATTTCATCAATTGTTTTTGAGAACAATAAAATAGCTTAGCTGCATATTACATTATTTCACATTTTGGATATTCCAATTATCATTAAAATGTGAAGAATTCTTTAACTCCATGATCACTTGACGTAGAGGTAAGTTTCCAGGCAGGGGTTACAAAGAGAAAGATTGTCTTATGAGCCAAGAATTTTGAAATTTAAGTTACTAGAGAACAATGCAAAAAAAAATCCTAAATTATTTTTCTTTTTCTTAGACTTTTGTTAGAATTCTAAAGAAGCAGACAGAGATGCTTATGTGAAACCATTAGATAAACTTTGATAGTTCTAAGTGTATAGTGACAGTACTCAAGTCTTTGATTGAAAATGAGCCCTGTAACTTCGAAGGGCAGAGGCTTCCTGTGTGAATTTCTGTCTCTGATCAGATCTTATGAAACAATCTTACAACTCTTATCATTCAGACAGAGAATGGAGTCATGAAATACCTTGAAATCAAAGTCAAATGGCTGAGTGGAGGCATCATGACAGGAGTGAAGTTGAAATGAAGGATTTAGGGGGAAAAGTTGATTATTTAATCAGATCTCTGTACACTAAGTTTAACATGTCAAATCTGAAAATACAGGGAAAAGACAAGGTTCGTAGCAAGTCTTCCAGCCCTGGTCATTCAGAGGCTCATTCATGCCAAATGTGAACGTCTTGTTCCTAGAGGACTAATGGCCCAGGTGAGAGGCTCAGTGCTCTCTCTCCATCTTACTGACTTATCCTTCAGAGGATGAGAGGGAAGACTTCACTGATCCCGAAGAGATAGGCAGGCTAACTCTGTAAATAATATTATTCTTTACAAACACAGGTTGAAATTACGCATTTTCACAAATGTTGACTCTTCAGTGAAGTTGTGGAGGTAAAGGAAAAGTGGATTGATTTCATTTGCAAGGTACACTGTGTAAACTGTTTCAGCAGGTGTGTGAATTCTAGTAGACAGGTAGGGGCTTCATCTGACCCAAACCAAACAAGATTTGTTTCCAGGAAGGGGGGGTGGGGAGATTCAGTTTATCAAAGAGGAACCTGGCAGCCAGGAGGCAGAACGCTGTATAGATTGTTCCATCTTCATGTGTAATTTAATTCCTGTCTGAATGTGGGAGAATTGACTGTCAGCCTTCTTATATGTATTTTGTGTCAGTTTTTGTATGCAGATTTATTTCAAGTGAGAGAAGGAAGAGAACATTAATTCCAGATGGCTTTAAGCAAATATTAGAAAGGTGAGCTCTCATAGGCTTCCAAATATCTTTTGGCTAGTTGACATTTATAAACACTGAGCTGGCTAAGCTTTCTCCCTTAGCAATATTAAAGCTTTAGAGTGTGTACAGGATGTGGGAAATCAAATATGCCATTCAGGAATAGTGAAGAAAAGAGAGTACTGTAGTCACAGTGGGTGGAGATCCTGGGAACTGTATTTTGTTTTATATAAAACATCCTATTAAAGCATTGCAGAGTATAATCATGTTGTCTGTTGTTCAAAATATTGGAAATGTTCCCTTTTTCACCTTCTTACTTTAAGGTCCATGGTTTTTGTTTTTTTGTTTTTGTGAGTTTTTGTTTTGTTTTGTTGTTTTAGTAACAAATTATTTCCTTCAACAAAAGAACATTGTTTCCGTTTCTGGAGCATATGCTGTGAAACTTAGGAAAATGAAAGGCAGTGTTGATAGAAAGTATTAACAAGGTTTGCTTAAGGATTTAAGGTGAGGACCAACTAACTGTACATGTAACTCCGTGTGTGTGTACTGGTCCCAGTAACATAAAAACATATGTATGCATAAAATGTTAGAGTTATAAATAAGATAATTTTTAAAAGAAAAAAAATACTTATGTTGGGGCTAATAATATTGCTTCTGATAGGCTGGTTTCAATTCTGAGATCTGGTTATTACCCCTTCTGAAATAGTCTCTTGATTGGTTAATAAAAGTCGCTGATAGCCAATTAGTTGGGCAGACAGGGTATAGGAAGGAGGGACTTCCTGAGATTAGAATGGGAACCCTGTGCTTTACACAGAGGATTAGTTAATTCCACCAGGAGACAGAGAAGCAGAGAGACATCTTTGAGAACGCTGGAAGGTAATCACAGGTACATGGTGGTTTGGGATTAGGTGATCTGGGTTAACTGAGAGTAGCTAATTGAGAGTCTGCCCAGCTAAGGGTTAAGCATTGAAAATTAAAAGGTCTTGGGTGTATTTAATTATTGGGGAAAGGATTGTAGCAGCTTGTAAGCTGTCAGTCCAAGCAATCCAGGCCCTTCATACTCCCAGGCTCCTGGACTTTCCTCAAACCCTGGCGAATCTCCCACCAAGCTGCTGGTAATTCTACTGGCCTGATATAACAACTTATATTAATTAACAGAGTTTAGGTCACAGGTGGTGTAGGCCTCCCTTGGTCCCAGGGCTCTTTCCCCAGGACAAATCAGGCAACTGGTTAAGGCACGCGGGTCAGGCCGCTGCTCTGCCAGCCTAATCTTACAGTTTATACTTATTAATAAATACAAGTGATAATTAAATTGCAGTTTCATACTTAACCTCAAAACTGTATACAAACAATTGTCAGTCATTTCAGCTTGCAGAGCAGGTAGAGCAAAAAGGTCTAAGCAGCATGTTCAAGCAACAATAATTGAAGCTATCTGTACACAGGAAAATATTATTTCAGGTATATGTAAATAAATCTAGGGTTTTTTTCAAGATTTAAGTTTTTATTTTCAAATTTTTATTGTGATAAAAATATAGATAACATAAAAGTTACTTACTTAATCGTTTTGAACTATACAGATCAGTTTTAAATCAATTCACTTTCTTACGCAAACCATCTTCTCTCCACATTACTTTTCCTATTTCAAAATTGAAACTACATGAATTAAAAACTTCCTTTCCAGTTCTCTAAGCAGAGCCTGCCAACCGTTCTCCTGATTTAATTATTTTATTTATTAACTCCTGAAAGCTATACACATTCAGAAATAAAAGCAATTTAATAGTTTAAACATATTATAACCATTTCATTAAATGAAACTTTCTTACATTACTTACCTATTTTTCTGTTGTGTGCTTTTCATTTTAATTTTTTTATTTTTGAGATTTTAATATAATTTCTACCTTTCTTCCTTACAACCCTCCCATATACACTTCCCTGCTCTCCTTCAAATTTGTGGCAGCCTTTTTTTCCCCAGTAATTGTTATTATATGCATATATACATATTAGTTCCTAAATATAACCTATTTAGTCCATATGCTACTATTATGTGTATTTTAAGAGCTGATCATTTGGCCCTGAATAACCAACTGGTCTACTCTTCATGTAGAAGCCTGCTTCTTCCACTTCTAGATTTCCTTACTTGCCTATGGATTTTTGTGTACAGCCAAGACTTCTTGAGTGTTTCCTCATCCTTCTTGGCACGTCCACTGGTGTCACCCTTGTTCAGCTCACACTGTTATATTGTTGATAATTAAAGAGGGAAGCTTATGATGTTACTAGGAGACACAATCTACCTGCAAACTCTTTCTCTTTCCTTCGCATCCCCCTCTCTTTCATTCTCTCTCACTTATGTCTCCATATACTTATATGTAATTATAAACACATACACACATGTTGTAAGTGAATTTAGTACCAATGTACTTAAAAATATGAGCAGAAATTAAAAATTTAAAAACAGAAACTTAGGAAAACAAAATCTTCCATGGAGTTTATGACTTCCAAGTAAAATGGACATCAATTATATGATAATCTTGATATGTGTATAGATGCTCATAACTACATGCATTGTTTGTTTTATTGCTTCTCATGGCTAGAAATGTTTATCATTATTAAACCTACTCCATATTACCTTTGGTTGCTTAATCATCTTCACTTGACATACACTTTCATGGTCTACACGTGTATTATAATTTCATATCTTCTTATAAGTAAATAATATTCCACTGGTAAGATATACCATCTT
This sequence comes from Lophiomys imhausi, assembly GCA_907164525.1. Taxonomy (NCBI): domain Eukaryota; kingdom Metazoa; phylum Chordata; class Mammalia; order Rodentia; family Muridae; genus Lophiomys; species Lophiomys imhausi. The sequence goes on from CAJQZJ010000221.1 coordinate 3,177,807, forward strand.
ATTTATTTGGATACCCTTTGATGAATATTTGCTTAGTTTTGTTTTTTGGCTGTTATGCTTAAGGATCTCAATAGATACTTGAATACAGTGCTTTGCAAGTATTTGTTTTTAATTTTATTGACTATGACATAAGAGTGGAATTGTTTGTTTGGTAAACATATACATGTATACACACACACATACACACACACACATATATATACATCTATCTATCTATCTATCTATCTATCTATCTATCTATCTATATATATATATATACATACATACATATTAGGAACTACAAACTTATTTCCAAAGTGGCTGCATCATTTTATACTACAACAAGGGATTTATGTAAGCTTGTTTACACATTTTATGTTAGTTTCTTTTTTAAAATAGCTATCCTAGTCAGTATCTGGTGGTATTTATTTGTGGTCTTGATCTGCATTTTGCTAATTCCTAATATCATCGAAAAAATTCTTTTCTACTCATATATATTTTGCGGTGAAATGTTTGTTTATATCACTTTCCCTCTTTTATATTTAAGCTACCTTATTTTGTTATAGTTAAGAAGAGGAATCTCATTATACCTGAATACATACCCATACAAGATAAATGATTACCAAAATAGTTCTCATATTCTATATGTTCTTTTCACTGTCCTGGTGATATCTTCAAAAGCATATAAAATTTAAATTTAATTTATCTCTTTCTCTCATGTCTCTTGGAATTAGATATCATTTCTAAAGAGCCATTGTCCAAACTATGACCAAATTATTTTCTTTCTGCTATGGGGTTTGCACATCTAAATTGTACATTTAAATTTTCTCCCCAACTTAAAGATAACTTTTGAATTTGTTGTAAAGTCAGAATTCAACTTCATTCCTCAGCATCTGTTCTATTGTTATTTTTTCCTGTTTTTCTTAAACTGTTACTTCAGATGAAATCATTGTGCTTATAGTTTTTGCATCAAGTCTTTGCTAGGTCAAAATATAATTTATTTTTTGTTCATAACTTTGTCATTTTATTAATTAGTTTTGTGGGTTTTTTCTCTGCTCTTGCCTCTGTTTCCTTCTCTGTTTCTCTGTCTTTGTCAATCTTTCTCTTCATCTCTCTCTCTCCCTCTCTCTCTGTGTGTGTGTGTATAAAAGAGAGAGAGTGTGTATACACTTCCTTGGATTTTATTATATAGCGAAATCTATTTATTTATTACCTACTCAGTATACTTTATCTTCTTGCCATACAGAGATAGTTTTAGGTTTTCCTTTACAATCTGGAAAAATATTATTTTGTTTTTGTCCAATTTTTGTGGATTTTGAGAAATTAAACTACAAAGACAATGGTCATAAAAGATAGATGAAAATGATATTGTATATGTTAGTAAGATCAGCAATAAATTCAATTGAGATCATTGAAAACCTTTAAATTGACAGAGATGTTTGTACATGTAGTTGCAATGACAAATTAAAGAAATATATTCACGTTGACAAAGCCCATTGTATGTCAGAGACCTGTTAATATTTCATTTTTTCTAGATGTCTTAGGTAGCCAGTAATGAAACAGACTCTAGTCCGTTGAGTGACAATTACAACAACAATATCTATTTGCTAACACTAAATGCTGCGCTGTTTTTCAGTGAAAATTATGAAGGATAGCCTCACAATTTAGTTGAGACAAAGAAGTTCTGTTAGCTGATAAGCTTGTAAATTTCTCATTGTTTACAGTACTCACAGGAATGACAATGTTCAATTTACCATATGTACTGTGTGTGTGTGTGTGTGTGTGTGTGTGTGTGTGTCACTAAGACGGCCATTGCACTGATTGTGCTCACTCAGGACTGGTCCAGTTAGTCAGCAATCAGTCATGAATGCAAAGGGTCTTTGGAGGATGTACCTTTTAGTACTGTGAGAAGGGGAGTCATGGCATTCAGTTTTCTTCTTATTGCTGAGCCCACCAGGATCCAGTGAATTGCTTCATGGTTACTTCAACAGCTCTTGGTTACACAGATAGCCCTGAATAAATTCAGTGGACCTCAAGACAAAATGAATGTGCCATGAACAATTGTAGGGAAGATATCAGTTTGAAGTGTAGAATAGAGAATTAGAGAGGAGGTGAGTGTGGTCAGTATGTATTATATACCTGTGTGAACTATCAAAGAACAAATTTGATTAGTAAATTCTTAAGAGAAAAGAAAATTGTGACAGTGCATATTAGCGAGTTAATAGCCAAACTGGATGAATTGGAAAAAAAAAAAAAAAGAAGCAAACACTCTCAAGAGGAGCAGAAGACAGGAGATCATCAAACTTAGGGCTGAAATTAACAACTTAGAAACAAAAAGAACTATACAAAGAATCAGTGAAACCAAGAGTTGGTTCATTGACAAAATCAACAAAATAGACAGACCGTAAGCCAAATTAACTAAAAGACAGAGGGGAAAAAACCCAAATCAACAAAATCAGAAATGAAAAGGGAGAAATAACAACAGACATTGAGGAAATCCAGAGAATATTTAGGACCTACTTTAAAAATCTATACTCCACCAAATATGAAAACTTAAGTGAAATGGACAATTTTTTGATAGATTCCACCTACTGAAACTAAATCAAGAACAGGTTAACAGATTAAACAGCCCTATAACCCCTAGGGAAATAGAAACAGTCATTAAAAATCTCCCAACCAAAAAAAGCCCAAGGCCAGATGGTTTTAGCACAGAATTCTACCAGACCTTCAAACAAGAGCTAATACCAATACTCTTCAAACTCTTCCACAAAATGGAATCAGAAAGAACACTGCCAAACTCATTCTATGAGGCCACAGAAAATTGTTTTCTAAAGTAAACAAATCCATAATATTTTAATGTTTCAATATTAAAATTAAAAAGGAGTCAATATTCTCCTGTGAATTATTGACAGTGAATAACATTTTTAAAAAATGATTTTATAATAGAGCTACGATTTCATTTTGAGAAAAAAGAATAAAAACTTTTCTATATACTCACTATATGTTGATTATGGTGCCAGGTCATTTTACAGATTTTATGTCATTACTTGTTGTAATTAAATTTGGGTTGATATAAATCAAAGCTTGCTAAAGGGAGACATTTCCTTTTTGTAGCCTGAATGAAATCCAATATAGAGATGTGTCTACATAAGATCATGAAATCGGATATTCAGGAAAAATATATTTTCCATAGTGTTCTCAAAGAAGTGGCTAGCTAAATCCACAAGAAATAAGTGAACTGAACTTAAAAACTGATTTGTTAACTTTATTCCCTTAGGTGGATATTATGGATATCCTCAGAATATGTAAATTCCTCCACAGAGTTACATTTAAAGTACTGCGCTACATAAGCTTAATATAATTCATTTTTTAGATATTTTTCCTTTGAGGGGATAAAACTATTAATGTAGCTCTCAGGAGCTCTCTCTCTCTCTCTCTCTCTCTCTGTTTGCTAATCTGACTTTTGGCTCTGTCTGCTCACTCTTCCATTTGCTGTTCTCTGAAAAGGCAGTGCTCTTGGCTGACAGGTGATTTGCTCTTCAGTGTTTCCTTAACTGTAAGAAAAAAATCATGAGTAGAAAGGTATGAGGGGATGGGGCATGGATCAAAATGTTGCATCTGAATCAGTCATGGAATTTTCCTTTAGAAAAGAATATGAATAGTTATTGACTGTTAATAAAGTGATTAGGGGTCTTAAACCATGAGGAAAATGGGTGATAATCAGAAGATACTGTATAACTGGTTCCTTTGGACTATTTCCCCCTCTGTGGTACCTAAATACAAATAAGCTCCAGATATTATAAAGTCACATTTCCATTTTCATGTGGGCTGGATCCTTATAATTATGGAGATTTAAGTTGGCTAGACTAACGATGATAAGGAAGTGTCTCCAGGGGAGTTGATCTTTCTGGGAGTCAATTTAGAACATGGCTTTAACTTGCTATTTATTTGTAGCTAAATGTCTTAATTACTTTTCTATTGCTTTTATAAAACTTCATGACCAATGCAATTAATAGAAAATGAGTTTATGCTGGGCTTATGGCTCCAGAGGGTTAGAGTCTATGTGGAGGTAACAGGTAGCAGGTAGCAGACAGATAGAGCAAAATCTGGTAGCTCACAAATCATACTGCAAATAGGAGATAGAGAACCAAAAAATTGCACAAAGCTTTTGAAATTTTAACACCACCCACTAGTGGCACACCTTCTCCAACAAGGCCACACATCCTAGTCATTCACAAACAGTTCCATCAACTAAGGACTAAGTATTCAAATGCAAGAGACTTTTGGGTCTATTTTTATTCAAAACAATACAATAAGTACATTCACAATATAAGCAATGGAGAAGAACAGTTATGGGGCTCAAACTGACAAGGACATAAATCCACATTTGCTAGTTATTAGTATAAGATGACCTAGGAAGATTTTGCAATCTAAGATGTCTTTCATCTTCTCTGCAAATCCAGAAAGAATAACCAGTGTTAGGTTGCTGTCAGTATCCCTTTATGTAGTTTGCTCACAAGTAATTGGCCTATCTTTGTACCAGATAAGTAGCATTATAAAAAATTTGAAACCATATAGTTTCTACTTACTATATAGTGTGTTTCTAAAATGCCTTGAAGTGATTATAAGCAGAAGACACTTATTGCTTAGAGATATGCAGTGTAGAAGTCAAAGATCATGGACTGTCCCAAGAACTGCCGTCTGCTGGTGTTTGCTTTCTATCTCACAGGTGGCATCTGTGTGAGTGCTCACATAAGAAGAGTGAAGGAACTTTCTAACTTCTCTTTCATTCAGGAATTTCTCTCCTCTTAGAGGTAATCTATACACCTTCTAATGGTCTTACCTCCTAACACTGCTGCAATGGCTATTGTGTCAATATATAAACCCTGAGGTACAAGAATTCATACTGTGACAAAAGTAAAGTTTTAGATAATCTACAAAATTACACATATTTATAGATACACACACGCACATATTTGAAAAATAGATACAGAAAACAAAATCAGTCTGTTTTTGTAAAATGTAAATTTAGATATATTATAGAAACAACAAATATTGAATATTTTAACAAATAAAATAGAATATGGATTTTATGAACAGTTCCTGAAAACACATTTTTAATAAAACTATATTCTGATGACTTAAAGTCTTTGAAACCCTTCATCCATTGTTAATCATGGGATGAAAGAGCAAAACCTAAAATAGTGAAGAGAAACTTATAATGTCTAACATAGTTTTTAAATGAGTGGATTATTTTCTTCCAGCATCTGGAATACAAAAGGTAATTGTTCCCTTTGGAATTCATACTGTGTCACCTTCCTCGAGAAAAGGGCATTCGACTAATGATGAGTATTACCTGAAGCTTCATGTACAGGTGCCACACGCGGCTGGACTTTGTCCAAAAGCACAGCTGCTCCCACATCGGTCCTTCACCAGCTCGGTTTGCATCATGCCATGATCCCTTAAGTTCCTCTGGTTTCAGAATGGCTTCTTGACGAGCTCATCACAATTCTAAAAGAAAACTATAACTATAGGCTCTCATACTTTCTCCCTGCCATTTAGTCTTACTGAGTTTCATTCTTACTTTAACTAGACACGACATCCTGGCTTTACAGCTATTGACCTCATGATTTTCTTTGGCACAATTCTTCCATGTGGCCTTATTGCTCATACCCACCATCTTCTCAGGAATCTTGATACATTCAGTAACTACTCACATTGTGTTTTTAAATCCCAGTGGCCTTCAACTTTTTTATATTGATTCTTTATTCTTCCGGTTCTCTGATTTTTTTTTGGTTCTGTTCTCTTATTTCTGTATCTAATACACAATAATACAGCTTTATCTGTTTGTATTTTTCTTAGACTTCACAGCTTCATTACAGTATTAACTACTTTTTAATAGCCATAGATATCTCAAATGCTTTAAAATATGAAGTTCCAGAATCCAATTTAAAATGATTCATTGCAGAGCCAAACCTGCCTCCTTTCAAAAGTGACCATCACAAATATGGAAACTCAGCATTTCAAACAGTTCTTTCTCCAAACTTATTCCACTCGGATATTTTGTTAATGAAGATTGAACATGAATGGACAAAAATTGATGAGATTCAGGTAGTGTACTGAAAAGTCTCTAGAGTCAGAGATGGTTATATCTCATTTAGATTGAATCATGATTATGCATCAATTTAGCTTTCTAGGACACTATATACTGTAGATGACATAATTTAATGTATTATCAATTTCTTGTATAATTTTGTTTAATTTAACCATTAGGGAAATAGTATTAGGTATATATCATAATTTAGGCACTGTTTGAAATGATGATATTTTGTGGTAAACAACACTGGCTGGGATATTTTAGATTTTTCATATGGAAATCACTGTTATTTTCTGAAAACCAAATTGAAAAATCTAATTCCTTATAAAAAAAGAATGAAACACTTTTATCTTTTTATTGTTTTCTATTTTATGAATTTCACATCATGCACCCTGTTTCCACTAATTTCCAACCTTCCCTTACACCTGCCCTCCACCCTTATAACCTCTCACAACAGAAAAAAAAAGAAAAAGAAAAAGAAATATCATTGTGGAAGCTGTAGCCTGTCTCATTGTGTCCCACAATATTCCCTTTTGTCCATATTTTTTTGCTTGCAAATGTTTATTATAATGACTCCTTGGACTGGTACAAGGCCTCTGGCTTCTGCTACTTTGTCAATATTGGAAACTCACTGGGATTCCTCTCAGATATTGTGGTGTTTCCCTGTGTCATGGAGATCCTGTAGTTTTAGGTGTGTGGAACTGACCTCTTTAAGCACTCCAGCAGTTCCTCCATGGGTTAGATGTTAGGGTCAGAACTCAAAGTCCTGGTTCTGGGCCTACAAGCTCCTTATCTGAGGACAGTTCTACTTTGCTACCCAGGCAAAGTGCAGGGCCTGCTCTCCTGAGTGCTGGAGCAGGTAAGGGGATTGGCCAGCTCCCCTGCTCTTAGGACCTCATCAGGGCCCACTCCCCCCCCCCCCCCCCCCCCCCAATCCTGTGCATGTGTCAAGGGCAAAAGAGAGTGGAGAGGATCTCTTCTTCCCCAACACTCCCACAAAGCAGACAAAAGGCAGGGCTATATCTGCCACACTCACACCCTTTAGCCAGATCACCCACATCCCCCTACATCCAGAACCAGCTGTACTGTGCTGCCCAGTCAAGGTTCAGGGCCTGCTCTCCTGAGTGCTGCAGCATGTGAGGGGCAGGGACAACTCTCCTGCTTTTGTGATCCCCATCAGGGCCAGATTTTCTGTCCACCACTGGTAGTGAGGGCACAAGGGACAGGAAGGGATCTTTCCCATGCTAGCAGTACCACAAAGCAGACAAAGGCTGGGTTGGCTCTCCCACACTTAAACCCTTAGTGTTGACTCACCCACAACTTCCATATCCAGGGCCACACTGGATTCTTCTATTCTCTGGCTTGCTTCCTGTACTGGGAGCCCCTCTTGTGCTTGCCTGGTGCTGGACTGGTAGTTGTCCAAGACTAGCTCCCTGCCCGACCCCTCTGGTGCAGAACTGGTAGTGATGTCAGGTTTTCTTTTTTCAGAGAATGTTAGGCTACTATTCACTCAGATGTTCATAGGTCAGGACACTGAGTGTAGACATAGCCTCTCCCCTCTCTGCCACCTACTGATGGACATGGGACACAGCAGCCACATCTGCAATGCCTCTGGGGCAGGAAGAGTGAACATTTTAAAGCCTTCACTTTTTATTTTTACTTTTTTTTTCCCCGAAGATCAATGTTTTAATGTTGTTGCTCACTTTATGTATTACAGATATCAAATTTGTCTTCAAAAGTTGATCCAGAAAAATTTAAGGTCAAATATAAGCAACCTCAAAGTTTCATTGAATAGTTCTATTTTGGCACAATTTATTAGCACTCAGTATAATGGTATTTGAACATAGGGACAGAGAGAGGTGATTCGATTATGAAGGGACTACCATCATGAATGGAACTAGCACCTTAGTAACCATCCACTCCCTTATCTATAAACAAAATAAAACAGACCCCACTTCTCTTTACTTAACTTCTGTCATCTATTGAAGGAGACACCCAGAGAACTATAAAAACCAGCTTCTGCTCATATGTGAATACTCACACTTTTTTTTTTTTTTTTACTACATTCAGAGAGCATATCCCTAATTTCTAGGTCAGATTTCTAAAAGTTTTCACAACACCTCCCCCACACCAGCTTCTTCCATGGAGGAGTTCATGGAAAATTTGGAAAAAATAAATGATGAATACACACCAGTCATCCTGTAAGCCTATCCTTTTGGCTAAACGTAAATTTAAGGAATCAAACTATTGGCTGACTGAGAAAGTTCAAATGTCCTCTCTAACTCAAAGGTGAAGCAGAAAGTACCAAATCTGTGACTTTCTGTGTCTTGTGAAGATCCTACCACCTGGTATTAATTAGGCTCCTCATGTTATCCTGACTGGAGACTCAAACCAGAGTTGATTAAAGACATTCTGGATGTACAAATCTACAGTTCTCATAGCCTAGTTTTTAGATGCTATGTGAAATATTTCTTCACTTACACACAATGCATATGAATAGACATTTTCAGTAACCTCTGAATGGCAAATATTTTAGTATCTGCTATTCAAAATTGCTTCTAGAGATCAACATCCCTCTGTGTAAGGTCCTACCTCAATTCAGCATATGGGCTTCTTGAAAAGCTCTGTAGCAGCTTTAGAAGAATGTCTATATCCAAAGACTCATCTGAACATCAAGACTGAAATAAACCATCTACAGGACATGGTTTAAATTACCATGATATAAGTTACTTGTCTTGTTTCTGTGACCAAAATACCTTAAAAGAAAAAAGCTGAGCTGGCAGTTTTAGGGCATACAGTTAACAATGAAAAGGAAAGCTCAGAAAGAGAGCCATAGTGACAGGGGTATACAGCAAACAGAAAACGAGGCCAGCCTATACAACTTAAGCTTGCTTACTTCAGCAAGGTTCTATCTCCTGAATTTTCCACAACTTCCCAGAACAGCATGTACTTCTGGGACCAATATTCAAGTACATGAGCCTATTGTGGGATATTTTATATTTAAACCACAATACATAGCCATATAAAGACTGTAACAAGTTGTCAATAAATTGGCTACATTGAACCATATAACTTAGAAGCTGATGGATTCTAATCCCTATTATTGTTCTCCATATTTCTCCTTAAAATATATGGCATTGTGAACATTAAGATTTCTTTTTTTGTCATTTTATTAAATTTATTTATTTATTTTGCATTCCAATCACAACCCCTTTCCCTCCCCTTTTCCCAGTCTCACCCTCTCACCCACTTCCCCCGTACCCCACTCCTTCCACCCAGTACCAACCCACTATGGTGCATCGATTTGCATCACGACTAAGTAACTCCTCCTCCACTGATACAGAGGTCATGAACCAAATGGACCTAACAGGTATCTACAGAACGTTTCACCCAAACCCAAAAGAATACATCTTCTTTTCAGCACCTCATGGAACCTTCTACAAAATCAACTATATAGTCAGACACAAAGCAAGCCTCAATAGACACAAGAAAATTAAAATAACCCCTTGTATCTTATCAGACCACCATGGATTAAAGCTGGACTTCAACAACAACAGAAATAACAAAAAGCCTCCACATTCATGGAAATTGAAAAACTCTCTACTCAATGACCACTGGGTCAGAGAACAAATAAAGAAGGAAATCAAAGACTTCTTAAAATCAAACAAAAAATGAAGACACAACATACCCCAACCTATGGGAAACAATGAAAGCAGTGCTACAAGGAAAGTTCATACCACTAAGTGCCTTCAAAAAGAAAATTGCGACAGCTCATATTAGCAACTTAACAACAGTACTGAAAGAGCTAGAAAAAAGAAGCTAACACTCCCAAGAGGAGCAGAAATCAGGAAATCATCAAACTTAGGGCTGAAATCAACAACTTAGAAACAAAAAGAACAATACAAAGAATCAGTGAGCAAGAGCTGGTTCTTTGAGAAAATTAAAAAAAAAATAGACAAACCTTTAGCCAAACTCACAAGAAGGCGGAGGGAAAATACCCAAGTCAGTAAAATCAGAAATGGAAAGGGAGAAATAACACCAGACATCAAGGAAATCCAGAGAATCTTTAGGTCTTATTTCAAAGATATGTACTTCACAAAATTTGAAAACCTAAGTGAAATGGACAATTTTCTTGATAGATTCCACCTACCAAAGCTAAATCAAGATCAGTTTAACAAATTAAACAGTCCTATAACCCATTAGTAAATAGAAACAGTCATTAAAAATCTCCCATCCAAAAAAAGCCCAGGGCCAGATGGTTTCAGCACCAAATTCTATTAGACCTTCAAAGAAGAGCTAATACCAATACTCTTCAAACTCTTCCACAAAATAGAAACAGAAGGAACAATGCCAAACTCATTCTATAAGGCCACAGTCACTCTGATTCCTAAACCACATAAAGATTTAACAAAAAAGAAAACTTCAGATCAATTTTCCTCATGAACATAGACGCAAAAATACTTAATAAAATACTGTCAAACTGAATCCAAGAACACATCAAATGTATCCTACACCATGGTCAAGTAGGCATCATCCTAGGAATGCAGGGGTGGTTCAACATACAAAAATCCATCAATGTAATTCACCATATAAACAAGCTGAAAGAAAAAAACACACACACACACACACACACACATGATCATCTCTCTCTAGATGCTGAAAAAGCATTTGACAAAATCCAACACCCCTTCATGCTAAATGTCCTGGAGAGAGCTGGCATACAAGGACAATACCTACAAATAATAAAGGTAATATACAGCAAGCCAGCAGCCAACATCAAATTAAATGGAGAGAAACTTAAAGCATTTCCTCTAAAGTCAGGGACAAGGCAAGGATGCCCACTCTCCCCACATCTCTTCAACATAGTACTTGAAATCCTAGCCAGGGCAATAAGACAAGTAAAGGAGATAAAAGAGATAGAAATTGGAAATGAAGAAGGCAAACTATCCCTATTTGCAGATGATATGATAGTATACGCAAGTGACCCCAAAAATTCCACCAGAGAAGTATTACAACTGATAAACACCTTCAGCAAGGTGGCTGGATACAAAATTAACTAAAAAAAAATCAGAACCCCTTGTTTATACAAAAGATAAATGGGCTTAGAAAGAAATTAGGGAAGCAACATGCTTCATAATAGCCACAAACAATATAAAATATCTGGGGGTAATTCTAACCAAGCAAGTGAAAGACCTGTATAACAAGAACCTCAAGTCCCCGAAGAAAGAAATTAAAGAGAACATCAGAAGATGGGAAGATCTCCCATGCTTATGGGTAGGTAGGATCAACATAATAAAAATGGCCATCCTACCAAAAGCAATGTACATATTCAATGCAACCCATATGTCCCTCAACTGATAAATGGATAAAAAAAAAAGCTGTGTTACATTTACACAATGGAAAATACTCAGCTATCAGAAACAAGAAAATTATGCAATTTTCAATCAAATGAATGGAACTAGAAAAGCTCATCCTGAGTGAGCTAACCCAGACTCAGAAAGATGCACATGGCATCTATTTACTTATAATTGAATTTTAGCCATATAGTACAAGATAGCTATACTTCAACCAATGCACCAAAGGAACAGGAATATAGAATTTGTTACCTGTTAGTGAGACACTTTGCCCTAATGGTGCTGCCATGTAGGCTACCAGTACATGAGGCAGCTCTTAGCCATCATATAACTGCTGAACTGGCAGGGAGGCTGATATGTAAGGACACCCCACTCTGGAGTAGTAGGATAGGAGGAAGAGGGGTTATATGGTGGGAGGGTAGGACCAGGAGGGGTGGAAAGAGGGCACTGTGATGAAGATGTAACTTGTAGTAATAAATAAATAAATTAGTTAATTAAAAAAAGAATACAAGATAGGCAGTTCTGCTAGGAAAATGGGATCCAGAGGGAGTCAACAGAGACCAAGATTTAGATAGACCCTTCTCCAATTGGTAGGGGATCCACTTGAGGACCAAGCACCCCATCAGCTACATATGTGTAGTGGGCTTGGGCCCAGTCTGTGCAAGTTCTTTGGTTGGTGGTTCAGTCTCTATGAACCCCTCTCTGTCCAAGTTAATTGGCTCTGTAAGTCTTCTTGTGTCCTTGACGACCCCAACTCTCTTGAACCTTCCCCTAATTCTTCCACAAGAGTCTTTTAGTTTTGTCTAATGTTTGGCTGTGGGTCTCTGTATCTGTTTCCATTATGTGCTGGACAAAAGTCTCTCAGATGGCAGTAATGTTAGGATTCTGTCCAGTTCCCTCTCTCCATCCATTTCTGATGTCCATTTTGTTTCTTAATGTACTTAAACATACAGACAAGACAGGAATGTCTGTATATTTTAGAAAATTTTCATTAGTTCCTTGAGTTGGATTTGACTTATACAAGGAATGTTGAATGCATTTGGTAAATTAACAATTCAGGTATTATTTCTTTCTAATTTAGATGTTTTTACATATATTAACATTCATTTAAATGTGTGTATACATAAATTTCTGAAGGCTGTCACATAACGCTAAGAAATTGTTTGTTGTGTCTTTGAATAAAATTTATAAACTTTGAGTAACTTTTAATGCTTTTGATCTGAAGTACAATATACCATTTTTCATTATGTCCTTTAAATTCATTAAAAGACCAATTAAACCATCCTTATAACACTTTATTCATATGGTTGTGTGTTTTAGAAGGAGATTTTTTTTTATTTAAATGGGCCTTAATGTTTGAGCTCCCCCTTTGTTACATGTAGTAATGAAGTTTTTCAAAAAGTACACAATAAAAGAAAATAATGCAACTACTTTAAATGTTATCTTTATATATATTTTAACCAGAAAATTAAATAAACACTGATATTTTTGGTAAATATTAAATTTCAATCCTAAATGTTGCCTTGGAAACATGCTTTTTCTTTAAGAACCAATTTGTCATTACTATAGTAAGACATAGAAGAAATATCTAGCTAGTGTACTTTTAAATTAAAATGGTAAACTTATGCACCTATTTCAGTGTTACTTGTGGGGCATATAAAACATGTTGCCTGTTACATTCTTACACTGATGTAAATATGCTGCTATGTACTTACAGCAATGGCTGGAGTTTGTAGGTTGCTGGTTTCATTGGCTTTTATAACTGCTTAGGTTCGATATACTGAACTATGTCAGTCCCCGTTTGCTCTGAATCTCATGGAGTTTTAAGAATTTGAGCATAACTGGGATAACAAAAGGTTAACAGTGAGGCAAATATGATAAATGTACCATGAATAGCAAAAAAAACATTTCCTGCAATGTCACATATGGAGTCATGCTAAATTTCCTCAATTTTTTTTGAGTAAGTACAAAAGTTCCCAACTCATGAATCAGTCAAGTATTCAAACTACCACAGTGGAAGCAGAGATTAGGAAAACAGCTAGCTCCTAGTCTCCATATATCAGGGCTCCAATTCCATCCTGATCAAAGAAAGTTATTTAGATTGCTTCCATTCCAAATATGTGCGAGAAGACATGAGCTAATGAGTGTCTGTCCTTTTAAGATACCAGTTGATTTGCTTTCTGCTTTCACTAATGGTCAATAGCCCGCATGATTAAGTGGGCCTAAGTAAATGCACTTGAGCTCTCTCTATATACATATCTAAATATCGGAGCAGAGTCATAGGTGAGTGTTGTTTTCTGTATATTAGCTCCTGACTTTTATGAGAATTTGCCAGCAATGCTGCTATTTATCTTTTAAATTGGTGGCCAATGAACCACATCTCTTTCCCAAAAGTCAATTATGGAGTGAGGAAAGAATGTAATATGCTCTCTGCACATTTCTGAGGTACCTATACTTATATTTGTGCCTGATGACAAAGAGCTAGCACTCTAAAATCAAACACATCATGAATTGTTTCCTAGAGAAATTGATGAACCATGCTGTTAAAAGTCTGTAATTTTTCTTAAAAGACTTATTTCTACATGGATGAAGAGAAAGTTGAGAAATTGAGCTGCCAATTGGTAAAAATTACATATTTTCAAAAAGCGAGAGGGTTACTGTGCAGCCTCAACCCTAATATATAAACAAATGAAAATAACCAAGCAGTTGAAACCGCACATAAATTAATAGCTATATCTTCATCATTTCTTAGGTTAATATGTAGGCTATCCATCAAATATGAGCTTATGAGAATGGAAATTGTTACGTGTTATATCAACCTACTTATAAGAAGTTATTCTTTTGGATAATTGTAATATATTTCTTATATTTTTCTAATAAATGTTTAGAAATTATTTGTAGTGAACATTAAAGAGATTTAGGGTTTAAGAATTAGTATAATTAATTTTTGTCCTTAGTTTTAGGCTTTTGTCAAGGTTTACATCACCAGGTTTGCAATCTTCCTTGTGGATCAAGCCTCATATCCAACCAGAAAGCATTTGGTTACCCCATAACTTTCATGTCATTATTGCACCCATGAATAAAGTTAGTATTGTACCATGCAGGGTGGAGCACTGAGTAAAACCACTGATGTCTCTTTTGTTTTCCAGAAGCTTGCATAACACCTATGCCCCACACAAAGAGAGTTTTCTGGTCAATTTGATACTAAATTCTCTATGTCCTGCATTAAAAGTGAGTGTCGTCTGTAACAATAGGATCTTATTCTCTAGTTATGGTGGTCAACCAAAAGCAATGGCAGTGGCCTATGTTGTTTTGAGTCACTCAGAGCCTCCTACCTAATAATTCATCTTGTACCTGATTTAGATATTTTCCTTTCATAACCCACATTTCCAGGGAAAGGCAGTTCTCATTAATGTAGAATATTATGTTTAAGTTCCTTAAAAATAAATTCTGTTTTCTAACGACTTTATATATTAGTGTATTTCTGTAAGACTTCTTCATACATCCTTACTTAGGGCTAGCTGACCCTCTCCCCTTTCCCCAGTCTCCCTTTTCCCATTTAAACCTTTAACCCAGAGTTTTCTGCCCACTGTCTTTCCATGTCCTCCATGCTCTCCTATTTCCTCCAAATACCTATTTTTATTCATTTAATGAATGTGGGTTTTAATAGAGATTTTCATAAGCATTTTGTTTTGACTCAACTTTCTATCCAATCTCATCTACTAAATTTTTCCTTCCTCACCCCCTTCTCTGCAGGGAACTTCCCCAAATGTCCCATTTCTTAAGGTCTCCACTCTCAGTAACTCTTTTACTTCCCAGGCATTTACATACATCACATTTTAATCATGCAGCAGTTTGGAAGTCATGATTGATATATCAAAGTGAGAATGAGGTATTTGCCCTTCTGAGTCTAAGTATTCTCTCTCAGTAACCTTCCCAAATCATCCTCCCACTCCACACCACCCTTTGGCCACACAGCCATCCAAATATTCAAATTTAATTTCATTTTCTTTATAGTTTAGTTACATCTTATGGTATATATGTACAACATTTTCCTTACCTATTTGTGAGTTCATTATGAATCTTGTTGATGTCATTTCCTAGCTATTATGACTAAAGCTACCATAAACATAGATGTGCAAATATTTCTGTAGTAGAAAAGAACACAGAATCTTTTGAGTAAATGCTGAGGAGCAGTTTCACTGCATCATATGTTAGTTCTATTTCTAGTTTTTTGAAAAGATTTCTGACCAGTTTCCAAAGTGCCTACATTCATTTACACTTCTGACAATTGTATATAAGGTTTTCCTTTTGCTATATCTACACCATTGTTTGTTGTCATTTGTGTTTCTGATTATGGTCTCATCTCAGGTGAAATGAAATCTTAAAGCAGTTTCAATCTGCATTTCCCTGATAGTTAAGACAGGTGAGCATTTTAAATTGTGTCATAACCATTTATATTTCTTATTTTGAGAAGTTTTTGTTCTGTTCTATATGTGCATTCTTTAATATATCAGAGAACTTATTGTTGTGATATATATCACTTAATTCAGTGATATATAACTGGTCAAAATGCCAATTATAGATCACTGTGGTGCTCAGCTGTGAATGAGGCATCTCTCCTCAGCCCAATTCAGGGAACACTGTAGAAAGATGGGCAGAAGGAATGTAAGAGCTGCAGGGGAGGCAGTTGGGAGGCAGAATTGAAAGGTTGTCCTCTGGACATGATATCACTGTTGTATACATTAACTCACATCAACTGTGACTACTTGCACAAGATCAAGCCAACCAAAAGCCCAGTATTGATAGAAGAGGAATTTATGAGATCCACCCCTACTGGAGGAAATATTGGCCATTGATGGGTGCTTAAGTAAGGAGAGTTACTATGCTTTGGAAATACACAGCTGGTAGATTGCCCATGCTCCAGTGGTTGCTCACACAACCATGAGGCAGTAGTTTTTGGCCTCAGGAGATTATTAATGACAATAAATATAGTGTACATGTTAAATATGTTTTCTAATATTACAAGCAATGTTATCTGAAATATTATAAATTATGTGTTTATGTTTTCAGCAGATTATACTCTTTCAAATTTTATTAGTTTTACTCCAATTCAATTACATAAATATGACTTCTTGTTAGAGCTTTTATGATAAAAATTAAAATATTAAGTAAGATTTTTTTCATTTGCTCTATATGTTTTAGTTTATTTTCTGTTCCATGGTCCTGTTTGTAGACACAATTTTCAAAGACATTTTTTTATTTATACAGAGTTGAAACATTAGATCTGAAATATTCTAAATGTAATAGAAGTCAAAGCTCAAACATTCCTTGAAAATGAGATTTTTCTGAGTTGGGAATTAGAGACATCTATTGCTTGATGCAGTTTGAAAGCAGGACTTGTTATGACTCTCTGTGCATTAACAATGTAAAGAAGAAATAGAATAAAGAACAGGCAAAGAACATACTTCCAGAGAGTAAGAGAAAACACTGAGACACCAACAGAAATTCACTTTACTATAATAAATTTACCAAAGGATAGAACACATTCTCTTTTATTCATTTCACAGAAGACTTCTTACTGCTTCTAATTCATTTTTTCTTTATAATAACTTCTCCAAATGTATTATGTTTAAAAATTAACACATATATTTTGTATTTGCAAAGATCTTCCATATACTATATTATTTTGGTCTCTCAACTCTATATACTAACCATACATATATTACTGATAGAGAAATTATATGACTATAACTACAATGACCTTCTCGAGGTGATAAGGCTGATAACTAATAGTGTCACTACTACAGTGCCGCTCCCAGACTCTCTGCGTTGTTTCTTACTTCACTATAAAATACCACCACTGATTCCTCAGCTCAGCTACTGAATAATGGATAGGCAACAACCTTGTACAGGAAAGAATCACTTCATGATTTATTAAAATTTATGACACTTGCTTGCATCTTTGGGGAGCTGTTTTTGTGTTGGTGGCAATGAAACCTTAGCTCTCATATACACTCAGCCTAAATTCTAACAGGGAGTTACATGTTCAACCTCAGGAACATACAGGGTTGGAGTTTATGGCACATATTCTTTGGCTTAGTTTTTTATCTGTCATTGGCTCAAGATCCTGACTTCACTAGCTCCCTTCTAGAGCTATCTTACAGCTGTATCCACCCTTTAAACAGCAACAGCCCCTAGACATATCTGCATGTTTATTGCCAAGTGCCCAGACTTGTTCTGGTGATGCCAACTGAGTGGCTATGTTTGGAAGTTACCATCTAACTCTTACTCAATATTTCCTGAATTGAAGTAATTCTCAGGCTCACTGGGCAAAGTATTCCGTGCAAGTCCATGATCAGAATTCCATTCTTGGAACCCACAGGAAGGTGGAAAGAGAAAGGTGGCTTCACAAAATTGTCTTCTGACCTCTGCATATTTATTATGCCTATCCTCATTAAATATACATACACACAAATTAAAAATAAAATAAAATAAGAACTTTTAAATTCTGTAGGAAGTGATTGGGTGACTCATAACTTTTCTCATTTCAGCAGAATATAAAAATAAAAATGAGATTAGGGAATATTTGTGAGCAACCTTTAAATACACAACAGAAAACCCACAATATGGAATAGAGACATATAAGCATCTGAGAATCTTATACCATCCAAAATGCTGCTATGTTTTATTAAAAAGAACACAAAGAGTACAAAATTTAAAAAGAACATTCAATCCTAAGATTATCCAAGGAGAAAGACTGATGTGTATACATGCTCTTTCTCATTAAATGGAATGATCTTCAAGGCACACACAGAGTAGACACAAACTAAGAGATCCCATAGGATTGCTCTTTTATTTTAAGTTATCACTTTAATTTAATATATTTAAGTTTGTGCATATCTGTGTGTGTGTGTGTGTGTGTGTGTGTGTGTGTGTGTGTGTGTGTGGTGATTGATCATGCAATATCATGCATATATGGAGGTCAAAGACAACATTGGTTGCCTGATCTGATGGGAAGCACTTTACCCACAGATCCAGCTGGCTATCCCAGGGAATTATCTGGAGGCATTGAAACTGAATAGAAGTTGCCTATTTCAATTTGTAAAACTGCTTGGCACCTGCAGATCTCATTATTCTTCCATTTGTACCTACTATGAACAAAATTGTCTGTAACTACTATCTCATACTTGTCTTAATTTGTATTCTGTGAGTTCTTTGGGACTTTTGAGCTTTTGCATTGGATGAAATGTACCTAAAATTGGTGCTGTAATGTGATGATATTTTTCAGGGAATGGAGTGAGATAGATGAGTGGGTTTCCCTGAAGACTAAGGACGACAATAGGAAGTAGAAAAATTTGCCCACATCTGCATGTTCTAGTTGCTGGAATCTGTGGCTATGCAAAGCTTCAAAAGAAATTAATATGCAGTTAAATGAAAGTTGCTGATCCTTTTGCCTCAGTGTGGGGAGATTGTCTAGATTATCCAAGTGGATTCAATATAACCACAAGAGTCTTTTTTTAATAATTTATTTTTTATTTCTTCAAGTTACATCTCAATCACAATCCCCTCCCTACCCCCCCTCCAGTCCCACCTTTCCACCCTCCTCCCCCTCAAGCCCCCATCCTCTTCCCTTCTTTTTTTTTTTAGTTTAAGGTATTTCTTTCCCCCCCCCAACAGCTCTCCCTTTCAGTCCAAAAAATGGTTCTTTTTCTTATAACTATAAATACAATACAAAACAACAGAAATAAATAGGCCACAATTATAAGAGTTATATGGCTTAGCATACATTCCCAATGTCCAGTCCATATGTATTTGGCACCTGACTTTAACATTCTACTATCTAACCATCTCCATGTGTTTAAAGTTCTATATCTAACTCAGCTTTCATACTAACTTGCCTCATAATTTTAAAAATATCTTCTTAGATCCAGAACACCCTCTTGATTCCTAAACAACAAGAGAAGAAGATACACACTTCTCTCAAGCCTCTAGAAATGAAACCCTGATGCTAGCTTAGCCAGACAAATGTTTAGTGTGGATACTAAAGAACACCAAGATGATACATTTGTGCTGAATTTTAAATGAATTTCACAGCCACAGTAGGAACTGTCCTTTAATATTTCTACCCTGTTATTTCCAGTGCCAGATTCCTATTTGCGGATGCTCTTCTCTTGTGTTCTAGAGATCACCCTGCCTTCCACATCTCTGCAAGATGCTGATCTAGTCAACTACAAAGTGTAGTTTAACAAGCTCCAAAATATTTCTAAAATAAGTTTTCTCTTCACTCCAACTATCACATCCTTTGATATGTTGCATATTTTAAACAAGAATTTGTTAATAATCTTAAAATATCTTTATGTCAGGATACAAATCCTCTTTTGATAATTTCCCAGGACATATCATAATCTACCTAACTTATATATAGAACTTTAGCTTCCCATGTTTGCCTCTTGCCAACTTCTCTCTCATCACCACTTCCTACTGAATAATAACACTGGACACATATTACTGCCTTAGACATACAAGTGTCTAAATGCTCTTGCAGTCTCTGTAGTGTCCTAACTTATTTATAGTTGTGAAATATTTTCATACTTTGACAGTAGCCTCAGTTGCACAATCTGCTCTACATTTTGCTTTTGGTTTTATTCTTTTTCTAAACATAATGCATCTTTATACTTAATATAATAAAGTATAGTTATATATTTACAGCATAGTAAACTTCAAAGTTCTTGTTTCATAGTAGCTGATGGATGCCTAACTACTTAATTGAACTGTTCTGTTGTTGTGTTAGACTCAGTCTAAAATGATGCCACACATCAACATGGCCACATCAAGTCATACACTTCTCCAAATTTCCTTTTCATAATTTCAAGTAAAGTCTATGACTTCCTTCTAGTATCATAATGCCAAGGTTAAGGGGGTTTCAATTAAAAATAAGATCCTGATTTAGTTCATTGGATGTGAATCAAAATACAATTATATGTACATGCCTGGACTTAGGTGAAATCCTTTAGCAGTGACTGCTGAGTTCTCACTTGGGGTTGGAGAGTCTCATGCTCACCTTGGAGAAGCAGAGAGCTACCACCACATTATGAGTTGCCTGTGGAAGGGCTGTGTGGTATGAAACTCTGGCAGGACAAGAGAATCCAAAGGCTGACAGAAGCCAGGTCTCTCAATGGCATAGCTACAAGGCAACAATTCTTACAAATAATGAGAACCAGCATGAAAGTAGATCCTTCCTTAGTAAGTCTCTAAATGAGTTCTCATATGACTCAGCATCTTGAATCCACCTGGAGGAAACTTAGAGCACAGCCCCTAATCCTTCCCATCTGGACGAATGCTGATCCTTGGAAACAGTGAAACCATAAGCACTTGTTGATTTAGCTTTCTTAGTTGGTAATAAATTGTTTCCCAGAAATAGAAAACTAATACATCCATGGAAAGTCTCTATGTCAGGAAGATATGTAATATTTTACATTTACTATTATTAGAAACTAAGCGATCACCTTTCATCAAGCAACAAAGTACATCATTTTTCAACACTACTGTGGCAAAGTATCTGTTTGATCAACTTCAGAAAGAAAAGATGTATTTGTGTTCATTGTTTCCAGGGGATCTGTTGGACAGTTTCCTTGGTCTCATGTATTTTAGCAGAACATCATGGCAGTGAGAGATTCTTTACTTAATAACAGACAGGGACAAACAAAAAGTTAATGTATGAATGTCTACAGCTGGTTTAGGCATTCCCCAGTGACCTATTTCCTCCAAATAGTCCCCTACCACCTGCCTTCCACAGCAACTCACTAATGTAACAATGTTGTAAATCCATCAGTGGATTAGTGGTGGACTTCAAGTACTTCAAGGACTTCAGTACTTAATTGTCTCTAGAAACCTTATCAAAATCTTACACAGAGACAAGCTCCTCCAGATAACTCTCAACTCTGCCAGTGAAGACCACCATACAGAATTAATATTACCAGTAAAAAAGACTTAATGACACAAAATATTCTTGATATTACCTATTGACAATGAAACATCATTACAGTGAGGACAAGAAATAATGTGTAATCTCTAAAAATAAACTAAACTGAGAGACATGGAGCGCTAATGTTGTTCCCTTAAGAGAAGTCTGGTAAAGTCTGGAATTCTCCCAGGAGAGTCAGAGAGATCCAACACCTAAAGGCCATGAAAGAAAAAGTTTGATGAGATCTGTTGATATGTTATTATGGCTTCAACTTAATTAATAGCAACAGTGGCAATAAAATCACATTTAGAGTAAAATCTTTCAACAGACAGCCTATTTTCAATGGAGGTATAGTAAACTGTCTTATTAAAATAAAGTTATGAATATAAGCCTGTGACTTGTCAGGTTTCATTTGAAAATGAAACTATTTAAATAGTATTTTAACATACATAGCACATTGCTTTCTTTTTGATAATTAGTATTAATTGTGGGGTGGTGGGAAATAACATTTTATTACTTAATATGTAAAGTTATTGATAAGTAACTCCCGTCTGCAATATTTTCTGTTAGTTTTCAACACAAGGTGTCAAATACAGAGCTTAGCAATGCCACTCCTTGGGGATACAATTAGCTAGTAAGTGTCTATACACAGGTAATGTTGGTTACTAGGACTAGCCATGTCTGCAGTAGATTCCCAATGTGCTCTTATGCATATATTCAGTCTTTCCAGAGATATCACTTAATTAGGTTGCAAACAAACTGGAGGGAATGAATTTAAATTAGAAAATTTCTGCAATTAGCATGAAAGTATTTAAGCATGGGTAACTTAAAATTTATAACATCTAGTTAATTTATGCTTACTACCTCAAATCATTTGTGTCAGGAATATTCCAAATTGATAACTACAACTGCTGATTATCCCCTGGTAACCTAGGAAATAAAATGATGTGTTCCCAAAAGACAATTGTTTAATAGTTTTCTGTTCAGAACTTAATTGCAATTTCCCACCTTGGAGTAAGTTTTGCCTAACTTTAGTTGTGTCTCTGGCATATAAGTGTTTATGATTTGAATGGACAAAAAATAAACCTAAATCAACAACTTAAATATTCAGGGGAATTTTCCAGTGTCAACCTGAAGTGCCCATGAGCCCTGTGGATTCTGCCAATAGCTAGTGACTTTGTTACACCCGTGGGGCATCTGACAACACAGTTTACAAGCTGAATGTAAGGGGTGTGGGAAAAGGTCCAGACAGCTTACAGACCTGACTGTCATGGGCCTGCAGTCAGTGACCAGTACCATCTAAACAGTTACACTTTCCTTGAGAAAGCAAACAGTGCAGGAGATGCACATGGGCAAAACTCAGAAAAACACCAGCCTTGATGAGTAGGCAGGGGAAGAATTAGAAGTAAAAGGGATGATAATAAACAAGAGAAATATGTTACCAGAAAAATAGAAGTATAGAGGGTTAAGGGGACCAAAAGCTTGCCAATAACAACCCTGGAATTTAGCACATAATTAATTGCATATGTGGGACAGCATATTGTTCATTTTATTTTATTATGCAATTGCATATACATACATCAATAAATATGATAATCTAAGTAATTTCCTCAGTTTCCTAAGTAGTAATAAATGCTTGTAAGTTGACTTACCTGAAATCTACTACCTTTGTAAAAATGTCAACATGCCACTGGAATCATCACTGTTTTCAGGAACTACTTTTGAACAGCACAAGAACTGCCAACGACATACCAGAAAGTGGTCCAAAGTTATCGTGGTATTTCTTTATTCTAAAATATGTATGTGGCAGACAGTTCCTTAAATGTGCTACACCTATAACTCCCCCACTGTTCTTTCGTCAGCTTAGTGTGTTTTCAGGGGCTTGCTTCATACATTAATGTGTTTTTTTTTTTTCTTCAAGATACATCTCATCACAATCCCCTTCTCCACTCCTCCCTCCGGTAATACCCTCCCACCCTCTTCTCCCTTCATCCCCCCATTTGCTTCCTTCTTTTTTTAAGTTTAAGGTGTATCTTTTTCCCCCTAATGGCTCCCCCTTTCAGTCCAACAAATGGCTCTTTCTCTTAGAACAATACAATACAAAACAACAAAAATAATTAAGCCACAATTATGAAAATTATAAGGCTTAGCATACATTTCCAATGTCCAATTCATATGTATTTGACAACTGACTCTAACATTCTACTATGCAACCATCTCCATGAGTTTAAAGTTCTATACCTAACTCAGTTTCCATCCTGACTTGCATCACCATTTTAAAAACATCTTCTTAGATGCAGAACACCCTCTTATTTCCTAAACAACATAGTGAGAGACTTTGACATCCTGCTGTAACAGAGACTCAAGGTCAAGTAGCTAGAAGAGATTGGATTTTCTCAGGTTAATTTGGAAAGACACACAGCCCAGCCAGCACTCATGATATCTGGATTAATAGGAATGTTAAATAAAATTGTAGATTTTATATCCCAATATGAATACCTCACTCCTCACTTCTCACTTGTCAGAATTTCTTTGAATATTTTTTCTGGGGTTAATTGGGGGGTGGGGGCAACTTCTTGTTTATTATAAACAGTGTAATCAGTTTGTTTAAACAGAGGAAATATTAAAGCACTATCCTTGATTATTTGGGCAGATACCTTGGGGAAAAGATCTTTAGGGGATTATTAACCAAATCAACCAAAGATAGAGTCTTTCAAAGAAGTGGTATGTCAGATGACAACATGAACTCAGAGCAGGACTTTGGGGCACTGTCACACCTGTTCTGACTGACCTGTCACCAATCAGTAACTGCGAGGCTCATTTTTTATTGCGACTTGAGAGCTGTTCATTTTTAAATTACTCAAGAAGTCAGGAAACGGGATGAGTATAAAGCATATAGAAATATTGCAAAGTTTAGACATGTACAGCATTTCCCCCACAATGAAATGACCCTTAATCTTCATGGGTCTGTAACAGTTACTTTCGCTGGTGTTTCCCAGAGATGTTGCTGACTTGTGAAATAGACATAGAGAGGTCTCTACCATTCAGAAGTCAAGACACCTTTCATGTGTAAATATATTCTCACTAGAGTACTGTGGAAATTGGTCATGTGCAATCTCCATTCATCAACAGAATCTAGAGAGAACCTGGAGGAAACAATACTTTTATGACAGAAATAAGCCAGGGACATGGAGACTCAATGCCAAATACTCCTTCGCTGAAAGGGGCAGTGAAGTCCTAAGGGAGAAAAGTCAATGCTTGGGATTGTTCTTCAAGGTATCTGGTGGGGTCCCTCTAAAGAGAAGTAGGGTTAATTCAAACGTTTGGTAAATTGGAGGTGACATCTGGATCACTGCGTGGAATTCAGAACATTTTGTATTCTATGAAGTCCTTTACAGTGACATTGCAGATGATAAAATCACCCATCTTATAAAATATGGACCTAACAATAAATACTGAATTAGCTCAACCATTGATCTGACCTACATAATTTGTTCATATTTTTAAAGAACTCACTAGAATTAAGGAATAAAGAATCAACAGAGGGAGGGGGATGGTGACTGAAATGTAAAATAAATAATAAAAAAAAAAAAAGAATCAACAGAATGGAGTTTTACCCTGTACTGGAGTTTTGCACTATTTTTGTTTTTGTGTTAAGTTTCATTGGGTTAGTATAGTGCTAAGTTCTTAATAGATTTTTTTTTCCTGTGCCAGTGATGATCATTAAAATAATTCATTTTGATGTGGAAAACAACTTCTCTTTTTAAGGACACTTGTGAGGGGAATTCATAATTATTGATCATTTTAATTGACTGTTATCCTCAGAGCTTTAGGTTTGGGATCTGAATTGACAATCTGTAATTTTGAAATAATCAATTATGTTTATTTAAATGCACTTGCATAGAATGAACATGAGGGGAGGATGGTGCATTCCAGCATGAAACTGTGCCCTCAGCCGACTACTAAATGGCTGCCAGTTTAACCGTGAGACGCTGACACTTTCCTTACTTCATGACTTATTTTTAGGTTTACCAAATACTTAAAAATAACATAGAAGTATTTTAATTAGAATATTGTTAATGAACATGAATTTTCAAAGCATTCTCTCACCCTTTTAAATATTTAACTGTTTTGAACATTTGTCATCTGTGGTGCCATTCATGAAAAGTGACCTTGGTTTGGTTGATTAGAAATTGTAACTTTCTCTTTAGTCCTTTCTACCAAAACTGATGATTTTATTTTCACTTAGATTTCCAATGTAACTGGAAGCACCAAAGACAAATTATTCCTGGGCTCATTCATGTATATTTTACTGTGAAAGTTTATGTGATGTTTGTAGTTTTACAATATTTTTCAATTTTTTTTCCTCAACATCATGTCAGTTGATTGAATTCTGGGTATTTCTGAGCCCTTCCTTCTGGATCAGCACAAGAAAATTTTTACTGGGTTACCATATAAATTAACATTCTTTTTTGCAAATTTGTTCAGTTTTGTAGTTGATAGTTATGATTGCCAAGAATTGGGCACAAAAAATTCTGAAACAAAAGTTTTTTGTGATTCTTTATAATAATTTTTGTGTCTCTCTGTTTGGATTCTTTTACAGACTAAAATAATGAACTGCATATGTAGAGTACAGTACAGTTATATGTGAACATGAAATGTTACAAATTAAGGCAACGTATGTAGTAGTGTAGCACAATCACTATTAGAATAGTTATTCTAATTATTTGTTCCATTGCCCAGTCAGTACCTCAATACTCTGCATACTGTTCCAAGACACTTTCCATTTCTTTTTTTATATAATTTATTTTTTATTTCTTCAAGTTACATCTCAATTACAATCCCCTCCCCCCTCCAGTCCCACCCTTTCACCCTCTTCCCCCTTAACCCCCATCCTCTACCTTTTTTTTTTTTTTTTTAGTTTAAGGTATATCTTTCCCCCCCCCAACAGCTCCCCCTTTCAGTCCAACAAATGGTTCTTTCTCTTATAACAATAAATACAATACAAAACAACAGAAATAAATAGGCCACAATTATGAGAGTTATATGGCTTAGCATACATTCCCAATGTCCAGTCCATATGTATTTGGCACCTGACTTTAACATTCTACTAGCTAACCATCTCCATGAGTTTAAGGTTCTATATCTAACTCAGCTTTCATACTAACTTACCTCACAAATTTAAAAACATCTTCTTAACTCCTACTTGTTCTGGTTCAAATTAGGCATGAGCAGATTTGTTCCTGAAATGATCAAATCCACCAAAACCAAATTTCTACAAATCACTTAATTTTGCCATGTTCAGAGTAAGAGTATGTTTTCTTCCTAAGATCATTTTCTGTGTCTCAGCACAATGCACATGAATCCACTCCATAATTCATCCTTTTATTTGCTACACCTATTCTGAACACTCTATTGTCTTTACATTCTTAGTAGAAACTCCTCCATTCCATGCACTTTAGCAATAATTACACACAAGAACAAATAGCATAAACTTTTATTTGTATTCTATGTGCTGGGTGGTATGAATAGTAATACATTATACTGATAACAGAAGCCTTTCTCTTTAGTTCTTTTGATTAATAGACATATTTCCCAGTTTTACATAGGTCAACCATAATGTAAACACTACAACTAAATTTCAAGGAAAGAATTATTAAAATCTCTATAGAGAATTATGGAAACTACTGTAAAGGAAACACACCAACTAAATCAAATATAAATAGAATGCTCCCGTGGTGCAATTTCTCCCAGGATTTTGAATGATTCTGGTTCCTTCTTCTACTTGGCCTTCCAAGCCATAGATGCTTCAAGGATTCTCTATTCACTGCCTTTGCTCTAGTACAGCTGTTTTTCTCTTATCACTCAATATGATCTTCCTTATATATGGTCATAATGTTAGTAAGACCCTCTTCAGACCTATTCTAGTATTTTGTTCCCCCTGCCGATGATCTGTAACCACATCTAAGTGCAGAAGTGTCATTTCCCCTTGTGAACTTCAGCATCCTCTGGACCTCTTGAGATTTCTTCCCTCACTCAACTGAAATCATCTGTTTCTACTGTTCTGTAAGACCATTGCCCTGCTCTTTAAAATTTTTGTTTTCATACCTATTAATTTTTTAGACACACAGACCACAGTCGCATCAGCTTTAATGTTCAAAAATTTAATAACTCCATCTCTGCCCAATGCTCCTAAGGGATAAACTTCTTTACTTTGAAATAGAAAATCTCCCCTCCTGTGTAAACTACCTCTACTAAACGCTCATGTTCGTGATGACCAGACCATCTATATCTTTCATCCTGCTTGTTTTCTTCTATATTTAGGTGTTTACCAAATCTTCATAGTTTCTAATTAGAGCTTGTGTAACTGATGCTTGACATTATTCCATGAAAATTATTTTCTTCAGTTGACACTTTGTCAAAACTTCTTCATATATAATTTAATCACTTTGGACCTTTTATTGACTATTTAAAATATCTTTTATTTTTGAATAGTTGATACTCTTAAAATTAGACCCAATAAGCTCTTGGTTCCATAGTTGTAAAATAGCTGTGGAATAGAGACACTGAAATAGTAGAAAGCATTGCTTTAATGGTTTTGATCATGTGAAAATCAGTATGTGTTTTCTTCACTACTGCAGTGTTCTGTGACTACAAATAAAGGACACTTTGAAAAATGTAATTTACTAACCTCCTAACTAATCATTAACTTGATGTTTAATGATAAATCACTTTAGTTAGATCATTCTGTCATTTATAGAACAGTGTATAATAGTCTACTTCACACATTCTGAGCATGCATGAAATTAATTAGGCTTAATCCCCATGGCTGGAAAACTCATGAAAGTATTGGCTATATGCGATTCTTAAAACAAAAAGTAATAAATATAATGTATCTACTAGAAATGAAAAAAAATACATTAGTTTTCTAGAGACTTATTTAAAGGGTGTAATTCATGCAGTAAGGTCTTCAGACAAAACTTCTATTTTAATAATGCAGACTGCAAAAGCCATGGACTGAAGGCTTTTGATGATTTCAGTCATGAGATAGGAAGAAAAGAAAAAAGGAGCCACAAAATTGATTTGGTTCTGCATTGTAAGCACTTACATCATCACTGACTCCAAATATAGGCAAATAGAAACAGAATAAAACAGCAGGTAATAAAAGAACATTTCTATTCACTTTAATCTTTTGCATCTGTTTACCAATTCCTAGTTTCCTTGAACTTGAATGTAAGAGCTTATTAGTGTTTGACACAAAAGTCTGCTAAAAGTCAGACAGGCCACATTGGCTAAAAATCTGAAGTAGTCCTTCTTTATCTGTGAGTTATTCTGCTATCAGAATGTATTTCAGGGTATTTGATCACTGACAGATGACATGCTCTCTCCTTCTCACTAGAAATGAATAAGTGAGAGCTGCTTTGAAGGAAAAAGAAAGGCCGTGTTTATCTTTCAAATAGTCAGAATCTAAAAGGGAAATTTTGTGCTTGCCTTTTAGTAGTTTTTAATATAAATGACAAGGCAATAATTTAACTGTGTTAATTGGGACTAAGTATAGCAGTCTTGTGAACTTTTCTCAGTTTGGAGGGATAATTGAAGGGTACACATATTGTAGACTTGACCCCAGTATTCCAACCAACAATTTATCACTCTCCCTTCGTAGCTGTAAAATTAATTTTATCCAAATAAGGATATCTTAATTTTAGGAGAGGAAAATTGCCTATAGGTTTGTCTTGTTGATATTTATTCATTCATTCACTGAATCACAAAAAATTCTGTCAAATATAGAACTGAGTAGAATTCAGTTCTTGCCTTCCACTGGCAAGCCATGTCACTGACAATTATACTTTGCAGTGGTCTTTGACACACTTTCACCTGTACTGGCTTTCTTGAGAGAGTGATCTGGGTTGACATTTTCACTGCCTCCCTTTCTCCTCTTCACATTGTGTCGCCCTTTCTGGTAGTCAGTAAATGGTGGCTTCATGTATTTATAATGCTTCTATAATGCAAAAAAGTAGTATGGAGAATCCCAGATGTTCATGCCACAGGACAGCTAGATGGTTCTTTTATTCATATCCATGCCCAATAGACTTCTAGTAATATCTCAACAGCATATGTCTGCCTAATTCCATGAGCCTCTCTAGAGACTGAGAAGCCAGGGAAATCAAGATTTCAGTCAGGCATACATATCATTACCCAAAATAAAGCAAGAGCCTGCCAATAAGGACATTTTAAAATTGGATATAATTTAGTACTTTGATATTTCTACCTTGACAGATTTCAGCTTTCTACTCAAGAAAGAAGCAATAATGCTATGAAATAGGACACAAATGGAGAAGGCTTATAGTTTTTGGAAGTACCAGTGGTATGCACTTTGTTATAAAAAGATAATTTCTGATAGTTTTTATTAATAAACATTTAGTAAGGCAATAATGGATAAAAAGAATCCATGATTCATTACGAAGAAACACATCAAGGTGTGTAAAAATCTTGTTCACAAATAATAAAAACAAGAGGTAAGAATTTTGACATATGTCTGTAATCCCTGAGCTCAGTAGGTTAAGGTAGGAGGATATGAGTTCAAGGCCAACCTGGGCTATGTGGCATTTTCAAGCATAGCATGGCCTTTATAGGGAGATTGTGTCTCAAAAAATGCAAATAAAATAAACTAACAAAACAGACAAACCCCACAAATCCTAGTGTGAAAAAGGGACAATAATTGTAGGATAGGACAAGAGTTGGTTTATATGCACAAAATGCTAAAGAATTTGAAGCTTGTTTGAAACATTGTGGTTGATGTTGACCAGTGAGATCCCCTAAACATTCATGATCAGTTGGATCAAAGACAATGAGACTAAATCTCTTAGCACTAACCAAGATGACATATGATGAGGCCCACAACCACAGCTTTAAATGGGAAGAATTTCCACAGCCTCCATGGGGAAGAGAAACAATGTGGGTTTAAAGAGCGGAGTTTGAATGGACTGGATGGTTTGCTTACAGCAATGGGATTTGTCTAAAGAACACCCAGCAAAATTTGCAAAAATGAGTAAAGATCTAAAAATAACAGGATGATTTTGATCTTGAAATGCCAAGGCATCAACTCATAAATTATGGGAGAGATAAGAACAATTGAAACATTTAGTATATGCATTTGCTTTGAAGGAAAATCGATCTTCACTGGGAAAATAAGACAGCCTTCAAAATCCAATAGGAAGAGATACTCAAAAAAAATCTAAATAAAATTGGGTATCCTGAATATATATGGAAAATATCCTTCTTCTTTGCTTTAACTTTACTAGTTTTCCATTAATATTGCTTTTATTTCACTTTTAGATTATATATGTGTGCAGTATATGCACATGTGTATATATGCATTTGTTCAACTTATTCACTTGAGAAAGAGTCACTCACAGAGCCAGGAGCACTTCTGTGGTCAGCTAGCATCAATAATCCTCCTGTCTCTCAGGCCAGAGCACTGGAGTTATGAGGCTGCCCAGTCAAGTCCATCATTTTATGTGGATTCTGGAAACCCAAACTCAGGTTCTCCTGAGTGTACAAGTGCTTTTACCCATGGAGACATCTCCACAGCTACTTAGGATTTAGATTCTTTTTTTTTTCTTCCTTTATTTTTTATTTCTTCAAGTTACATCTCAATCGCAGTCCACCCTCCAGTCCCACCCTCCCACCCTCAACCCACATCCTCTTCCCTTTTTTTTTAAGTTTAAGGTATATCTTATTTTCCCCTACAGTTTCCCCTTTCAGTCCAACAAATGGCTCTTTCTCTTAATTTTTTATTTTTTTTTCATGATTGAAAATAATAGTTTATTATATATAACATGTAAACTTATTCAGAATCAAAATGTTTTGAGAGACATAAAATGTACATATTTTTTGTTAAATGACATGTTCCGATGACTGTAGAATATAATATGCAGGTATAAGCACAAACATGTAAAAAGTAATATTGTGAAAACAAGTCCTGTTACCAGTCTATATAAGAAAAAAAAAAAAGGCTCATTTTCCCATAGGCTACCAAAGACTGGTCAGTTCTTAATAGAGTTCAGTTATTTTCATTTAATTCACCTGGTAGCTCAATAAACGATAGAAAAAGACTCTAATATACAGTAAAGTCACTTCACAGTGTTATGTGACAGTAGAAACCCATATTAATACAAAATATCACTTGAGGTTTTTTTTTAAATACTTTATTTTTTTTTCTTCAAGTTACATCTCAGTAACAAAACCCTCCCTATTCCACCTTCCTATCCCACCCTTCCACCCTCTTCCCCCCCAGAAGTTTCCCCTTTCA
Organism: Lophiomys imhausi; assembly: GCA_907164525.1. Lineage (NCBI taxonomy): Eukaryota > Metazoa > Chordata > Mammalia > Rodentia > Muridae > Lophiomys > Lophiomys imhausi. Next base: position 3,209,516 of record CAJQZJ010000221.1, read on the forward strand.
GTCCAACAGATGGTTCCTTCTCTTATTACAGTATTATACAAAACAACAGATATAAATATGCCACATTTATGAGAGTTAAATGGCCCAGTATACCTTCCCAATGTCCAGTTTATACATATTTGGCCCCTGACTTTAACATTCTACTATCTAACCATCTCCTTGAGTTTAAAGGTCTATATGTGACTCAACATTCATACTAACTTGCAACACACTTTTAAGCGTATCTTCTTAGATCTATAACACCCTCTTGATTCCTAAACAACTCAAAATTTAACTATGAGACTCTAGCTGTCTATTCTTCAACCACCTCAGAGACCTGAGAGGGATAAATATATTTGCTTATATAGGAAGTGCAGAGCCTGCAGCATCCAAAACTAAGAAAGGACATACCAATGACTGCCTGGACAGTTCCCATTCTCTCTCCATACATTCCTGCATCAGTCTTCAGCCTTTGGGTCCTGTTTCTATGACAGACATTTGTTGTAGAGCAGGGATTATGAAGGACTTACCTACCCTGTCTTGGCAGAGTTAGGCTGTCGACTTCCCTGCTACCAAGTTTTGTCCTTTTTGGACTGCAGTCTGTCTGCAGTTGGTGCAAGGGGTTTTTTCATGCCATGAGAAAGGCTTGCCACTAGTTCAACCATCTTACAGTGGAGGTTCTTCGATGCTTATCTTCTACTTGGAGTAGAATAGGGGGTGCTGTCAGGCGCTGATATGTCTCGATATCAAAAAAAAAATCTTGATTTAAGATAACATCTTTGAATGCCATATTCTGCAGACCTCTTGGGGTTTTTGAAGATGCCCTATCCATCTCTTGTATTTAGATAAGCAAATGTTGCTTGTCTCTTAGCAAGGTGATTACTGGGTAGTTTAGAGAATATCTGTGATAGACTGTCATACTAGCTAACAAAGTGACATGTTTACATGACTAGGAGTTTGTTTTACTTAACTATCCTAGACCGTTTTAGACGGTTGGTATCAAGAGGTCAGAGCTTCACATTTTATTTTTAAGTATCTCTAGGTATGATACCATTAGGAAGTGTTACCTTTAAATTTGTATCAATATACAAAGATCTATTCAATTGTGGTTAAATATACTCTTAATTATGTATCAATATACAAAGATCAATGCCTATGTAGCCCAATACAATCTTAATATTATGTCCATACGCAAGGGTCAATAACATTGTGGCCAACTATAATCTTAATTTTGTATCAATATACAAAGATCAATACCGATGTAATCCAATACAATCTTATTTTTGCACAATAAACAATGGTCAATACCACTTTAGCCAAATAAACTACTAATTTTGTATCAATATACAAAGGTATAAGGGCATATTCAATAATCTGCTCCTTCTTCTTGGACCTTCCTGTGCTATGACTATATCTCATTTTTCTCAAGCCCATGCACTCCTACATAGGACAGGAAGAAAGATACAGAAAAGGAAAAGTAGGAAGTCCCTGGGGCTAACCTCCAAAACCCATTAAGACAGGACCATTTATCAGCTTGTAGTCTCTTCCCCTAAATATCGGAGTTTTCAGTTATACTTCAAATAACCAAAAAGAAGGGCGGAGAAACACCTTCCCCACCCTCTGGGCATGGGACGTCGCTCTCTTAAAGTGACTTCTTGCTGATTTGGGTCGTAGTAGACCTGTTTGGGGCCCGAAACCAAATGGAAAAAATGGTTAAAAATGTTAGTACACTCCTTTTATGTTCAGTCCTTCTGTTCTCAGCTGTTTAGATGACCTAAGGGTTTTGTAGGCAGAAGCTGATCTTGCAGGCTTCACTGAGGTTCCTGCCGGGGCATTGTGTAGAGCTGAGCTGTCCCAGTGACATTGGATTGCTGTGGTGGTTGCAGGCCCCCGATGGAGACAGCTATTGAGGAAGTCTGCCAGGCAGAATCAACTGGGTCACTCGTCCTCCTTGGTACCTGATTCTGCTCTCTGCTGAGGTTTCTGCTGTCCAGCTGTCCCTGGGCTCCCCTAATGGACGCTTCGATTCTCCTGGAATGATAAGAACAGAGCCCTGCCCCAATCCCAATCCTAGGACAATTGCCCTCTTTTTTTGGGGGGTGGTGGGGGTGGGGGGGGGCTAGGTAGTACTTCTCCTGAAGCAAATTTGGCCTTCTGACAACTTACAAATCGTTATCTTTCAATCCGAGTTAAAGAAGAAATCATTCTGTCACCTTGGAGCTAAACCAGCTCTAGTGTATATATTTTGAGGTCCCAAAGGACAATCTGCCTGCATTGAGAAGGCCTTTTGTAAGTAGCCTCCAAACCTAGGTCCCTCCAAATCCCATGTGTGTGTCTCTGAGCTCTAATTATTGGGATCAGGGACCTGTGTTTCCCATCTGAAGGGATCAAAGATGTGTTCCACCACCCCTGGATCGAAGTCTTTCTCTATTTAGAGTTTGCCCTGCATCAGGCTGACCCTGAGCTCTGGGATCTGCCCGTTTTTGTCTCCAGTGTGCTGGGAGCTGGGACCAAGGGTGTACTCTTCTTGAATGACGGGACAAAGAGTATGCACCCTCACCACCCCGCTCCATATGACTCCAGAGTACATAAGACCACCAAATCTATGGTGCTCCCCCCCCCGCCCCTTCTCCGCTGAAGTCAAAGGCATGGGCCAACACCACAATTCTCTTGTATTTTACCTTAGCTCCACATCTTCTCTACACCTGGAGGTCTGCAAAACCAGGCCGAATGGCTGTATCCTCTATTCCATTCACAGTGTTTCAGCCCTGCCCCCTGCCTTTTTTTTTTAGTTAATAAATTTATTTGTTTGTTGCTTCAGGTTACATCCTTATCATATTGTCCTCTTTTCCCACTTCCCAGCCCCACCCTCCCATGCTCTACCCCCTGACCCTTCCGTCTTGTTCCTCTGGGGTGGAGTGTCCCTGCCTAGCAGTCTCTCACCACAGATCAAGAGTCATATGAGGGCCAAGAGCCTCTTCATTCACCGGGGGCCTACGAGGCAGTACTGCCAGTGAAAGGTGTCTCCTTTCTACTGGGGGAATACTAAAAAAAAAAAAAGACCAACAAACACACAAACCCACAAAAACAAAGAATATCAACAAAAAAAGAGAGGAAAAAGAGAAGGGAAAAGGAAAAAGAAAAAAGAAAAAAAGAAGGAAAAAGAAAAAGATAATAAAAAAAATTATGTCCATGTTCCTTTTGGTGTGTTGGTTGTAGTACAGATATCCTGTACGATATAGTTAAAATCCTACTATAAGTGAATAGATGCCATGTGCATCCTTCTGAGACTGGGTTAGCTCACTCAGGATGAGATCCTCTAGATACATCCATTTGGTTGCAAATTGCATGATTTCATTGTTTCTAATAGCTGAGTAATATTCCATTGTATAGATGTACCACAATTTTTTAATCCATTCTTCAGTTGAGGGACATCTGGGGTGTTTCCAATTTCTAGCTATTACAAATAAGGCTGCTATGAACATAGATGATGAGACTTCCCTATGTCTCTGTGAGAGGTCCTTTGGTTGTATACCCAGAAGTGGTATGGCTGGGTCCTGAGGCAAGGTTATTCCTAGATTTCTAAGATATCGCCAGACAGACCTCCATAGTGGTTGCACAAGCCTGCACTCCCACCAGCAATGGAGTAGGGTTCCCCTTTCTCCACACCCTCGCCAGAATGCGCTATCATATGAGCTCTTTATCTTAGCCATTCTAACAGGTGTTAGGTGGAATCTCAGGGTCGTCTTGAGTTGCATTTCTCTGATGATTAAGGATGTTTAACATTTCTTCGGGTGTCTCTCAGCCATTAGGGATTCCTCCTTTGTGAATTCTCTATTTAGCTCCATCTCCCATTTTTTGATTGGATTATTTGGTTTCTTGGCATTTAGTTTCTTGAGTTCTTTGTAGATTTTAGATAATAGCCCTCTATCAGATGTGGGGTTGGTGAAGATTTTCTCCCAGTCTGTTGGTTGCCGTTTAGTTCAAATGAGAGTGTCCTTTGCTTTACAGAAGCTTTTCAATTTCATGAGGTCCCAATTATTGATTGTTGATCTCAGGTCCTGAGCTGTTGGTGTTCTGTTCAGGAAGTTGTCACTTATGCCAATGAGTTCGAGGGTTTCTCCTACTTTTTCTTCTAGTATCTTTAGTGTGGCTGGCCTTATGTTAAGGTCTTTGATCCACTTGGAATTAAGTTTTGTACAAGGTGTAGGTATGGGTCTAATTTCATTCTTTTGCAAGTGGACACCAGTTGGACCAGCACCATTTGTTGAAGATGCTGTCCTTCTTCCATTGTGCGTTTTTGGCTTTTTTGTCAAAGTTTAGTTGGCCATAGGTGTGTGGATCCATGTTTGGGTCTTCAATTCGA
>CAJQZJ010000221.1:3218832-3235223 GCA_907164525.1 Lophiomys imhausi
GTGTGTGTGTGTGTGTGTGTGTGTGTGTGTGTGTGTGTGTGTGTGTGTGTTACCTTAGGGAGAGGGAGGGTGGTAAAAAAAAGTTAACATAATATTTTTTAAATATCGAGCTATAAGTGACACCTAATAAATTTCAGTTTTATCTTTTGAAGTGAATGTGTAGCTACAGCAACCATAAATTATTTGTTTAAGTCCACACATTTAAGAAGTCATTGGCAGAATTTGTTTTAAAGTCTGAGTGATATACATCCTTGTAGCCTCTCCCCAACAATTAAAGACTCATGTTTTTTCTGTTTTTCTCAAATTATTTTTAGAAAATTTCCTTTCATTTCCTGTATGATTGTCCACAATTTTATAGTTTAACTAAAGAAAGGTAGATTAAGGGAACCTCATGGTAAAGGTGGGCTTTAGAACATTTATGAAGTCATAAGGCCTCTTACCATCTGGCATACTCAAGGGTGTCATTCTAAATGGGTTGGGCTGAGCTCCTCTCAGAATACCCTTACAATGCACTGAAATCTTCCATTTCAGTTGAGCATATTATGCACAGCTGGCCAGTGAAGCAAACCTAGGATACTTGCCAAAATCAGATTTTAAATGAGTTTTCGGTACTTCACAATTCTTTCAAAAAGACATGGGAAATTTTGATTAATTAAAATTTATAAAGAGGGACCACTTGCATAATAATAGATCATGATTAAAGTCTCCCTTCCTCCAGCCTTTATTCTGTCATTCTTTCTATATTTTTATGTCACTGGAAGAAGACAATCAGATGGAGATAAAGGACAATGATTGCCACACAAAAGACTGAGTGACATAAATCTCATTGTCCTGTTTTAATAAAAAAAAATGGCAAGAGAAAAACCCTAAGTTAATAATGGGTGATGATGATACCTGCATTCTGTGCAAAAAGAGCATGGTGTTTTTGTTGTTGGTGATGTATGTTACTAGAGCAGCAAGTTCTTCCCTAATAACAGAGTCAAGATCATTAACTATTGTATCAATGCACACACAAATAAGTACTATTGGGTCTGGAGAAAGAGCTTGACTTTAAACAGCAGTGATTTCCAGAGGACCTCAGTTCAATTTCCAAAATCCATACGATAACTTACAACTATCTGTAACTCCAGGTCTGGGGTATCCAACACCCTCTGCTAAAACAGGCACTCGTGTTCTACACAGACACATATACAGACAAAATACTTATACACACACACACACACACACACACACACACATTTAAATTAGTGCTGTGTACAATCATTAACTAGACATAGACAATAATGTTGGTGTTATGGTCTCGGCTTCACTTGAAAGGTTATGGTTAATAGAAACTCAATTTACCAAAAGACTTTGTGTTTAATAACATATTTCCTCAGTTGTGTTTTCTTCATGGTTTTGGAACATAAGTTAGAGTCCCATAATAGCAAGACTATGATGTGCAATGACTAGGCAGATATCATAACTCTTTCTCAGCAGCGAATTATTAATATGTACCTGCCATTATTTCTATGGCAATCAGAAATGAGTTTCTGATGACACTCCCACCCTCAAGTCAAAAAGGAGAGAGGGAGAAAGGCAAAGTAATACACATACTTTGAAAAAAAAAAAACAAAATGTTACCACACAGCATGTGATATTTGAACATTTTGCATCCTTGTAAAGACTTAGTTGGAGAGATTATGGCTTTTAACATCTTAAAATAAAAATGCTCCTGAATGATAACCCAAACAATGAACAATACATATTTAGTCAGGGCTTGTGAGATGTAAAATAATGAAACTGCTCAATATCTCATTATTCTTTCTTGGAAAACTGTTTAATTTTAATTATAAGCTAGTATGTATCAGCTACAAGTTCTTATATGTGATCACTTCCATCCAAGTAGATTTCATAGTCAGTAGATTTCATAGTCATGCATGCATGTGCAGTATTGTTCCATGTCTTGATGTCAACAATTATGCAATAATGATTTAGAAAATTAGCAAATTAGCTTGGGACCGAGAATGAAGAAAGGAAGCCTCACTTTTGAGCAAACAGTGTGGGAAGTCCCATCTTCACATTATGATCCTGAGAGTTGAATGCTTGTCTCTTAAGGAACTTGCTTCATCAGGCTACAGATAATTACTATCTACACCCCCCGCCCCGCCTCTTCCCTTCTGTTGCAGTGAGGACATCACAAACTGCTCCATTGTCCCTGTCACTGACTTCCTGTGGCTTCCTGGCCAACTAAGCACAGAGGCTGTAACATCTAATTCTGGAGGTGTCTTCTGAAGAACATTGTGTAATTTTCAACAAATAATTTTCAGAAGCCTGCAGTAGTTTCTCAAATACCACTTTAAAACTGATAAAAATTTAGCCTCAACATTACTCTTTTGGTGACAGTTTTGATTTTTAAATCTAAGTTTTGTATAAAATTGTTTTCTCTTCCATTTCTCCTTCATTCCTGCAGAGATATCTCATGTTTGGATTAGGACACAAATTCATAATACACTTATCCAATGCACTTAGGCACAGTGACTTAGAAGAAGGAAGGGGTACCTTTTGAGATGAGGATCAGATGCAGTGGTGAAAAACAGTGCTTTAGTATGGGAGCAAGATTAAAATACTTAAGTACAGTATTACAGCTTAGAGAGTAAATTTAACAATTTTTTTTAACTTCAGTGTTCTTTTTACAAAAATCATGAGACTTTTATAAATTGCCAAGCTGGTTACATAAGCCAAATGCCAACACAGCAGTGACCTTTCAAATTACTAGCACAACAGACAGAGATCAGAGAGCTCAAACTCAAAGCAAACACTGACAAGAAACCCAACAGAAATGACTTCTGTGTCTGGTCAGCCTAACATGACATTCTGTAAGATGTGTTTGGCTTTTTAGAGTGAATAGTCTATAAAGGTTTAACTGCTGCTGGAAATACAGAGCTGAAGAGTTGTAGTGTTTGAATTTATGGATAAAATATTTTCTAAATTTGAAAAAAGCAGCAGTAGGATACTTTGGTTTATCAAAATGATGTTAATAATGCTAATGAGGACATACAAAGTGAATTGGAGTTGGTTCAGGTAGTGGTTGAAATGAGGTTGGAGAATTAGGGGAAGGGAAATTATGTTGCAAACAAAATAAACTGATCAAGTTCTATAAAGAGACTTTGATGGCTCATTTCAAACAATCTATGGTTTAAAAAAAATTCAGTTATGGAGAATTTGGATCAGAGTTCCAGTTTTGAAATGTTATGAGCTTCCATTATTTTTCTAGACGAAAGTGGAAATGCCAGTATCTTTAAAGCAAAATTAGATTCATTTCTGGTATCATCTCCATACACTTGCATATATATTTTCACACTTATGTGCACATAAAATTATTTCAATCAGTACACAAGGTATAAAATGTTTTCTCAATCTTGAAATTTTTTCTATATTTTTACTTTCCTTTTTACGAGTTTTCTATCAACATTTTGATGTTTGTCTGCTCATTCTTATCACTAAAATAAAATTCCATGATTCTCTGTGTTGATGCTTGAGTGGATGAATGAGATGACATACAGAGACTAACACTACCTCAACACATACTTACTCCTCATACATCTATGGGAATGACTATGAGAGAGAGAAAAGATGACTAGGTAGAGATTCGCCATTCAGTAAAATGTTTTAAACCATATTGTTCTGCTCTCAGATTCTGAGTTTATTTTTAGTGTGATGGATATTTCTCTTTCATGGCACATGTACTATATGTATGAGCCAGCCAAGATAGATTTTATTGCAAGTGTCTGACAAGCTCCTGCAAAGGTAGGATATTGCCAGACAGTAAAATGAAAATCAAGTCAATTGAGAGATTAATTCAGCAGCTGAAGGAAATGCTTTTGCCTTACAGTCATCAGCTATTCTATCCACCAAAACATCCTGTAAGAAAGCCTCCCTAATGAGCTTCCTAAACCAATTAAACATAGGCAGGAAGCATCAGTCATCACAACTGACTATTTTCAGCTAATCAGCAGCCTACAAAAGCTGCATGGCATTGGGGAAAGGAAGAAAAAAAAATTTTTTTTTTTTTTCAGTTTGGCCTTACTCTGTTGTCTTCCCAATTTTATGGATGTGTGGTCATGTGCAGTACCCTGTGAAGGAGTGTGGTGCCTTAGAGTGGATAAAGTGCTTTTCCAAGCATTTCTATTCATCAGAATAAAATGAGTTTTAATAGGCTTAAATGATTTGCCTACGGCACACAATTAATGTGTGTCTGGCACTCAAAACCATGTCCTTTCTTCTATACTAATTGTTCTATAAATATGTATGTATTGGTTGAATTTCTACTGCCCCTTATGGGGAATAAGTTGAAATCTCAAAATGTAATTATCTTAGCTTTTCACAGACTGAGACGGCAAAGCTGAACTATCCTGAGCTGTAGATGCTTGTTTACCCCATGTGAGTTCCTGTGGTGGAAGTTTTGATTTATTGGGAAACAACCATGTTTGTGTTTTCTGTTTTGGTCTCAAGTATGGGATGTGGGGGTGCCTTTTCCACTGCTGAAAAACAGACTCCTGAGAGGGTCATGAAAAACATCCTGATGGTAGATTGTGTGATGTTTTGCAAGCCAGACCCTGTCAAGTGCAGGGAACACATTTCCATCCTTTGATGAATGTACTCCTTGGAGAGCATGTGATTTGGTCGACAGGAAGTACCTTGTCCAGAGGGCATGAGTTCAGCCTCACAGCATCCTTGTGAGGATGTGAGGGGCGTATAAATGGAGGCCCTGGAACCGTGGAAGGGCTTTTGCTTGGCACCACTTCTCATCGCTGCTTTGCTTCAAAATATTCCAGACAACACTTTGCTCAAACTTATTGCTGCCTTTGCTATTGAAGAACGAGGCCCAGACTGGGCTGAAGAGATCATGGCCCTCAACAGGGGTGCAAGAGCTGCTGTGTCTTTGGCTGCCCCGCTGGTGCTCCCCAAAACTGCTGCTGGTTAACTGGTTGGCTGTGTTCCACTTGCTGCTGTTTCCTGTTCCGGTTATGCTGTTTTGGCTGTACTGCTGTATTGCTGAAGAATCACCTCAAGGACCTACAACTAAAGAGTTCTACACCCTCTGTCTCTATTAACATCCTTCCTCCTGTACCTCAAGTGGGTGGGTTGGAAGGTGGATAAAGATACTAATATAAAAATAAATAAATAGTTTAAAAGTATGCCTTCAGGTTCCCATCTTCCAAAGAAGATTGGCCCAACAGGACCATACAGCACTCTTACAATGACAAAGATAAGGTTAAACAGCCACCACTGAGCTCTTATATTGTGCTAGATTTAGACCTTATAACCAAAACAGTGATCACAAAATCAAGTAAAAATTATTATCCTAGTTAACAGAGAGAGGCACACAGCTTAGGGCCAGAACAATAATGCTAAATTTATTTGTGATTTTTAAGTTTGAAAAATTCCACAAAACATGTCTTTCTTAATGAGTGGACTGTGTGATTATATGTGCTAGAAATGGAGAGATTTATTTTGGCAAGTGTATGTCCTCATAATATGAGTGAATTTTTTTGTTTGACACATAGAAATAAGCACCATTTTCACTTTATGTATTGCTTTGTTATGTTTATTTAAATATATGTGGGGTTTATTAAAATCAAGAGGCAAGTCTGTCCTTGAGAGAAAGGAGGCCGATTTCCAAAGGTTTGTTAATGAGTAGGATGTGAAATGGTGTTTGTCCATCAGGGTGATCCAATGGAGACTAGAACATACACCATCTTTCAGCAATGGGAGAAAGACAAAAGGAAAAATCAGGTTCTCTGTGGAAGACCAAGGAAGGCATAGTTGCTATGCCTTCCCCAAATACAAACTAATGTTTTCTTCCTGTTCTAGAAACAACAAATAACAAATAAAATAAACTGAATCAATTTTTGAAGCTATTTCAATGTTCCCGATTTTAAGTGGAAAAATGTATAAATTTACTTAAAAATATAATGGGAAGACTTCTATCTTTTCTGCTTGTGGTAACAAATAGGAACATAAACATTTAAGATATATATCTTTGATTTCAAATGTTTAGTTAAACAAATTCTTAGAAATCTCCATGTACTAAGGAATAATTTTATTTAAAATTACTTCTTTTTGAAAATACAGAGACAATAATTTATAAAAGTCTTAACATTAAACCATTGGTCCCTTTTCTAATTTTCAGGTTGTTTTATTCATTTTTATCTTATAGTATATTTGTAAATACTTTCTTGGACTTAAAGCACATATGGATCCTTTCTAAGAACAGTACCTTTTTCTTTAGTATAGACAACCTATCTTTCAAAATACTTGTTACATAACGTATGTTCAATTAATGCTATCTTCTAGATAAGTAAACCATTTTTTCCGTGAGCAAATATGATTATAGTTTTTCAAGAACTTCATGACCATTGATGATTTCAGAAGAAAAATGAAAGCATTTTACTAAAGTTAATTTGATACAGAGGCCGTTAATGACAGGATACACTTAATGAAGTATTCCCAAAGAAATACTATCATTAATTAATATTATTATTAATTATCTGTAATTATTACATATGACAAGTACTTCCATCAAGATGATGAAGATATAGAAAGTTAAGTCCTGGCTAGAAGACAACAACACAAATGTATTTTCCTGAGAGTAGATGCACTTTTCTGAGGCGGACTTTTGGGTCTGAAAATTGTGTTTAGAATAGCTTTGAATAAAACCAATGCAGTATGTTCTAGGGGACCTTGACTGGCAGGCTACCGTTCGCCTTTTGCTTTGTCCTCATTTCTAGATGTATATTGGTTTGCACAGACAGCCAATTTGCTTATGTAAATTTGAAAAATGTGAGGTGAATCCCAAGGAGACAAGATTGCTTCTTGTGGAATGTCTCGTAAACCTTAATTCGAACACATCAAGAAGGGCCATACTGTGAAACTGCCAAGCACTCACCCTTCGCCATTCTCCCCGTGACTCATCTATCTGGACTGAATTCTCCCCGATCTAGATGCAAGCTGAGAACCAGCATTTCATTGTAATGATTGTCGTTGTCTTTTTTTTAATAAAGCTCATGAAAGCACTGTAAGAGTAAAAAATGACATGGAGAAAGTATTGATTTTGGGAAACTAATGGTGTGCTAGTGGGTGAGGGACAATGTCCCCAGCAGTGGGGCATGAGATAAGATAAAGAATAATGAAATATGAATAGAGACAAAGAGTTTCATTGTAAGGTAGAGAGGATTAAGGTTATCTTTGTCCCCTGTCACTGGTAAGAGACATAATAATGAGCACAGCCGTACATAGTAAGAGTGTATTCTGGTGACAAGTTAGATCACAGCCTGTTGGGAGTTTCCTGGAAGAATCTGAGGGTATGTGCTTTTATCCAAAATGTGTTTCATTGTGGTGGATATCTGTCATCTCTGTGATAAAGTAGCTGATATAAGTAATTTAAAGACAGAAAGAATTATTTTGCTCATAGGTTTATAAGTTTCTATTCGTAAAGGAATATATGGACGAGAACATCACATCATGTAGGAGAGCAAGCAGAGTAGAAACTTAATAGGAAGACTCTGGGCCAAAGTATAGCTAACACGGTCCCAGTGACCTACTTCCTCCAACCAGGCCCATCATCATGGACTTCTTAATGTTTTAATAGTCTATTCAGACCCTTAATCTATCAGTGTATTAAAACATTTGTGAACTCAGAGCACTCATGATCTAGAACTATTTATCTAATTTCCAAAAAGTAAGTGTGGTCCACATGTGGATATGGGAATATATTAAATTTGGTGCAGAGCAAATGCCAATATATTTAGCAGTTCAGGGTAGCATCTATTTATTTTCTCATACCCTAGTATAAGAACTGAGCTCAGATTTACACATAGCTGAAGTCAAGTTGCTGGACACATTTTGACTTAGTTTAGAGGTTCTGAGGAATGATATATTCCAGGGAATGGGAAGAGTCATAAGACTGATAGCCCAATTGCCTACTAGCAGATTACTCCGTTCTTAGTTCCTAGAGGCCTCAAATAGTCATTTCATCACCATAGGACCCTTAACAGCCTTGATAAAAACCAGATCTTATACTTTCATACACTGTGATTTTCTGTATCCAACTTTCCAAACACCCATGATTCCAGTTTCTGCTCTGGTAATAGCCAGAAAGATGTTTGTCTTTTAAAATACTGATTTGACACTATTAATTCTACATTGACAAACCTGCTTTAAATAAATCCAGAATTAACTGATAAGTGACTTAGCACATTCTTCTAAGTTCTGAAAATGTAAATTATTAGGTCTGAAAATGATATCAGCTTCCTAGTTCCAGGAACTAAAATGGAAAGTCCTGGGATTTGTTTCCAATTCTGCTTAGCACAAAAAAAGTTAAAAGAAACTACAGCTTTATATAATACTGTTTCTTAAAAAATTTGAGTTCAAAAACCCCTTGCTTCAACTGTAGACAGACTGCTGTCCAAAAAGGACAAAACTTGGTAGCAGGTAAGTCGACAGCCTAGCTCTGCCAAGACAGGGTAAGCAAGTCCTTCATAATTCCTGCTCTACAATCAATGTCTGTCAGAGAAACGGGGCCAAATGGCTGAAGATTGATGCTGTAATGTATGGAAAGAAAATGGGAACTGTCCAGGCAGCCACTAGTATGTCATTTCTTAGTTTTGGAAGCTGCAGGCCCTGCACTTTCTATATAATCAGATATATTTATCCCTCTCAGGTCTCTAAGGTGATTGATGACTAGATAGCTAGAGACTCATAGTTAAATTTTGAGTTGTTTATGCATCAAGAGGGTGTTCTGGATCTAAGAAGATGTTTTTAAAATTGTGATGCAAATTAGTATAAATGCTGAATTAGATATAGAACTTTAAACTCATGGAGATGGTTAGATAGTAGAATGTTAAAGTCAGGGGCCAAATACATATGGACTGGACATTGAGAAAGTATGCTAAGCAATATAACTCTCAGAATTGTGGCCTATTTATTTCAGTTGTTTTATACTGTATTTTGTAAAATATATATATATATATGTATATATATATATACATATATATGGCTAATTAAGCTATTTAACCTGTATTTAGATTATATGTAATTGGTTCGGCAGCTGTTAATCTTTAAGCAGCCATTATAAATGAGTACACACAGAGACCACGTGGATTTTAACAAGCCTTGGCCTGAATTGCTGCAATCCTAGCCCATCTAAGCTAGCTCTTAATTCTATTACCCAAATATGACCCCATATATACATACGTCCCCTTGGACTGCCATTCTCCATGATATGCCGATGTTCCTGGCCATGTGGAATGAGGATCCTTTTTCTAATCCATGGTGTGTGCCTCCTTCCTGCTGCTCCTGGCTGCAATGAATTAATCCTCTGTCTAAACCACAGGATTCCTGCTCTAATCCCAGGAAATCCCACCTTTCTCTGTCTTTGCCCAATCTCAGGCTGCGGCATTTTATTTAACCAATCAGATTCAATGTAAGTAACAGACAGCAAGCAGGACCAATTAATTAACATTTAGAATGCTTAACACTACCCCAACAATTCCCTCCTTTTGTCTAAAAAAAAAAAAGGCTAAATTTTTAAACTCATATAGTAAAAACAATAAGAATAAATATGAAACAATCAAGAAAACCATATATAAAAGTTATACACAAAATGTTTAGCCTATTTGTATCAGGAAATCTTGAAGAAGAAAAAAAATCATCTTATCTATCTTGCTGTGTCTAAAGTACTGAATCAAAATAATTTCTATCATATCCTATATTTATAAACCTAAAGATTTTAGTTAGACTTGAAAATATCCTTTTAATTCCTAAACAACTCAAGTTCAATTGAAATTTTATAACTATTATGCCTACAACCCCATCAAAGACATAAGAAAGGATAAAGTTATTATTTGAGTGAGTAGGAAGCATAGGAGAGCAGCTTCCAAATGAAATATGACAGTTTGTTGCCCAGACAGTCCCAAATATCACTTGATATCATTGGAGCATCATCTTCAGCCTCTGGCCAAGTATTTTTCACAGACTAATTTGTGCAGCAGGAAATAATAAAGATTTTCCCATTCTGTCTCTGCAGAATCAGGACATCGACTTACCTGCATTTAAGCTTTGGTCCATCTTTGGACTGTATATAATCTGTTGAGAGAGCAGGGGCATTTTTGCCCAATAGGAATTATCTCCTGATGGGAGATTTCTTTTTGATGCCATTGTCTTCTTCTAAGTCAAATGGAGCTGTCAGGAGCTGACTGTCTTAAGTCAAACAATAATTATAATAATAAAAACATCTTTAAATGCCATTTTCTGTATGCCTCTGAGGGTTTTGATGACATCTACTATTTTATTTATAAATCTATCTATCATCTATCTATCTATCTTTGAACAAGCAAACTATATTTTTATCCATTTATTATCTGTTTAACCTAGTATTTGACATGACCAGGAGCTTGACTGGCCAGTCAATTTGTATTATCCAGACTCCTAAATAGATTGCAATAGCAACCCATAAAAGGGTTGGAAGTAAACCTATACTTTTAAATGATTTGTACAGGCACAATACCTTATACAAGAGTTGAAATATACATATTATTTGTCAAAATATAAAATTCTATACTAATGAATCAAACAATCTTATTTTTGTATCAATACACAAAATTCTATACCAATGTATCAAAAGATAACCTTATTTAAAGAATAACAATAATTTTAAGTTTCAGAGCAGATTCAATAATCTATCCTTATATCTATCATTTCTATATTATATACATATATTCCCCCTCTTTTTCTTTTCAAGTCTTTTCCCACTATAAGAGAGAAAGAAGGATAGAGAAAAGAAAAAGAGATCTCCAAGTGTAACTTCCTATACCTTGCTTAACAAGACCATATAACAATTTATAACCATTACCCCTAAACAACATTCATAACAGATCAAATGACCAAAGAATCATCCACCCCACTTTTTGGGAATGGGAGGTCGCTCTCTTAAAACTTCTTCCTGCTGAATTGGGTCTCAGAAAACCTGTTTAGGGGCCCAAATAAAATGAAAAAAAAATGTGGTTAAGCAAGTAAATTGTAACATTTGTTATCCAGTCTCTATGTGCTCAGCAATTTGAATGTTCTGAGCAATTTGTAGTCTGAAGCTGGACTTTGGGTAGGAAAGTTCAGGGCATCACTGAAGTTCTGTCTGGAACAGTCTTTGCAGCTGGGCAATCTCAGCAAGCTGTTTGAAGTTGTTCTGGTTGCAGATTTTTGAGGAAAGAGCTATTGAGACAGTCTGTGAGGCTGGATCATTTGGGTTACTTGTCTTCTTTGGACTCTGGTCCTGTTGTTATGAAAATATGTAATTTCTCACAAGTAACAAATAGTTCTACGATTACCAAAATACCTTGGATGTGCAGGATGCACAAATCAATTAAGGAATATTTTCTGTTCTTTGAAAAGAAGAAAGACATTTTTAAGTCTCCATTCATGCCATATAAAAACATGGCATGTAATAGTATTACATATATATGCTATATACAGTCTATTTTAAATTGAAAATACAGTATAAAACTACATGGAAGCCGGGCGGTGGTGGCGCACGCCTTTAATCCTAGCACTTGGGAGGCAGAGGCAGGCGGATCTTTGTGAGTTCGAGGCCAGCCTGGTCTACAAAGTGAGTCCAGGACAGCCAAGGATACACAGAGAAACCCTGTCTCGAAAAACCAAAAAAAAAAAAAAAAAAAAAAAAAAAAACTACATGGAGTTTAAGTATTCTCCTCTTCAGTTGACATAAATTTACTAATTGATTAAAACAGGTTTAGTCTGTGTTGTTCTGGCTTTTTGTAGATTAGGTTGGCCTCAAACTCAAAAGGAACCAGTCTGTCTCTGTCTTTGTGTCCCATGTTTTGGGATCAAAGTTACGCATTTATATATTTCTCCTTTCCTTTTCTCCTTTCTTTGGAGATTTTATTTCTATGTGGATATATGTATCCTTATCGATACAGGGTTTTTATTTGTAGCTTGGGCTGTCTTGATTTGCTCTGTAGAGCTCTGTAGATTAGATTGGCCTCGAATACACAAGGAACCTGTTCTGTCCTTGTCTCCCAAGTTTTGAGATCAAGGTATGAATTTAAATAATTGAATTACCCTTATTAAACAATAACATCAGTTAAACAATTTGTATTAGTTTGAGTTCCAGTTATTCCATGGAAATCCCATTCTTAAGGAGATTGGTGTAGAATAGCATGATATGCTAACCTATGTTAGCGTTTCTTAACTGTTGGCTGTGGGAGGTATGCTGTTTGCAAGTTCTTCCCCAGCCTAACTCTGTGTCCTTACATTGATGAACAGAATATGTCTCTTTCTCTCTCTCTCTTTTTTTTTTCCTGAGACAGGATTTTTCTGTATATCCTTGTCCTAAACTCACTTTGTAGACCAGGCTTGCCTTGAACTCACAGAGATTAGCCTGCTTCTGCCTCCCAAGTCCTGGGATAAAAGGCATGCACCATGACGCACAGCGATTAACATATCTCCTTCAGGGCAAAATGTCTCTTGAAACCAGTTCTCCAGTGGGAGCCCCACAACTAAGGAGACTGGCTTGTGAGCCCTTTCTCTTCACATAAATTTAAGATTATGTGCATTTATCCATTAGATCAGTAAGGAGATTATTAAACTTAACATCAAGGAAAAAATGTAT
The DNA here is from genome assembly GCA_907164525.1 of Lophiomys imhausi. NCBI lineage: Eukaryota > Metazoa > Chordata > Mammalia > Rodentia > Muridae > Lophiomys > Lophiomys imhausi. The sequence goes on from CAJQZJ010000221.1 coordinate 3,231,500, forward strand.
CATATTTGAATTCTAGACTGTCTTTAGTAAGCAGCCTTGTCTTATCAGCAGGTTTCTGCCCTACCCTCATTGTTTAAAAAGGCTCGTCTAGAATTCAGAGATCTGCCTGTTTCTTCCTCTAGTATGATGGGATTAAGAGATTAAGGGTGTGTCCCAGGACCACCGTGCTCAAATATTTCACTTAAATCCCAGATTTTGTATCTCTGTAACTCAGAAAGCAACCTTGAACTGTAATGACAACTTGAAATCTGCCCAAAATCTTCAAAAATCTCTTATGTTTTAGCAATTCCAAACCAGAAAAATACCCTTTCTATGCACCCCCCCCCCACCACGATATAGGAAAATCAAAGACAACTAAACAAAAATTAAACAAAGTAACAACATTCCAAAAGCCTTGGCATGTCTAACCCTGCCATCCCATGCTGCAATTAAAGCTGTGTTTGTTATTCCTTGAAATCTAGTTTTGGCTATATTTCACTGGTGGACCCTTCCCAAAAAGCCCTGAGAAGCACCTCAGCTAGGGAGCTCTTAGCTCCAGCTGCCATCAATTTTGTCTTATTTATTGGGACAGGCCTCCCTCTTTCCTTCATTATCATTGCTGGCAATTTAGCATTCAATCTGTAAATTCTTTCCTTTAAGACTATACTAGTCTGAACTTTCTCAAAAAAGGTACCCAGAATGACAATTGTCAGGGTAAAAATCATTTGCATGTTAAGAGAAACAAACTCAATTGGAATCCAAAAGTATTGAGGAATTATGAATTTCTCCATTTTTAATCTAGGCGATTAATTTCACTCTGAAATTCTGTTTAGAAGGCTGCCAGATTTTTAGTACATAAGGAGAGCTAAGCTTTAGCTCTCAGTCTTTACTGCAAGGCAACAGCTTTTGTTAAAGTAGCCGCACCTTTGAAATGCATTTGAGTTTGGTTCCCTGCTCTTTGGCTAGGAAACTGGCTTTTACCCGGGTCTTCTCATGCTGTAAGCATGGATTCTAATTGCCATAGTTGGACGCCATTTGTAAAATAAATATGGCTAATTAAATTGTTTAACCAGTATTTATATTATATTTAATTAGTTTGGCAGCTAATCCTTAACCTGGCATTATAAATGAGCACACAGACACCGCATGGATTTTAACAAGCCTTGGCCTGAATTGCTGCAATCCTAGCCCATCTAAGCTAACTCTTAATTCTATTACCCAAATATGACCCCATATATACATATGTCCCCTTGGACTGCCACTCTCCATGATATGCCGATGTTCCTGGCCATGTGGAATGAGGTTCCTTTTTCTAACCCATGGTGTGTGCTTCCTTCCTGCTGCTCCTGGCTGGAATGAATTAATATGTCTAAAGTACAGGCTTCCTGCTCTAATCCCAGGAAATCCCACCTTTCTCTGTCTTTGCCCATCTCAGGCTGCAGCATTTTACTTAACCAATCAGATTCAATGTAGGTAACAGACAGCAAGCAGGACCAATTAATTAACATTTAGAATGCTTAACACTACTCCAACAGTATTTATTGTTAAAAGACAAAGAACCATTTGTTGAACTGAAAGGGGGAGCTGTTGGGAGGAAAAAGATATGCCTTAAACTTAAAAAAAAGGGAAGAGGATGGGGGTTGAGGGGGAAGAGTGTGGGAGGGTGTGACTAGAGGGGTGAGTCAGGAGGGGATTGTGATTGAGATATAACTTGAAGAAATAAAAAATAAATTTAAAAAATTTGAGTTCATCTGATTTATATGTTTCCTCAAATGATGCTGAAGTGGAGAACAAATAGCAAAAACATCATAAGTGATTTTATAAATGTCCCATATTAATTTTATCAGTCACTATTGTCCAACACTACCATGATTAGAGTTATTGCTCTTGGAATGTGTTCTTGTGTTCCTTCCAGGTTTGGTGGACAGGAGTGAGGTTACTTCAGATTTCTCATTATTGTTTGCTCCTGTCATTCAAATAAATGTTTATATGCCTCCATGGAAAACTTCATTTTCAACCTGCAGCTTGTCCTACTGGTGGTCTACAGCTTGACCTTATAAGAAATTTACTCGTGTTATTGCTCTTAACCCTTAGAATATAAACTGCACTTAAAAAAAAGTGGCTATTGAATATAGCTTTATACCTTTGTATACTGATACAAAATTAATATTATATTTGGCTAAATTGGTATTGATCATTGTATATTAATGCAAAATTAAGATTGTATAGGGCTACATCGGTATTGATCTTTGTATATTGATACAAAATTAAGATTATATTTGGCCACAATGGTATTGACCCTTGTATGTTGATGTAAAATTAAAATTGTATTGGGCTACATCGGTATTGATCTTTGTATATTGATACAAAATTAAGATTATATTTGGCCACATTGGTATTGATCTTTGTATATTGATACAAAATTAAGGGTAACACTTCTTAAAGGTACTGTTCGTAGTAATACTTAAAAATGAAATGTCAAGTTTTGACCTCTCGCTACCAACCGACATAAACTGTTTAGGATAATTAAGAAACGGACACTAATTGTCATCAAAACGTGTCATTTTGGCAGTTACTATGACAGTCTATCACAGTTATTTTCTAAGCTACTCAGAAATCAAGTTGCTAAGAGACAAGCAATATTTGCTTATCTAAATATAAGAGATAGATAGGGCATCTTCAAAAACCTCAAGAGATCTGCAGAATATGGCATTCAAAGATGTTTTCTTAACTTAAGATTTTTTGATATCGAGACATGTCAGCTCCTGACAGCACCCCCTATATTACTCCAAGTAGAAGATGAGCATCGAAGAATCTCCAGTGGGAGATGATTAAATTGGTGGTAAGCCATTTTCTTGGCAAGAAAAACCACTTGCTTCAACTGTAGACAGACTTCTGTCCAAAAAGGACAAAACTTGGAAGCAGGTAAGATTTTTTGATATCGAGACATGTCAGCTCCTGACAGCACCCCCTATTCTACTCCAAGTAGAAGATGAGCATCGAAGAATCTCCAGTGGAAGATGATTGAATTGGTGGTAAGCCGTTCTCTTGGCAAGAAAAACCACTTGCTTCAATTGTAGACAGACTTCTGTCCAAAAAGGACAAAACTTGGAAGCAGATAAGTCGACAGCCTAGCTCTGCCAAGACAGGGTAGGTAAGTCCTTCATAATTCCTGCTCTACAACCAATGTCTGTCAGAGAAATGGGGCCAAATGGCTGAAGATTGATGCTGTAATGTATGGAGAGAAAATGGGAACTGTCCAGGCAGCCACTGGTATGTCATTTTTTAGTTTTGGAAGCTGCAGGCCCTGCACTTCCTATATAATCAGATATATTTATCCCTCTCAGGTCTCTGAGGTGGTTGAAGAATAGATAGCTAGAGTCTCATAGTTAAATTTTGAGTTGTTTAGGAATCAAGAGGGTGTTCTGGATCTAAGAAGATATTTTTAAAATTATGAGGCAAGTTAGCATGAAAGCTGAGTTAGATATAGAACTTTAAACTCATGGAGATGGTTTATAGTAGAATGTTAAAGTCAGGTGCCAAATACATATGGACTGGACATTGGGAATGTATGCTAAGCCATATAACTCTTATAATTGTGGCCTATTTATTTCTGTTGTTTTGTATTGTATTTATAGTTATAAGAAAAAGAACCATTTTTTGGACTGAAAGGGAGAGCTGTTGGGGGGAAAAAAGAAATACCTTAATCTAAAAAAAAAAAAAAGAAGAGAAGAGGATGGGGGGG
>CAJQZJ010000221.1:3240223-3293632 GCA_907164525.1 Lophiomys imhausi
TTTTTTGGACTGAAAGGGAGAGCTGTTGGGGGGAAAAAAGAAATACCTTAATCTAAAAAAAAAAAAAAGAAGAGAAGAGGATGGGGGGGTTGAGGGGAAGGAGGGTGGAAGGGTGGGACTGGAGGGGCGAGTAGGGAGGGGATTGTGATTGAGATGTAACTTGAAGAAATAAAAAATAAATTATTAAAAAGTTCAAAACACACTAAAATAATAGAAAATAAAACAGATGATGTGTTACTCGAGAAAAAAAAAAAAAGTGGCTGTTGTGTGAGACTTTATCCTTCCTTGTCTGTTGGCTCCATTCTCCGAGGTCCCACCTTGTCTAGAGGTATAAGAACTATAATTCAGAGAAATAATTCTCTGACAATTAACGCATTTAGTCACTTTGACTCATAAGTTTTTTAAAATGGTATTGTTTCACAATGACTATCCTTCTGGTTGAAGTTTGAAGTTCAAATTCTTTGGTTTGGATTGTGGTGATTTATGTTCTGTTGCTCATAAGATTTTTTTTTCTATGTTCTGGCCTGTATCCCAGTAAAATACTTGGAGAATTCTTAGGAAAATAATGTTATTATGGGAAAAAGTCGCTAAAGAATGTCAGCATAAAAGGAGGCAGGACATCCCTAAACCATGGCTTCGGCTACAGTTGTCACACAAGGTTTCCACATAATTATTTAAACTAATACTGGATATTTAAATAACACCACAAAAGACTGAATAGTAATCAAATGCATTATTTTTTAAATATGTTGGCACCTTTATTTCAAATTACCATGTTTTTCTGTTTTACTCTCAATATGACAATGGCAAACATGTTATTGTGATTATTTTAGAAGTGATGAAGCTTAATTAGTGATTTAAGGAACTCACCCATAACCATGTTTCTTAGTATGTTAGAATCCAAATTCTTTTCTTGGTATGTTGGACTTGTAGCCCAAACCCTTTATAGTTATACTAGCTATATGATAAATAAAGTACTTGAATAACAAAAGGTAAATACTCTAACTGTAATGACCCATATCTCCAGGAACAGGCATAGTTACCAACCAATTGACTATATTTAAAAAGTTTACTATAAGACAGCATTTAATTCATTGGATTTTGACATTATTCTTTTAAATTTAAATCCATTGACATGTTCTTTGAGAACTACTAACAGACAAGAAGAATTTTTAAATTATTATCATCATTTTCTTTATTTTCTAGTTAGAAATGTAAATGGACTTTAAATCAGCCCTATGCCATTTATTTTGGACCTGAGGAACATTGAATAATTCTATACATATGTTGTCCAAAATGGTAGATGTTTTGATGGATTATTTTCTGGACAGATAGCATGCTGTTTCTGAAGAAATTGTGGATTCTCAGTTTATATGCTGGTACAAGAGATTTTTCTTGCCAAGTGACATGTTTGCCACTAATGCTACCATCTCCAAATGGAGATGCTTCTATGCTCATCCTCTACTTGGAGTAGAATAGGGGGTGCTGTCAGGAGTAATAAATAAACGTTTAAAAAATAATAAAATAAGATTAAAAAGTCTTAAAAAATGTATATGTCAGTCAGACCAGGCAAGTAATAGGGGAAGGAACACTATGTTTGTAATGTGACTGTACCTTGTGAAATATTTTTGTATCATATACATATGTTATATATATGTATATATATACATATATATAATAAAAATTCATTAGAATAAAAAAGCTTGTTCAATATTCTTAGCCAAGGTTTCACACTGAGGTTCATTTTGTATAACCATGTGGTTAGATATTGTTTATTCAGAAATATAGGGTCATTTAGTCAAACCACTTAGAAGCATACAGCCTGAATTTGTTCCCCAAAGCATTATCCAAAACATCACTTTAGAGTTAATAGGTAGACTAATTCTCTTTCCAGATAATAGATTTTGCCTGTCATTTTTCACCATTCTAGTTATTATTTTAAATGTTGTAAATGATGAAGATTTGATTTGATAAGGTAGCTACACTAGACTAGTGAACTCATAGAATCCTTTTAATTTCTGACTAAAATGGCTAAGAAAATGCACATGTGTTGTTAATGTATATATTTGTTGTCTATATTCAGTTGTTGCAGGGTAGATCACCCAAACCCAACAAGTGGGAGCCTCTTCACCCAGGCAGTGGTGGTGGCATGCTGGAGCAATCTAGTGGAGACTGTGATGATGAAGATGGTTGTGGGGGATCCGGAAGTGGAGAAGTCAAGAGAACCCTAAAGATCACAAACTGTGAGTGCAAGTATCTAGCACTACTTTCACATGGTTGGTTTGAAATAGAAAAACTGTTACAGTGAATGCAACAAAGCAATGACCATGACCTCAGAAGGAGGAAGGAGTAGCTGGCAATGAAAATGAGCCAGTTTTTAATTATGTTGGGAATGCATTCCTGGGGTTTTCACTTATGTTTCACTAATGGCTTTAAGCAGAAATGACACTTGTGTGAAAAGAACTGAAGAGTGATGAACAATTTTGAGAATTATACAGTTTTAAAGGAAAGCAGTGTTTAGGACATGTTGTTCAATGTATATTGATAAGTAATGTGAACTAGGTGGATAAGTACCACTAAACAACCAAATTGTAATGTTATAGTTTTATGTTACCATCTACAAGTTTTTACTCTATTAGTTTTTTTGTTTTAATCAAATTGTAATCTCTTATGAATAAGCAGTTTTATTGGTTATTTGAGAATTTCATATGATGTATTTGACCATGTTCACCCTCTTCCTCAATCCCATGAATCTTTACTTTTGAAAAAAAAAAACTCACCTAATGTTGACTTTCTTTTTTTATTGTATGGGTTGCAAACTATTTCTGAAATGTTTATTAGTCATTTACATTAAAGATATAACTTCCAGAGCTGGAGAGATGGCTCAATCTATAAAGTGACCACCACATAAACACGAGGACTCATCCAAGCTGGAATCATCAGGAAACGCCTAGAACCCAAGTTCAGTGGCTACTGTCTGTCTGTAATCCCAGCCCAGGGAAGATGGAAACCAGGGATGCCTGAACTTGATGGGCAGAGACCCCAGCCAAATAGAAAACTAAAGTGGAGAGCAATAAAGAATTGCGTCTTACACCTTCCTTTCACACACACACACACACACACACGTACCTAATACCATACATGTGTTCATACACACACACATAAGCATGTTCACCTACACACACAAAAGATATAACTACTAATTTTAAAGTTCTGAAAAGGGAAACAGTGAAAGAAAAGAATTATCAGATGGTGTACCAATTTGGCCTCCACATGCAAGAAGAGATCAGTGAGATCTACAACTTTCAATGTCATGCACACTTATTTGTTCCTGGGACAGGGCAATGAAAGTGATCAACTGAGGACAAAATGTCTAGGTTAATATAGCCTAAGCAGATGGCTTACAGTTACTTGGTTAGCTGTGATTCTACCAAGGTTGAGGATGCAGCAATCTTTCTGAAATTTTCAGTCCCACATGCAGATTGTCCCTACACCCTGGACTAAGCACAAGAGTAACTTCTAATTGTCACACGAACTCTCTGGTGGGCAAAAATTGCTCCGTAATGATGCTACAAATATTAAAATCTCAACTTCTCATTCCTTTAAAAATCTTGATTTATTAGCAAAATATATTGATTAAATACCTGGAAACCAATAGTGATCCAAACTACAAAATGATTTGCATAAAATGGGTTTTCTTGTTAGACATAGTAATTGATTTACAATGGAACAAATATAGAGGTCCTACTGTAGATGCAATACTTGATACTTCTATTGGCAGAATCAGGGATATGTATTCTTCTAGTTGGTATGCATATTTCTTCTTGAATTTTTTATTGTTTTGATGTATATCCAAAAAATAAAGCAAAATGTTTTCAATAGTAAGACAACTTTTACTAAGAGTTAAAAGGTTGTCTTTTATATTCAGGAATTATGACACAGTGATATTCAACTGAAAATCAGTTATTTCCTATATACTGTATATGTAGGAAACACATATGACTAAGTTTATATATAATATATATGACTAATATATAATATATGTCCTTTAGTTATTTTAATATTAGAGTTCTAAGACATCCAAATATGTACCAGAAAGAAAGAATGTGAAAAAAAACAGATATAAAAATATCAGCTGAAGTGGATTAGTTTGAAATTAAACCCCCTCCATATATATATATATATATAGTTTGTCTATGTTTGTGCATATACATACAAAATTGGAATTCATATGATGTTTTCACATTCTAGCATTATTTAGACTCTCAAGAACTTGGTATAGATAAAATTTGGTTTGTTTCATGAGAGAAATAGATCCAATGAAAGGTATTCAACCACTATTTTCCCATCAACCTAAGTGTCAAGGTGCCAGGAGTGAGGTTTTTTTTAATGCAAAATCTTATTTTCAATTTATGCTGAAATGGTCAGGTTGTCATAAGCAGGTCTTTATCAAAATTGGGGAGACTAAGATGTAGATGATTGAAAAACAACCTCATCTGTTTGCTCCAGCTGGGCTGCCTGTTGTTTTCTAAGTTTTTGTAGCTGTTGTTCTTCAATTTTTAGTAAGTGGGTGGAAAAATCACTGTGGATAGCCTGCTGAACTGAAGAGAGTTGAGGAAATCTGTGGAGTGTGGGCCACACTTCTAGGATCTTACAACATGACATTTTTTTTTTCTTTGCAACTCTGTGCTCGCTTGATCCATTGGTCAAAAGTAAAGGCAGATGTGGCAGTCTCAAGAGTTGGAAAACACTGTCTTCTATGACATTTAGTGGGTTCTTCTGTTGATTTCTTAAGAACTTTGCATACATCATTATTTGTTCTTTATTTTCCAATTTTACTCTTCATTAGCTAGAAATGTCATGGTTTATTTATAATCTCAAAAAAGTCCAATTAAAAATAATGTATATATGTATACATTATTGTATAAAACTATGTATATATATATGTATATTCACTATTTCTATGTAAATTCAATATATCTGTTCCATTTATGAAAATTTACAAAGTTGATAAATGTTTTCTTAATTGCACTGATTACTTTAGGCAATGCAGGGAACTATGTGTTTCAAAATGTAGCTTTAGCACCAAAATACTTATTTTCCATTTATGCATCATTTTTATTTAACCAACAATGATACTAAATTATATAATATTTTAACAGTTTATTTTTAAGATTTATTATTTGTGTGTGAATATGTGTATGTATGTGAGTGTGAGCATACGTGTGTTTGTGTATGTGTATGAGGTACAGGTAAGAGCAGGTGCCCATGGAGAACAGATAAGTTGCACTAGTGGTGAGGTTACAGGCAGCTGTTAGCCACCTACATGATACCGGGAACCAAATGATATTCTTGGCAAGCAGAGAGGGTGTCCATGTTCTTTCCCACCTAGCTTTCTCTCCAGCCCTGATTCTTGTATTTTACAAAGTGTTTCTGTTTGTAATCCTGCCTGTGGATCCTTATTAAACGTAAACCGAAGGATTACTTGAAAGAAGAACCCCTCTCTGCTCCTTTGGCTCTTTGAGTCTTCACTTTACCTCCCTCTAACAAAATACATCTGGTGTCCTTTCACATGGAGACTGAAGCATAGCATACATGCCTGTGGACACAATCCGGTTCTTCTGCTCTTTGCACGTAGGACAAACTTAGTATCACTAAAATCAATGTCTCTTCCACAGCTGGACATTTCTTCTTAATCTCCAGTTCTGATATTGTAAATCAATATGCCACTGACAACATGCTATTTGAAAACTGTTTGCATGTGTAATTTTGAAAGTTGATTGTAGTTCATATATGATATGCATTTGGTAACAAAGAGTGAGTTCATTTTGTTAAGATGGCTCACAGTAACAGTATCAGACAAAATGAGGTGATGCCAAGTTCATTGACATACTAGACATTAGAAAGCATAGTGAGATTTTACATCTTTGAATTTCTTTACATCAGTATATTAATTAGTCTTTATTTATTATTTTTTCTTAGTTTTAAGAATTAATATATATTGTTTTTTATTTTTAATTTTAATAATTATCAATTTGAGCAATATTTATCTATAATTTTTATTTACTTATGAAATTTATTAAATTTTATTAATAATTATTAAGTAAAAATAAAATATTTTCATTTAATAAATATTATTTATATTTTATTTACAAATAGTTCATTAGTATGTATGAGATATTTATATTTTATATATTTATTATATGATATATGTTGATATTACTGTAATATTTAACATTTTTTTGTAATATTTATTAAATTTTCTTAAAGAATGTTATGTAGCATGTTTAGCAGAGTGGGTTTTTGCAGTTTTATTTTCATTGAAAAGCCCTTTAAGTGGCAGCAGCACCTGTTCAGTGATGTGCCAGTGGTGTTTCTAGGTGGCCGGATTGTAGTCATTGGTTCTCTGTCATCAAAGAGTCCGCCCTAACTGGGAAAATTCATAGTATCAAGGCAGCCTTTGGGTCCTTGGGCCTTCCTGAGTGTTCTGTTCAGCCACCCAAGGCTTCACTATTTAAAGAAACTGTTTTCTAGATGAATAGAGCTATTGTTTATACTGTGTCTTTGATTCCTCATGTAGAATCCAAATGTCTGCCTCTAAGTAATGAGTCTATATGATGTTGCCAAGATGACCTTAAAAGGGACTGTCACATCCACTTCCACACTGACATAAGAGTGACCCTTTGTTACATAATGAAGAAAAGATACTAATTCCCTTGGGGGCACAGGATTTTGCAGTGAGTGAAAATCCTTGGATTCCTCATATCTATTTTCACATAAATCACTGTTGCTTCAGTATCTCACTTAGCAGTAGACACTAAGGAGAACATAAAAATATGACTTGAGTTTTCTTTCCATAGCTATGAGAACTCCAAATTAACCCTGTTGTAGAAATAATTTCCTGTAATTTCCCATTGTCTGTCATTTCTCAGGCTTTGAACAAAGATCAAGGGTGAGTTCTTCACTATAGAGCTTATGATTTTTCCCTTTTCCAGCATTGTTCTTTTCAAGGAGTACATGCATATATAAGATTTGAACACCATTAAAATAGTTACAAATATGTTAAAGCATTTATATTGTTTCTAAAATTAAAGTATTACTAAATTTGTTTAAATAAAATGCATTAATTCTTCCCTGTAAAAGGTTAAAATAGCACAGTGGTAACTAGAAAGAAAAAGGAAAAAGAAAAGTGCATAATTGAATTGCTTATCATGTATTTATTTCCTTTGAACAAAAGTAAACCTCTTCTTGAGGTTACTTGGATTAACTTTTGAGACACCGTGAAAGTAACCTTTAACAATGACTCACACTACTTTAGTGTACATACTATCAGTCCCTAATTTTGGGTCAGATAAAGTCATGCATAATAAAATTTTGAATATTTATAAAAAAATTCTCTTTTCCCATGTTAATTAAAACTTCCCAGCTAACTCAACTTTTACTTTATTGATAAAAATTATGCAGAAGATAAGTAAGATACACATCTAAGTTTAATAGGTTTTATATGTGATCACTATGAATGCTATTCTGATTGAAATATTTCATTTTGGTTTATAAATAATTGAGATTCATCCTGAATACTAGTTATTTTGTTAATAAGAGTGTATGAAGTATAATATGTATACTTAATGAATCACATAAAATTATCTTTCATATCTTGAAAAATTATGTATTTTACTTACGGGTTTCAATAATAGAGTTGAAATATAGGTCGGGTACTTGAATTTCTAGGTGATTATTTTCTTTGTATTGGCTTTGACTGATGTGAAATTTCCAAGATGAATAAAAACATTAATTAAAACTTATGAAAGCCTGATAGTATGTATCTAAAATGAACCAGTAATTCAACAACATCTCAAAACTAAAATTAAACCACATCAGAGAATACAAAATAAGCAATTTGTGCTTTCAGAATAGCATAATACTGAGTATACTTGTAAAAAAAAATTTAAGGCATAGAAATTAAAATTCAAGAAAATATCACCAGAAATTTTATTTTGACTTGACTGAGCTCATGTAGTTTCCAAAGTAATAATAATAATGATAATAATAATAATAGCCTATATCTTATTATCATTTTATTTTAAATAAGCAGCAAGGTATAAAATTGCAACATTTTTTTTATGAATTTGATAAAGTGCATAATGTTAAGTCAAGTTAGATACATAATTGATTCCTTATGGAGTTCTTTTCATAAAAATATGTGAAAAGAGTGGACATGGATTACTTAACAAATAATTAAATGCTCACTAATTGGAATTGATTATAAAATTAAATAGAATACAATATTGTCCCAGAACATCTCGAATTTATTAAAGAACTTCTTGAAAATTCTGCTAAAGAGAAAAGCATAGTCAGTACACCCAAGGAGAGACCCAGGTGATTCTGTTGCTTGTAATCAAAGATCACATTTTGAGGTACAAATAGAGCCTTGCGTATTAGAGTTTGTCACATGTCCAGAACCAGTACCTATTACAGTAAACTAATGTAAAACTCTGTTAGTGTTTATATATCTTCATTCCAAGTAAGCAGTATGAACATGGTCATTAGGAGATAATATAATTGAGGTAGCAATGATGGATCATTCTATGCAAATATTAGTTCCAGTCTTAGTTTGTTTCTTGTGTTTATTGTCAAACACCAAAAGAGAGCCATGCTTATCTTCTCTTAGGATATTACGTTCTTGGTTCTCTTATTTCAAGAAAACTTTCTTCTTGAAATATGACTTCTGGCATCCCAGTAGGAATGGTCTGTTTATTAACTCTGTTGTTTTTGATGAACACTGTGTATCACATTAAATACCAGCAGAGATAAATCAAAGCTTTATGTGTGCTCAGAGCAAAGAGTGCATCTACAAAAGAAACAGAAAAGGTCATTCTGAAGAAAAATAATTATTTGACTACAATATTTATGATTGAAATATCTTACAGTGGGTGAATTAATGATTTGTTTCTATCATGACAATAGGGAAGAATAGGGACAATAGGGACACCTGGCAGGAACAAGGGGTGCCCTCAAAAAGAAACTATTGTACAAACATTGTGAGACTAAAAATGTGCATAAATTGTACAAAAGATTGTAATAAAAGCTGTGAAAGTTTTATTTAATATGAGAAACAAAGAGGTTTCTCTGTTAATTACTGTGGATTTGTAGGACTTTGGCAGCAGTGTAGTGAACTGTTTAGGAACATAAATAAACATGCACAATAAGAAAGGTATGACTTTAATAGGACATTCACCATCTACTTTGTTCATAGTTACTCTGTGCCTGGATTGCCATAAAAGAACGACAACTTTCCTGACAAGCTACATCATTTTGAAGATAAAGTGACTGGATCTAAACACAGGGCCCAGACTTCCCCACCTCCGTGCATTGAACAACAACAATGAATAAAATATGTGAAAGTGTTTTGTGCTCCAATGAAGTGACAAGAAAGAATTTGATCAACATGGAGTTACAGCAATTACAGAGAGATGGGGATTGAGATAGAGGTAGAAATACATATGACTTTATATCTACCAGCCCACAGGTTCCTAGAGACCAATTTTGAGTCTTTCTGTAAACATATCTCCATTCATATAGAGTTTACTAAGACCAGAGTTTGTTTCCAGCACCCACATACTACTGCTCAAAATTGTTTATAACTGCAATTCCAGGGCATCTGGAAAACTCTGGCTCCACAGTCATCTATGCTCACACACTACATAAAAATCTACCAAGGTAGACATTCATATAAATAAATAAATACATACATCTTTATTAAAATTTTGGGATTTAGAAGGAAGTCATTAGATCATTGGAAACACTGTCCTTGGGTAATTCTAAAATAGGACTTCTAGGATTCTCAGGTTAGGTCTCAAGGAGTACTTTGTTATAAAAGCCACCATCTTGACCCTAAGCAACTCAGCAATTCTCTGACTTCTTATCCTGTGATGCTCCATCTCTCTCTCTCTCTCTATCTCTCTCTCTCTCTCTCTCTCTCTCTCTCTCTCTTTCTCTGTCTTTCACACACACACACACACACACATACCCACTGACACACACAGATACACATACACACACCCACACACCCACAGACACACACAGATACACACACACACACGTGCACACACAGACACACACATCCACAGATATACACAGACACACAGATACACACACACAGACACAGGCAGAAACACAGACAGACACACACACACACGTGTGCGCACACACACACTCTTACTTACACACTCACAATATTGTGATGCTTAGTGCCTTGAAGCTCTTGATGTTGGGACCATGTTTTTTAGCCTTAAGCCTTGGGATCAATAAATCTCTTTGCTGTAGCCATATCCAAGATTCTGGTATTTTGTTAAAGTAACATCTGGTGTTTTGTTACAGTAACAGAAAGCAGACTAGTACAGGAAGTTACATAGCTTCTTGAAAAAGCAGTATAGATTCTTGAATTTGTCTTTTTATTAAATATTTCTAAGATAATGAGTTGGTTTTGCTCCCTGCCTTCTTCAGAAGATGACTAATTATTTTATGTATATTTGAATTTCATCAAGAAAATAATTTGGAACACATCTGTAAATCTTCTCTATTCCAGAGTTCAAATTGTCTCATACTTTCCAAAATATGCTTCCATATGAAGCTTATTTTTTTTTATTTTGTATTATTCATGAAATCTTTGCTCCAATTTTTACTGTATGTTTAGCAAAGCACATCAAATGTATCTTGGGTATTTTTGTCACAAACCTGATATCAGACATGTTTATGTAAGCTTTAGTTCATTTAGTGGGAAGTGGTGTTTCATGTCCACAAGCTGTATATTGCAGATAGAAATTAGGGACAGAATAATAATGTTAATAAATAAATATATATTAAAAAGATATATATATTAAATAAATATTACTGTACAACAAATATACTTAATTGTCAGAATAATTATAGCACTATAAAAAGCATGTGTACCTACTAATATATGCACTTTTACATTGACTATATTCTCTCCTGAATTGAAAGTTATAATATTCATAACTGATTGATAGAGACAGAGGTGTAGATATTTTAGTTCATGTCATTTATATTTCTTAGCACTAGTTAGTCTCAGTCTCAATTTGTTTCTAGTTCATTCCTTATTATTCATCATCATTATTATTATTCATTTTATTATTCATGACAGAAAATTATTATTATTCATGACAGAACATCTCAAAAGTTCTCCCACAGTTAAAAGGCCTCTTGCCCTTTATAGATGAAAACTCATTCTGCTGAATGTAAGCATGCTTGCTCCCATTTTCTCTTGCACTTCTTATACAGAATGTTTTGCTGGTAAAATAGATGGGGATGATCGCAGTATCTTCCTGTATTTTTCACTTCCCGATGGGGATGATCGCAGTATCTTCCTGTATTTTTCACTTCCCATGTCCAGTGGTTTGTTCTTTCTTCGATGAGCAGTGATATCACTTTTATGTTGATAGTTGAGCTTATGTTCTCAGGCCCCTAGTGTACTTTTCCAATTTCTACTGTTAAATATTTTTTTAGAGGATTCTTCTTGAAAGTTTGACTTTCAATAATTTGTTCTCTACTCTTGGCTTTTTTTCTTCGGGAAGAGCTACTACATATTTGTTGAATTTCTCTTGCTTAGTTTTAATATCTACCCAAATCCTTTTAATCTACTTTCAAACTAAACTACTTCTCCCCTCCAATTATACTGGATGTTGAAATTCAGCTCTTTTGCTTTCTGTTTTATCTTATTGCACTATTACTGAAACATCTGTGCATTTACATTTCTTTTGTACCACAATATTTTTAAATTAATTTATTTCTTATGTTTTAACTGTAACAAACTGAAAATTTCTAATTTGACTCACATTTTTATTTAGTAAATTGTATTCTTTCCTGGTATCTCATACTCATTTTGACTGTTACCTTAAATTATTTATTTTGGAATATTATTAATTCTATTGCAATAGGGAAGAAAAAAATTGAGATCAGTTTTACTGGAATGAAAGGCAGGATAATTCTGAGCCTTGTGGGAAACTTGTAGAAAAGTGAATGTAAGGATGACTTTGGGATGAACTTCTCTAACATGACCAGATATGTTTATGTGTCCTTCTTTATGATGATTAATGTTAGGCTTTGACCCAATTCCAAGCATGGGACATAAAAGAGTGGTTTTCACTTTGACTACATTTCTTATCAATTATCCTCAACTCAAAAGATAGCCCTCACTTGTAAAGCTGGCGCAACAACGCCTCTGGCAGTGATAATTCACAGTAACAAGCTTTCTAAAGTACATACTCTATGGAAAAAAAGTTTAATAACTCATAGTCTGGGAGAAACAAAGCATGCATTTAGAGTGTAGTATAGTTGCTAGAAATTTTAAAACTGTTTTAGTCATGATAACTTAGCCACTGACAACTGGTGAATCACAGCATCACTTCTTTTGCTTAATGAACATTTTTATAGGGACTATTTTCTAAATCATCTTTTTGCTGCTTTTGAATATTTTATTTCAATTCAAAATTTCTTATTATACATACAGTGTTATATGTATATACACATCAGGTTAAGCATATGAATAAACTAATTTTTTCTTTGTTCCTAGAGTATTTTTAAAAGATACATGTGTCCTTTGTAGCTTCAAGGTGTTCAAAATCTAGGAGAGAAAGGTGTGTTATGTAAATGTTAAGCTATGAAATTATAACGAAAGAGAGAATGTGAGGCATTGTGGATAAATGGTAGAAAAATAATCAATTCTAGTGGGTTTTATCCCTTAAGCATAGATAGCATTCCTAAAATTAATGTTGAGATTGGTTTTCATGGAAGATCAAAGACAGATGGAAAGTGGAATTAAACCTCTTCCAATCAGGACATTTACAAAAGGAAAAAGCTTCGAATACCACCATGAATTTAGTGCAACACAATCTTCAGGCTTTCCTGGAACATACCTCTTGAGGACAGAATGAGAGACGCAACTGGGAAAGTTGCCAGAAGCTTCTATAATGTGCAAGGATATATATATAGCCATACTGCTTAGGAGCTTCAGGCTTATTCTGGAGGAAATAATGGATTTACTCAACTGCAAAGAAAATCCATGAATTCAAGGTGAAAGACACAAATAATATAAGATATTTTGGAGATGTGAGGTAACAAATTGACCAGTTGAAAATGAAACGTATTCATTTTTCCACCCAATGTAAATTTTGTTCATTGTCCTTTATTTTTAAATTGATTGATGACTAGTTTCCATATTCCAAAGCCAGAAACTAGAGACCTATTCTGTGGCCTTCTTCATCCTTTATTCTGCATATTAAATATGATCCATTGAAATTACTTCTTAACTTTTTTCCGAAAAATATTCACTCTTACTTGCCACATCTAGTTTGCTAGTTCCGAGTCTCAATTTCTCTGGTTGAATGAATGCTAAATACAATTTTTTGTTACTCTGTTGTGAAGCTGGGCATTCCTACACTTTCATTGAAATTATTATTTCAAATGGAGAGTCTATTGTTTTTTCCTGAGACAGGAGAGTTTGAACTACCATGTAACATTATTGGGCAGAGAACAGCGACTGTGAGAAAAAGTCTGATATAGTATCAGTGTGTGCACAATGGAAGGAGAGTTGTTAGTTATTAGTCATCTCAGAGAGTTAGTTTCAGCTTTCCTAGGCATTCATATGACTTTTCCTTTCTTTAGATTGATTTTTATATGTCTATGTTTTATGACATTGTGTTACACAGGGAGGTCCTCATGCAAGTATAGTTTATATAAAGTACATGCCTCCTGAATACGCCCTACCATCTCTGATTTGGGAAGGTATTCAGAGCCAGGCCTTTTTATTACATAGATGTAAAACTAAATTATATTTTATTAGTGAAGTGTGTGGGCATACTCACTAGCTCTCATTAGAGACACATCTCTTAAAACATCAGAAGATTCCTATTGTTCTTATGATACTTATTTACTTACTTTACTGCCCCAAACAATACAGTCTTATTTGAATTGTTTGTAACTATGCAAACTGCCTCCCTCAATCTCTTCAATTAAGTTCTCAGACTCTATAGGATCTGAACATTATATTACCTACATGAATTTTCAAATTAATATATTATTTGTGTGCCCTAAATGGAGATGGAGAAAGAGGACAGACAATTCATCCTGTTTCTAACTGTGACTGGCCTTCAGTCCAGAGCAGAATCTCTCTCCTACGAACAGAGTTACTTCTTCAACTCCTCTTCTTCATGGAAATTCTTGAGTGCAAAGCTACTGACCTCCCACTAGTGAAGAAGTGTATTTTTAAATTCTGACTGTGTTTTTTTTTTTTCTATGGATTTCTCTCAGGTCCTTGAAAAAGATAGTACTTAATTGTGAAACTGGAAAGAAAGTAGAAGATGCACATGCATTAGAAGTATATATGCACAACCCTCCCAAAAGATACCTATTCAAAGTACACTTGATCCCTTGCCAATCTTGAACTTGTTCTCTTGCCCATCTGATTCCATTCATCATAGTGTCTTTTATAGGACTGTCTGTACATGTGGATGTAGACATACTATCAGATGTACACCCCTGACAACTCCCTAGAACCTGCTTATCTCATCTTTTCATTTTTTCAGGCTCTATAAATAAGAGCATCCCAGCATATAAATTTTGTTAGCTAACCTTAAATATATATATATATATATATATATGCAAATTCCTACATTAATTGATCTCTTAAATGACTTCTGTTTCCATGTGTGGGCTTTATGTAATACAGTATATATTCATAGTAAATTAGAACCAAAACATAGTTATTATTTGAAAATCAATGTGATCTTCGCTAGTTTTGGAGGTAGCAAACTATTAAATTTTTTTGCAAGTATGTATAGCATTGTGAGATTAAAGTATATTTTACAATTTCCTTCCAAATTCCAAAGGAAAATTGTCACATAAATATCAGATACAATAACTCATTCACAGATGGAGATACCAAGTGGAGTACCAGGGAACTGGCTGACTTCTGAAGGGAACAGAACCTAGGGCATTAGCATTTGAATCAGTCTTTTATTTAAATTGGCTGGAACCCAAGCTCTGTCAATGATGCTGGTGTGTGAAATTTCTGTCTGAGGACTGACAACTAAGACTACTGAGTTTTCCACAGAGCCCATGTTAGGGGGCTGAGAAAAATCTAGTAAGGACTACCTGAATAATAAATAAGTGAATAAGCAAGCAGAACTAAGTTTTAAAGTTCAAAATATAGAAGCTCATCCTGAGTGAGCTAACCCAGACTCAGAAGGATGCACATGGCACCTATTCACTTATAGTCGGATTTTAGCCATATAGTACAGGATATCTATACTACAACTAATGCACCAAAGGGAGCAGGGACGTGTCAATGAGACACTTTGCCCTAGTGGTGCTGCCTTGTAGGCCCCCAGTGTATGAGGAGGCTCTTGGCCCTCATATGACTGCTGAACTGGGGCAGGGGACTGATATGTAAGGACACTCCATTCCAGAGGAGTGGGATGGAAGGGTTAGGGGGTAGAGGGTGAGAGGGCAGGACTGGGAGGGGTGAAAAAAGAGCACTGTGATGGAAAGGTAACCTGAAGTAATAAATAAATATTAAAACAAACAAACAAACAAACAAACAAACAAATAAATAAATAAATAAATAAATAAATAAGTGAATAAAAAGCAAACAGAACTAAGGCCTAAAGTGCAAAATATAGTTGATTCTTCAAGTTTCAAGTTTCTTTGTCCTTTATTACTAATTCCATGACCTCCCTTATTGATGTGTCTGAATTTACTGTGTGAGATACAGTCACATACTTCTCCAACATCCTATATATTTACTAGGTGTCAAAAACATATTTCATTCTTAACACCCAATATAAAAAATTCTCATTGCTTCCAATTGACAACTCAAGAACACATCTTAGTTTACGAATTGTAAGTATTAGTATCTTTAAGAGAAACTCTAGATCCAACTTTTGACCATGGAACTTATAACTGTTATGCATTATATTAATTGGCATCTTGTCAGGGCCTGGAGTTAGCAGACAAATTGTGAATTCTGCCCATGAAGGCTGATTGAGAATAATTTAATGAAAATGGGAAGTCCCACCTTAATTGTGGTGTCACTTTCCACAGACTGGCATCCAAGACTATATAACAGAGAGAAAGTCAGCCTCAGCCGAGCATCATCGGTCATTGTTCTCTACATCTTGAGTTTGGCTGCAATGGAGCAGGCTGCCTCAAGCCTTTTCCACTATGAGTTCCCTGACATGATAAACAGTGAAGGAAATGAGTTCTTCCTCACAAAAAAATTTCTGTTTGTCAGATCTGTCACAGCTACAAGAAAAGTAACCACTACACTAATCTACTTATGAATTATCTTTGTGCTGGTTTAATATGTACATTGTAAATTGTAGATATGTAGATTATGGAACTGTACTCCCAAACACTTCCAGGGGAAGAACACAGAAACTCCTAAGTATGAGCATAATAGCAATCATTATTTCCAATAACAACAGCTTTACTTTCCTTTCAACAGTGCATCCATGCATGCAACATCTAATAATAATGTTCTGTTTCTATGCCAGTACCATGCTGTTTTTATTACTGTTGCTCTGTGGTATAGCTTGAAATCTGGAATGGTGATACCTCCAGATGGTTTTATTTTTTTATACAAGTTAGTTTAATTATTCTGGGTTTTTGTTATTCCATATGAAGTTGAGAATTGTTCTTTCAAAGTTTGTAAAGAATTGTGTTGGTATTTTTATAGGAATTGCATTGAATATGTATATTGCTTTTGGTAGGATAGCTATTTTTATTATGTTGATCCTACCTATCCATGAGCATGGAAGATATTTCCATTTTCTGATGCCCTCTTCAATTTCTTTCTTCAAGGACTTGAAGTTGTTGTCGTACAGGTCTTAAACTTGCTTGGTTAGAGTCACCCGCAGGTATTTATATTGTTTGCGGCCATTGTGAAGGGTGTTATTTCCCTGATTTCTTTCTTGGCCCATTAATCTTTTGTATAAAGAAGGGCTTCTGATTTTTTAAAATTAATTTTGTATCCAATTCCATGGACAGATAAGAGCCTAATGTACATGATTCTGAGACACATCTTAATTAACACTGGAAACAAGATCTTCTAATGAATTAAAAACATTGATGCTAATTTTAATCAACACTATTATCCAGAAGCCAAATGAATGTAAATATGTTTATGTGTAAAGACCAAAACTGACTTAAAATACAAATTTGCCAGGTACAGTTTAATCAGCAATTATAAGTATTTGTGAATTACATAAATAACCTTCATATTTTCACTTAGTGGAAACCTAACTGGGATGATTTATGCTACCTTAGTGTGCTATTTTGAGTAAAAATTAATAAGCCAAATATAACTATTGCATACTAATTGTTAAGTTGAAAAGTGACGTTTAGAACATGTGTAATTTTCTAGATTTATCTGTCATGTCTCAATTTTAGAGATGCATTAAGGGAACATTCTCCACTTGAGAGTAATTTTGATTATGTTTGATTTCCTTTAACTTTTTGTAACACATATATTTCTCTACAAAAAGTAGGTTATATATAATATATTATAGTATTTTCAGAGTAATTAATACCTCTTTTATGTTAAAAACACATTCTGTAAAATCATGTTTTTCTAAAATCCAAATATATTATGGAATCCATTAGGAAATGATGTGGCATGGGCTTCATAAAAAAATTATGCACTCTAATTAAAGTCACTAATGACTTCATTATAATTCAACACCAGTTATTTCTTCTTGTGTGTTAACTTCTTGTCTTCCCATTATCACACATTCATATATATATATTCACTGAACACTTTCTTCTTTCTTAGTACTTATCTGTGCTAGTCGCCAAGTAAGTGTCAGTCTCTAAATGGTAGATGAATAATGAGGAAATGGTGATGAGTTTAGGGAAATACATTTCGGGGAAGATTGTCTTGGGGAGCATACAAGAAGAACATACAGTTTAGTGTTGGACATAATGAGAAGGTGTCTGACAGGAATTGAGACAATCTGGCACTAGAGAGAAAAGCCATCAGTTGGGATAAGGAGAAGCAAGGAGTGATTAATAGAACAGAAAGCAGAGACAGAATGCTGATAAGTAGCTACAGGGATGGGGGAGCTCATAGGAAAGGCCATGGGTTCTAAAAATGTTGTATGCACTGTGCCTTGAGGACTGATGATGTCAGCTCTTGAAAAAATAGTAAGGGGGGCTTGCCATCATTCTGAACAGTGTGAGAACAGAATGCTGACAAACATTCCCAAACTATATGGCTAAGAACACAACTGCAGAACAGATGAGGGCCCATCACCAACTCAGCCATAGTATGTGGATGGCAGTACTGAAACAAAGGCTGTATGGTTAGTTCCTCTTCTGTGCATGTGAATTCATCCCTGCCTCCCCTGGTAACCTGACAGTGCAGTTTATAAATGTCATAATAAGATATTTGTGTCTGTCCTTTTTTTTTTAAGTATCTGTTGTTGTTTTGTTTTTGAGATAGGGTCTTGTCTAGTCTGGTTTTGAACTCTTTAAAATAATGATTCTTTGTGTGCATACGAGCGTGTGTGGAGATGTGACTACAGTGGTCAAGGGCATGGGTTCCCCAAGAGCTGAACTTCTCAGCATGTGTGAGCAATGTGACATGACATGTGGGACTGACTTCTGGTCTGTTCCAAGAACAGAAAGTGGTGTTAATCATTCAGCCATCTCTCTAACACATGTACATATGTCTCCTTTATTTCTTCTCAGATCATAAATTTCTGAAAATGGTCTTCATGCTTGTGCATCTTTATACTCACAGCACAAAAAATAACTCCTTACTAATGCATGACCATATGATGCATGAGTGAGTCTACTTTTAAATAATCATAAAGAATATCTGAAAATAATACTGCATTAAAATAAATAGGAAATAAGTAATAAAACTGATATTGAAAACTGAAAAATTTATAATAGATATGATTGAAATTAATAGTAATTTCACCCAAGTATTTCTTTTCTCCAGCATACAAACCATAAAAAATAAAATAAAACACATATTTCATTGAGTTGGTTGTATTTCTGGATATTTTGATGTCTTTGACAATAACATATCATGGTTGCATAATGAAACTGCAAATTAATTATTGCAGTTATTAATAAGTGTAAACTGTAAGATTAAGCAGGCAGAGTAGCCCGCAGCTTGGCAGAGGAGGGGGCAGTCTGGCCCGTGTGCCTCAACCAGTTGCCTGATTTGTCCTGGGGAAAGAGCCGCAGGACCAAGGGTGGTCTACACCACCTGTGACCTAAACTCTGTTAACTAATATAAGTTGCTATATTAGGCTGGTAGAATTACCAGCAGCTTGACGGGAGCTTGGCCTGGGCTCGCGGGAATCCGGGAGTCTGAAAGTCCTATGACCAGGGGTTGCTTGGAATGAGGGCCTATAAGCTGCCTAAGTCTTTCCCCAATAATTAAATACACCAAGACATTTTAATGTTTTAATGCTTAGCCCTTAGCTGGTCAGACTCTCAATTAGCTCTAAATTAACCCAGATCACCTAATCCCAAACTACCATGTGCCTGTAATTACCTTCCAGAATTCTCAAGATGTCTGTCTCCTTCTGTGTCCCTGCAGAAAGAAAGAGATTCTCTGTGTGTGCTTAGGGTTCCTGTCTAATCTCAGGAAGTCCAGCCTTCCTATACTCTTTCTGCCCAGCTAACTGGCCATAAGTGACTTTTATTAACCAATCAAGAGAATACCTCAGAAAGGGTGGTTACCAGACCTCAGCATTGAAATTAACCTATCAGAAGCAATGATATTAGACTTTCCACAACAACATAATATTCTCATATGTGTAGCAGCAAAGTTTGTCCAAGTTTAGTGAACAGACCCAGAGTTGTCAGTATAGTAAGAATTTCCGATTTCAAAGATTTTTTTTACTATAAAATATTAATACAGAATGTGAAAGTTGTGGTTTTATGTATTCTTAAGAGCAAATGAACATCATTAAAATACTAGATAATGGTGGGTGACATCCACATACAGTGCCTTTTCTGAGAAGAATCGAATTTCAATGACACTATGATTTAATGAATGTGTTTACCCCTCTTTGGACTGGAAACATGGAGTCCTTTGGTCTGAGTTATAGGCCCGCTGGTTATAATGCTGTAGAGCAATCTTCAGACACAAGAAAGAGAACTTTAACAAAGAATAGAATAGTGATAAGCTTGGTAACACTGGGTAAGAAATTCTGTACTACATAAACTCTTAGATATTATTATTTTCACAAATATAGATAAATAGAAAATGACAAAAGAAACTTTCAGAGTAAAAAATGTATCAGAGTGACATTTCAAAATATTACCTTAACTTTCCCCTAAAGCAATTTAAAAATAAAGTAGTTTTCCATATATGCTTCATAAAGAGTAAGGATTGGAGTGGGCATTTGAGAGGATCCTCAGTAAAGTGATAAGCTTTGTTAAAAAAAAAAAAGATTGCAGGGCAATAAATAAAGTTAAATCATCTCTGATTGAGTTTCTACCCTTGTCATCCTGGGACCTTAACTAAGTTTCCAATCTCGTTTGCTAACCCTGTAAAAAGATCACAAAGCCAATTTAGCACCTCAGTTTTTTGTTTGTTTCAGAGAAGACTATAGTGTAAAATAATGGTTCATTTTACTGAAAGCAGTTCTTGCTTATAGAAGTCATCAGTTAGAGACCACCAGAGAAAATTCTGTTGCCAAAGGAAGCTTCACTAATTTGAGGTTTGCAGGGAAATAAACACAGGGACTTGTGTGGTAACTTAGTGAGAGTTTCTCAGTGAACTATTCCTAGAATGACACTGGTACTGAAGAAAGCTGAGGATTTACCCCTGAGGACAGTTCAGCCATGGTGAGTACTCCTCTTTTCAGGGGAGTACTGTTTTACACATGTGTATCACAATGATGTTTATTCAAGAGCTGACAAAATTGCAACCATCTTGAGAAGCTATCTTTTAAGAAAACAACAATTACTGTATCAGCTGATCTGTGTCCCATTAGAAAGAATGTTACAAAAACATCCCAGTCTTTAAAATCCAGATTTTTGCTTTATCAGGGACAGGAACATAGGTTTGCTCTGCATCCAAAATGAAGCAACACTACACACAGAGATAGATGGCAGATAGTTTGATGATAGATAAATAGATAGATAGATGATACACAAACACACGTGTACATACAAACACACATATATGCATATACATATATACATATACACAAACATATGCACACATTTACACACACACACACACACAGGCAGACACTCATATATCCTGAATCGTAAATTTCTCTTTTATAATTGGTAGGAAGAATTTTGACAGGAGAAATAAAAAATGCAAAGTTTATTGCTTTCTTTGGTATTTAGAATTAAAGTCCTTTCATGTGCCACAAACCATCCTTGAATTAAAAATAATCCTGCCTCAGCTTCTCAAGTGCTAGGACTACAGACACGCACCAGCATGCCTGACACAAGAAGGTGCTTAAGTTTTTCTTGCAGTTACATGTGTGGTTTATTTTCTATGAAAACACCTGATATCTAAGGCCCCTTGATGTTTATTATCCTATCAAAAAAGCGACAAACTAATTGTGGACCCAAAACTGAGAGGTACTGACAACTCAACACAAACCAAAGATAGTAACAAGTTGCATTTCCCAACCAATATTTAGGTGACTTAAATGCTCATCATTGGATATCATAGTGAAGAGGCAAATGAATTTAGTATTTACTTGAACCATCTAATTGGTACGTGGTACAGAGAATTAAAAAATCCAAATGACAAGTGCCCTAAAACTTCAGATGTCATAGTTTTCCCCCAATGAAATGTATAGAAGCAATGGAAATGAAACTGCGATATATAGATGTAAGAACAAGGGGATATCAGAAGAGGAAAAACAACGTATGGTAGTTACAAGTGATTTTCTTCTTTTCTCACTTTGAGTAAAATCTAAAAAGAAGCAGCAGGCATTTGGACAAAACTCCTCTAAAAGCTGCTGATTTTACAGGTCCTGACAGAATATATTTAGAGGGCAGGGATGAGTGAGTTTAATACGAAGTGAGCTGGCAAACAGCCTGCTATTGTTACAGACAGCACTGTCTCTGGCCACCTAGCTTCCGGGCTCAGCTCCGTCATCCAGAGAGCCCGACAGGAGAGCCAGGAGGATCCAAAGCTCTGACCCTCACTGAAAAGGTCAACTATTATTTTAAATTGCCCTTTTAGCTCAATTGAATTCTATTTGTTTTAGTTCAACTCCAGTTTTTGTGTCAACCTAGGATCAAGAAATATGAGGATGGGATATAGGGAAGAAGGGGTGACAGGAGAGTTTTTATCTCAGACTGAAATCCCTGTAAGTTGATGAGTCACGCAGTTAGTTGGATGCAGCATAGAGGTCCAAATTGCAGTGGTATTTAGTGGATTTAGGATGTGACTGCGAACTGCCACTTGCTGATGTCAAGGTTGTTTCCTTCTACTTATGCTCAGTTCTGATGGGAGATCTTAGTTTCACCATGGAAGTTCACTAAAATGAAGAGTCTTTCTAGTTGGCAATAAATATATAAGTAACTTATAGAACATCTAAATGACCCACTCTAAATATCCTTAATATCAGTGTTATTTTCTCTTATTGTTCCTGTGACCAAATGCTTGAAATGATGGAATTTAAGGAAGAAAGGATTTATTCTGATTTATCATTCCAAGGAATTGATCAGTAAAATGTGGTAGCAGAAGCAGAGGCCAGTGGGTCACACTTGTGGGGTTGCATCTGGAATCAAGAAGCAAAAAGCAACTGGAAAGTAGATATAGGATACACACTCTTAAATCCAGCCCTTGTAACTTCCACAGCTTCCTAAACAGTGCCAAACACAGAGAACAATTGTACAAGTACATGAACCTATGAAGGACAGTTCACATTCAACCCATATTATCTACTAGTAAACAGCCTATGACACAACCCTAAAGCTATCTGTAAACACCAGTGATGTTGGTAAATGGACAGTTTTCTGAGGGACTTCCCTTTTTGCCTGTATAAGTTTGCCTATTATTTCAAACATGCCTGTTAAATAATAAATTATTACTCAGACAGCAAGAAAACATTAAAATGGAAACACTAGTACTTTGAAGATTTAATTTTAAATGGTAAAATATTTATATTTGAAATAAGCTTTGAATTATTCACTTTTATTTACTACTAGGATTTTTTTGTAGAGAAGTAAGAGGGTTGTAATTTTTGTAACTGAGTGTTTACCTGTGCTCACCCCAAGAGATCATTTTTAACAGTAAAAGCTCATCAAGTGATATACATATAACATAGATGTGCTTAGTTCAGCCTTTTAGACTCATTCACAAATTTGGTTGCAGATGTTTCTCTTAAATAAAATTATTCCCTTTAAATATGTTTAGTTTCCATTTCATATTTTAGAACATCTTTTTATTCTTTGACAATACCATGAATTTAATGCATCTTGATCACATCGACCACACCTCCCAAGTCCTCCTGAACATAATATATCATATCCTCTTCTCGCCTCCTTTTCCCCTCAGTAGATTTGTTTATTTTGGTTTTTTCTTTGTGGGGCTGTTTATTTATTTCTTTTTACTCATTAAATCTAGTTAGTGTTGCCTGTTCAATGGTTACTGATCTTGTTGGCTTGACTTTGTACAGATGACTGTAACTAAGTGAGTTCATGAGTATATTGGATATGCCATGTGTTGAAGAGAGCATTTCACAGCACTCCTCCTCATATTCCTGTTCTTACATTTTTTTTCTGACCCCTCTTCCTAGAAGTCTCGTGGGCATCAAGTGCATTAGCACAGATATCCTGTTTTGGACTGAGCACTCAATAGTTACATGTTCTCAGCACTGTGTACAGTCATGGGTCTGTAGAATGAAGCATCTCTGGTCAAGGTTAACAACAATTATAGAAACATAACCTTTTAGAAGATAGTTTGACATGCTCATTGAGCCAAACACAGCAGTATGTTACCTCAAACTTCTTAAAAGAGCTGACTTCATTCCAGGATTACTGTTGACAGTTTTTGAAATTGAATACACCGCCCCCCCCCACACACTTTACTGATGGGGACATGTTCCAGGTTGCCATCTACTCCTTCATTTTGCTTCATTTATTCCCCTGAAGTGACTACACCATTTTTTTGTGTGAAATATGATATCCTTTGACTCATCTTTTCAATTTCGTTACTGAGATGGGTTCCGTTAGGTCCCCTCTTTTTTCACTACATATTTAAATTTGCCTACACACATCCACTCTCCATATCCATGGCTGTCTTCCTTCCTATTTGCTCCTGTTCTCAACATTCTCTCTGATTGGTTGGTTACTAGCCTGATTCGCTAACTGGGCAAATCAGTTGCCTCTGTGTGCCATCAGCCTCACTTGTTCTCCCTATTATAGGGTTATTTATTTTCAAGATTTTAAATATCAGTTCATTTATTTGAAAAAGTCTTTTAAAAGGGTGTATCTATACAGTATCATTGTGAACTGTAAGACACATGCAAACACTTAGATGATTCAAGAATGAAAGAATGAATACAAGAGTTGATTGATAGAATGATGGAATTATAGATGAACAGGTAGATAAATGGTCTACCTGTACATTTTTATTATTAGGATTAATTTGGGAAAATATAATTTCCAAATTTGAGCAGTGGGATTAAGTTGAGTTCCATGAGTATCTTAAGTTATGTAAGAAATGGTTTTAAAACAGATAATAGAACCTAGGAGTGTTTGAGAATCATTAGTAGCAAAGCTCTAAAATTAAAAATTAAAAACTAAACTAAACTAAAAGAAATTTATCAAACCATGCCTTAGGTCACAATATAAAACAGAGTGAACAAAACATAACCCTTTGAATTATTCTTAGAGAAAACTTTAAATTTAGTGTGAGAAATCTAAATAGAGCTGATTTTTGAATGAGTTGTACAGGGGAAAAGTAGATGGTTAAAGAAGTGGGGGAGGACATTTAGGCCTATGGGAAGTTTGTCATATGGTTTATAGTCACGTAAATTTTATGTCTCCCCTGTTCATCTAAAGTGCTTTTCAGTTATGTGACATGTCACCTTGAAGATATTTTTGGTGAAAAAAAAGAGCCTTTTATAAAAAGATGGCTCTTTCTTCTATTCAAAAGTGAGACTATCCTATGTGTCAGTCAAAAAGGTTCACTTGCTGTTAATTTTATTCCTATCAAAACCCCATATTAGCAATATTATGTCTGAGACAAATATTCACAATTCCCATCAGTTTAATGTTAAATCATCAAAAAATATTAAAACAATGAAACCCAATGTTGCCTGTTTCTCCATTTAAAAATGATAATATATCCAGAGTTTTCTAAGACAAAAGCAGGAGTAATGATTTTCAATTAACCATGCCTACTCATATTATAAATCTATGGTATTTTAAAGAGTAATACTTCTAACATCACATAATCTGTACTATGACCACAATTTATCTTCTCAAAATAAATTCTTTGTTATAGGTAGATGCAAAGGATAAAAATAATAGAAAAGAAAGTGTTCTGTCATCTTTGTGCTATGATCTGTGAGCTGTGTATGAATGTAGCTCAGCCTCCATTCAAATATTAGGGAGGTTCAGAATGTAGGACCACATGCTTGGAATAGAAGTGAAGTTCTGGCTTCATCACCAGCATCATTAAATTGACCGTGGTGTCTGTCCCTTTAGCATGATATGTTTCCTGCTTAGACAGGTTGACATGCTGAGTTGGTATATGGGCTGGCTATACTGTTTTGACCAGTTTAACTTTTGAGTTTTCGAGCCATGATGATCTCTCAGTATGCCCTGAGGATGCTAAGCACTGTTGGTACCACCCTAAAGTGTGGATATAGTGTCCATTAACTTCCTAATGGCATGCCTTTGTTCATTATCTATTAACTAAATTATAATAGTTACTTTTAGTAGTCAACTTACTAAAGTCTTCCTTGTTGCTTACAATGAAGTCATTTTGTCTATTAAACTTAAAGAGTTTAAGAACATTGTCAATTGTACACTTCTCTTTTACAGTTTATCATAACTATGTGTTCTCCCTTTATTATGGCCCTTGATATAATAAATGGTAAGTTTTATTGTATATGCATCAAGTAATATTTCTAGAATGAGCAAGGTCATCTTAATGTATATTTGGGTACTCACACAAATCCACACAGTGGAAATGAATCTTATGATTTCTATTGGGTTTGTGTTTTATATATATACATATAAAATGTTACATAAGTGTAGATATTTAAATATAATAATGTATTACTTCATTCATAGATGAAATACACATGAAATTAAGCAAGTATATGCTTTTTGCTTTTGGCTTGAGAACCATGGTTGGGAACTAGGAAAAGATAAGAATAAGACTTCTTACTTCCCCAAAGACATGAAAATTTTATGTGAAAGGCAATACTTAGTGATGTCAGTAAGTGAAAAGTTCCACAACAGAATTAAATACAGAGGACCATAGCAATAACACAGTGTGATTTTGGGGAAAAAACTTTTTAATTGAAGTATTCTATATACATACATTTTTAATTCATTGTACAGTGAAACATTTATTCCTATTTCCATGTTTAATTACTACTCTGTATGTTCATGACTATATTTATCTCCTGAAATCTTCACATATGTCTATTTATCTATACATATATATATACATAACTATATACTATATTTGTCTCTATATCTGCATCTTTTTCTACATATTGCACACCATTGCTGTAAAATATAAAAACATCTAACATGGGGTCTAATACATGGTTGAAATTCTATCTTTTTTTTAATACTTTCTTCTCCGCATCATGTTGAATTTGGGAGTGGATTCAAAACTGTGGTGATGTAATTCCACTGTCTGTGCTTCTATAGTTGACTTACCCATTCAGAAGCATTTACTGACTTTGGATATTAGGGCCACTAGATGGGGCTTGTGTGTTTAGTTCTTTGTGGGCTAGCAAAGTGTACTTCCTTTTAGTGTTTTTGTTGTTTCAACTCAGCCATACTTTTCCTTAATGTACCTTATTGGCTCTAACACTGTTGGCAATTCTCTTTAGAAACATTTATATTAGCAAACAAGAAGCTTAACTACTGTACTTACAAACATGATGTTTCTAAAAGCAAAAAAAAAAAAAAAATGTAAATCTCTTATAACTGGGCACATTGGTCTTTTTGAGGCTAAATGTGTGACACCATTATGGTTTTCCACAAAATGTCACCTCCTGTAATAGAGTCTCTAGAACAGAAGCTTAGATACTTTTGT
This sequence comes from Lophiomys imhausi, assembly GCA_907164525.1. Classification (NCBI taxonomy): domain Eukaryota; kingdom Metazoa; phylum Chordata; class Mammalia; order Rodentia; family Muridae; genus Lophiomys; species Lophiomys imhausi. The sequence continues at coordinate 3,267,525 of CAJQZJ010000221.1, forward strand.
TCCTCCTTTCTAGGGCTAGAAGTGTGCTATCTTTTATCCTGCTTACTTTGTATCCACAGGTAAGGTCTATGAGGCAATGGTTTTGAGCTTTAATAAATAGAGTGTCACCTTGAGAACTTCATGACAAACTGCCAGAATTTCTGGTTGGGCAAGTCCAGGGTGTGACCAGCTGGTGCTGATACTGTAGTTAAACGGGGCTACAAGTTCAGAAACTACTATCTACAAAGGCTTTCTGTAGGCAAGTGGACACCATTCATAACTGGGCCACCTGATTCAGCAGACCTTCATGGCTCTTTCCTAGAATCCGAACCAGGACAATGACCAGAGGAAGGGTGCTTTGTACTTCTGGTTACAGCTGTAGGCAGTAAGTACTGCATTCAAATGTAATGTTTAGGTTCAGGTGAGAAATGCTGCACCCTATCTCTTAGTAACCACTAGACAATGCTCCTATGGAGAAAAGAACTGAAGAGTTTTGCATTGGGAATCAAAGATACAGATTTTGATAGTCTTAGAGGTTTAAACAATTTTCTTTTGACACATCAAATTACCAAGGTTTTACTTATTTCTCACATCCTGCTCCTACCACCTTCCTATCACTCACTAATTTCACCAGTTTTTTAAAACTTTCTCTAAAATGTCTGAATAGACAGAGTGAGCATTTCTAAAAATCACACCATGTAAGGATTCTCAACCCTGTTATCGATGCCTACCGCACTGCGAAGCAGTCTTTTAGCTCTGTATTACCTTTATTGAAGACCAACTGAAACTGCAACTTAGTTATCAATTGTATTTATTAATAATTATAAACTGTAATATTAGGCTGGTGGATCAGCTAATGGACTGGTCAGAGGCTAGCAGGCCTGGCTCACCTTAATTGGTGACCCGACTTGCCCTGGAGATAAAGCGTGAACCAAGGGTGGCATTCAACACCTGCAACCTAAACTCTGTTAACTAATATATTTATTAATAACTATAAATTGCTATATTAGGCCAACAGAAAAACTGGTGGCCTGGCAGGGAAGCTGCCAGGGCCTGCCGTAAGGTCTGTGAATGATGGGGTAGTGTTAAGCATTCTAAATGTTAATTAATTGGTCCTGCCTGCTGTCTGTTACTTACATTGTCTCTGATTGGTTAAATAAAATGCTGAGGCCTGATACTGGGCAAAGACAGAGAAAGGTGGGACTTCTTGAGATTAGAACAGGAACCCTGCATTTTACACAGAGGATTAATTCGTTCCAGCCAGGAGCAGGAAGAAGGAGGACACAAACCGTGGGTTAGAAAAAAGAACGTCATTCCACATGGACAGGAACATTGGCATAACATGGAGAATAGCAGTCCAAGGGGATGTATGTATATATGGGGTCATATTTGGGTAATAGAATTAAGAGCTAGTTTAGGTGGGCCAAGATTGCTCAATTTAGGCCAGGGCTTGTTAAAATCCATGTGGTGTCTGTGTGTACTCATTTATAATGTCTGGTTAAGGATTAACAGCTGCCAATCAATTAAATAGCCCTTTTTTTTCTACATGTGAATTGAAGCCTGTAGGCCTTCCAACCTGAAATCCCCAGCAGTCTTTCTCCCAATAATTAATTACACCAAGACCTTTTAATGTTTCAATGCTTAGCTCTTAGTTGGGCAGACTCTCAACTAGCTCAACTAAATTAATCCCAGACCACCTAATCTCAACCAGCATGTGGCTTGCTATACCTTTCAGTGCTCTCAGACACATTTGTCTTCTTCTGTATCTCCTGGGAGAAAGAAAGATTCCTTGTGTAATACCCAAGGTTTCTTCCTCGTCCTACTGCCCAGCTAATTGGCCATCAGCGACTTTTATTAATCAATCAGACAGTGTCTTAGAAAGCATGTAACCCTATCCCTAGCACTGAAATCAGCCTCTAAAACCAATGTGTTAGACCTTCTAACAACCAGCCTTGTTTCCCTTTCTGTATTCTGTCGATCATTCAATGCCTCATCTTCTTATTCCCTTTTCACCTCCTCACCCAGGCACTGAAGCAACTCTGGTAATTCTTCTTTTTTTTGGAGACCTTAGTCAGTGCTAGGGCTGATATGAGCTTTTGGATTCTCAATGTTCCTCCATGTTATCAGCCTATTTTCTAGCTCACTTATTTCCTTGGCTCACAGACCCTGGCCTCTGGGAACTACAGAATTCCCAGAATGTGAACAATGCTCAGCTTTTGTCAGAGAATGCTGCTTTCTAACCATGAGCACAGCATTGCCTCCAGCAATCCCAGGCCTGTCGTGTCTAGGTGGCTCATTTGGTAAGTGAGCCTGTGTCTTTGTTGTTTTGACAAGGCCTTGACTCTCAGGTAGCTTCAGTGCTGTGGTAGGATCCCCAATCTCATTTGCCTTTCCATTTCAAACTACGTTTAGGGAAACCTTATCTTTTCAGTGCCTTCAGAAATAGTACCTCACTTCAGTTTTGCTTTCTTTAAATTCACAAACTATTAAAATATTGCTGTGGTTAAGCTAGTCACTTCTTTGCCAATCCTACAACACATGAAATCTGTGCCTTTAGCAGAGTGGCTGGTAGCCTATTACTAGTGTTCTCTACTGTTGCCTAAGCTCAGCTCATGAATATTTATTTAGATGCATTCTAAATAGATTTGATCGAAACTATCTGTTCCAGCCAATAAGTTTCTGTATTTTGCCAACAAAATCTAGTATACTTCACAGTTTCTGCCATTCTTTTCTTGTCCTTTCTGTGACCACCCACCATCCTATATGCCTGAATCCAGCTCTTGCCACAAATCTCCCCTTGGAAAGGCAGTCACAAAATAGTGTGCGTAATACCCCTTAATTTAAATCAAGGCTAGTAAAAATGGCCTTTATATTTCTTTCTATTTAGATAATACATTTTAAATAAATATATGCCAGGCTTCTACATGCCAAGTATATCTGCTAATTAAGACGGGAATTGCTAGAAGTAGTCCAAGATGTTTGAACCACCAATAAGCAATTTCAGAAGCCAGGAGTTGAAACAGTTAAACTCATTTAGCACAGAGAATTTTTACCAAGCTTGTAACCCAATTATATTTGTGATACAAGTTAGAGTTACTTTATAGCACAGGGGGCTGCAAAGTGAAGCTTATCATGAGCACTAGGGGTAATAGAGGCAATTGCTTTAGAGGGCCGAGGACTGTCACAGCAGCCAGGTCAGAACAGATGGTTCTACATTTATTCCAGTCTAGGGATTCAAATTGGCAGTAGTCAAACAAAAATTCTGAAAAGCATGTCAGCGATTGTGGAAATGAGCTTTCTTATATAAGAAGACATTCAGAGCATTCCATTGAGAATGTATGTAAAATTGGAGGAACTTGCAACTTTAGTTAATTTGCCTATTTGTATATTCAACTTGTTCAATAAACATATTAGTATTGTAGTATATATATAGCAAATTTATATATAGAGAGAAATTTTTACTATATTCTACTAACTTGTAATTGATATATGGTAATATACCACTACTATATTTTTATACTAGTATATGTATATAATACATTAATATTAAACACTATCTTCCTAGAAGTTGTTACTATTTAAGACAAGCACATAGCACAGTGGAACACTGTTGTAATTCAAGTATGCTAGGAGGGAGGTTGAGAAAGAAAAATAGTGAGTTTGCAGCTGTCTTGGGCATCCCATCTACTTTGTGCAAGAAAGATAACGCAAAGAAAGAATGCAGTGAAGGAAAGAAAGAAGGAGAAAATGAAAGAAGGAAAGAAAGAAGAGACAAAAGAGGAAAGACAGAGAAAATTACCTTAATATTATGTGTATATATGTGTGTGTGTGTGTGTGTGTGTGTGTGTGTGTGTGTGTGTAGCTGCTATTATGTTAATATATAGGCAAATCCCATATATGTTAATATTAACATACACACATGCACACACATATGTATGTTAATCCTGGGATTACTATGTCTGTGGGTTTTTAATACTTTTTCACAATCTATACTGCTACAGAAATAAGAGTTTTAAAGCATTCTTTTTTCAGGGTTTTTTTTTTGGTTTGTTTTATTTCTTTCATTTTATATATATATGTATATATATGCATATATATAATTTTTAAAATTTATTCAAGTTACATCTCCATCACAGCCCCCTCCCTCCTCCCTATATGTCACACCCTCCCACCCTCTTCTCCTTCTTCCTCCTCTTCTTCTCCTCAGATGAGAAGAGCCACCCACATATCATCTGCCCTAAGTTCATCCACATGAGCACTACTAGGGCCTGACAAGGCAGTCCAGCTAAGGTAAGGAGTTCCACTAATAGGCAACAGAGTGTATGTCAGAGACAGCCCACCCTCCTCTTGTTAAGAGATTTGCATGAAGACCAAATTGCCTATTATCTATGTATGTTTAGGGGGCCTAGGTCCATCTATGTATGTATGTATGTATGTATGTATGTATGTATGTATGTATGTATATATGTATGTATGTATCTATCTATCTATCTATCTATCTATTTCTCTATCTACTTTCTATCTATCAATTTATCTATCTATGCATGTATATGTATATATTTTGTTGCTGTTGTTGTTGTTGTTGTTGTTGTGTGTTTCAGTCTCTGTAGGTCTCTAGGGGCCTAGGTTGGTTGGTTCTGTTGAGCTTCATGTGGAGTTCTGGTCTCCTCTAGATCACTCTAATCCTCCTCCCTTTCTTATACATGACTCCCAGAGCTCCACCTCATGTTTGGCTGTGTGTCTCAGCATCTGCTTCTATCTGCTGCTGGGTAGAGTTTCTCGTAAGATATTTATGCTTGGTTCCTGTCTGTTTTGGTCTGTGGATTGTAGGATGGTTATTCTGTATTATACGACTAATATCCAGTTATAAGTGAGTACATAGCACGTGTATCTTTTTGGATCTGGGTTACCTCACTCATGATGAGCTTTTCTAGTTCCATCCATTTGGTTGAAAATTGCATGATTTCCTTGTTTCTGTTAGCTGCATAGTATTCCATTCTGTAAATGTACCACAAATTTTTATTATTCATTCCTTAGTTGAAGGACATATGGGTTGTTTCCAGTTTCTGGCTATTACAGATAAAGCTGCTGTGAAAATAGTTGAACTGATGTGCTTGTGGTTTGGTAGAGAATCTTCTGGATATAGACCCAAAAGCAGTATGGATGGGTCTTAAGGTAGAACTATTCTCAATTTTCTGAGATATCACCAGATTGATTTCCAAATGGTTATACAAGTTTACACTCCCACCAGCAATGGAGGAATATTCTTTCTCCGTATCTTTGCCATCATGTGCAGTCATTTGAGAGTTTTTTTAAATTATTTATTTTTTCAAGTTACATCTAGATCAATGTCCCCTCCCTTGTCCCTCCTTCCCTCCCTCCCTCCCTCCCTCCCTCCCTTCCTCCTTCCCTCCCTCCCTCTTCCTCCTCTCTGTCCTCTCCTCCTCTGGTGAGGGAGATGCCACATATCAAACCTCCTTAGCTCATCAGTCCCATGAGGGCTAAGAGCTTCCTCTTGTAACTGGGGTTTGATATGGCATCCCATCTGGGGAAAGGTATTCTGCTAACAAGCAACAGTGTAACAGAATATTTTTTTTAAAAAAAAACATATTTATTAGTACTTAACAAATACCTATTAAACACCTATATCCTATAACTTTATACCTAATACCTAAAACCTAATACTTATAAACACTTAATATCTAAGAACACCTAACCAATGCTATTTTAACTTTCTTAAAAGGATATTAATATTCTTAGTGTAAGTCCATGCAGGATAACTTGGTTTTTGGTAGTCTGAGTAGAGCAGTCACTGTAGACAGTCCTTTCAAAGTTCAGCATACACTGAGCCTAATTTTGCCAGTTCATTTGCCCAGTTTTATTTCAACTGCTAAATTGTGAACAGTTTATGAGACCAGTCTATTTTAGCCACTAAACTTGAATTTGGCTTCCTCCATCAGCTGAGACTCATTTCTATAGTCTCCTCAGTCCACGTATGTTTCACAGCCTAGTTTCTCACCATGGCCTTTGAACTCCACCTGTCTTTTCTCCAAGCCTTATTTGCTGAAAAAGGTCTCTTTCTGGCTGACTTGTGGCAAAAAGTCTCTATCTTGGACTTTGCCTCTCAGTTTATGACCATTGTGGTCTCAATATTGACAAAAGGCATACTTTACTGTACATCTCCAACATGCATTGATTTCTCAGTCTGTGAGGGCAAGAGGAAGAAGCAGAAGAGAGCTTGTCCATCCCTCCCTCTTTGATTTATATATTACATCGTCTTGCAATTCTTGGTGGTCTCAAGGGCCCACAAGATTTCTTGCGATATCCAGCAGTCCCGTGGCTTCTTGCAGCAATCAACATCATCTGTTACTTGTATAATTCCTTAGCTCATGCCTCTTCAACAAGACATTTCATGTTTCTCACATAACTATTGCCTCAACTGGGCTTTGTCCATTTCAGCAAGTTAAAGGGACAGCAAGTTCCTCCTTATGTGTTGCCAGATGCTAAGCTGAAATGCTACTAATTCTCTAAAAAGGCCTAACTTCTACCACAAAACAGGGTCCATGACTCCCTGCTGGATGGAATTTTTCATAGGATAGTTGTGCTATGTTCCAGTCTCTTTGGGTCTGTAGGTTGTGGGATGGTTGTCCTGTGCTATATGATAAATATCCACTTATAAGAGAGTACATACCATGTGTATCTTCTGGATCTGAGTTAGCTCACTTAGGATGAACTTTTCTAGTTCCATCATCCATTTGGTTGCAAATTGCATGATTCCCTTGTTTCTCGAGTTTTTGATCTTAATCATTCTGAAGGGTGTGAAATGGAATCTCAGAGTTGTTTTGATTTGAATTTCCCTGATGACTAAGGATGTTGAGCATTTTTTCAAATGCCACTTGGCCATTAGAGAATCCTCTTTTGTGAATTCTTAGTTTAGTTCTGTACCCCATTTTTTGATTGCATTATTTGGTTGGTTGGTTGGTGTTTACTTTCTTGAGTTCTTTATATATTTTGGATATTATTCCTCAGTCAGAGGTATGTTGGTGAAGATCTTTTCCCAATCTCTAGGCTGCCATTTGGTTCTAATGACAGTACCCTTTGCCTTACAGAAGCTTTTCAGTTTCATGTGGTCCCATTTACTGATTGTTGGTCCTAGAGCCTCAGCTATTGGTGTAGTGATCAGGAAGTTTTCTCCTGTGCCAATGAGTTTGCGGCTTTTCCCCACTTTGTCTTCTATTAGATTTAGTATTTCTGGTTTTATGTTGAGGTCTTTAGAAATTAATTAGTGTAGTTGGCATTATGAAAAATTCTATAACAGACCACAGGATTTTGCATTGTAATTACAGTGTATCGTAGTCAAATGACTGTCTTGTTCTTTTTTTTTTATAAGTACTTTATTTTTTTTTCAAGTTACATCTCAGTCGCAAACCCTTCCTATTCCCCCTTCCTGTCCCACCCTTCCACCCTCTCCCCCCCCAACAGCTTCTCTTTTCATTCCAACAAATGGTTCTTTCTCTTATAACAGTAAATTCTATACAAAACAGCAGAATTAAATATGCCACATTTATGAGAGTTAAATGGCCCAGTATACCCTCCAAATGTCCAGTTCATACATATTTGGCCCCTGACTTTAACCTTCTACCTTCTAACCATCTCCATGAGTTTAAAGTTCTATAACTGACTTAGTTTTCATACTAACTTGCATCACTATTATAACCATCTTCTTAGATCTAGAACGCCCTCTTGATTCCTAAACAACTCAAAATTTAGCTATGAGACTCAAGCTGTCTATTCTTCAACCACCTCAGAGAGCTGAGAAGGATAAATATATCTGATTGTATAGGAAGTGCAGGGCCTGCAGCTTCCAATACTAAGAAATGACAAACCAGTGACTACCTGGACAGTTCCCATTTTCTCTCCATACATTCCAGCATCAGTCTTCAGCCTTTTGGTCCTGTTTCTCTGACAGACATTTATTGTAGAGCAGGGATTGTGAAGGACTAACCTACCCTGTCTTGGCAGAGCTACGCTGTCGACTTCCCTGCTACCAAGTTTTGTCCTTTTTGGACAGCAGTCTGTCTGCAGTTGAAGCAAGGAGTTTTTACATGCCAAGAGATAGGCTTGGTCCTTCGAGATCTCAAAATATATACACTAAAGCTGGTTGAGCTCCAAAATAACAAAATAATTTCTTCTTTAAACCAGATTGAAAGATAACACTTTATATATTGTCAAAAACCAAATTTGCTTCAGGAGAAATATTACCTACCCCCCCCCAAAAAAAAAAGAGGGCGATTGTCCCTGAGTGAGGAATAGGGCAGGGCTCTGTTCTTATCTTTCCAGGAGAATCAAAGCATCCATTCAAGGAACCCAGGGACAACTGGACAATGGAAACCTCAGCAGAAATCAGAATCAGACACCAAAAGAAGACGAGTGACCCAGATGATTCAGCCTGAGAGACTCCCTCAATAGATGTCTCCATCAAAAGCCTACAACCACAACAACTCAATATCGCTAAGACCGTTCAGCTCTACACAATGCCCCAGCCAGAACCTCAGTAAAGCCTGGAAGTTCAGCTTCTGCCTACAAACTCCTTAGGACATCTAAACAGCTGAGAACAGAAGGACTGAACATAAAAGGATTGTATTAACATTTTTAACCATTTTTCCATTTTGGTTTACTACGACCCAACTCAGCAGGAAGTCATTTTAAGAGAGCGACGTCCCATGCCCAGAGGGTGGGGAGGGTGTTTCTCCCCTCCCTTTTTCGGTTATTTGAAGGACAACTGAAAACTCTGTTATTTAGGGGAAGAGATTACAAGTTGTTAAATGTTCCTGTTTAATGGATTTTGGAGGTTAGACCCAGGGTATTCCTTCTTTCCCTTTTCTGTATCCTTCTTTATCTCCTATGTAGGAATGCACAGACTTGAGAAAAATCGAGACATAGACTGTCTTGTTCTTTTGACATCTTTTACTTCTAAAACCAGTAATTAGTATTTCTTTGGGAGGTAAGTAAAAAATGTTTTTGGGTACTTTAAAACTATGATTTGAAGTTAACTTTATGATAAAACAAAAATCTTTATAGACTCCTCATTGTTTAATTAATTTTCACCCAAAAGGCATATGGAAAAAGATATGATGCCATAACTTGGACTTCTGCTCTGGTGTAAAATTGGAACTGATTTGGGTTAGCTTGGCTGCTTCCTCTTGCTCATGGGATAGCTAGTTGCAGTTGCCTCAAAGGAAATGTTTCTGGTGTTCACATTTCATGGCTTTTAGATTGTGTGAGCTTGACCACAGAATGGGCCCTCGTGTTTGGTCTAATATGTGAATTCTAGCTGAACTGGATTGCATTAGACTCCCTCAAATGTTTTCTAAAACACACTCTGCCCAACTGAAGTGATAGCTGAGTCATAGTAGTTATCTTAAATGAAGGAGCTGGAGCCAATAAAATAGAGAGGGTAAGCAGGTATCATTTTGATAGTGTTTGTTACTGCCAATGGAACAGCCTTTATTCATTGATATTATGTCTCTTTGGGTAAATGAGGAGAATATTCAGGGCCTAGAGTTTTAGTTTTGATTTCTTCATACTAACTCTTCCTTGGAAAGACTCAAGTCTAATTCATGTTACCATTGGATTTTCTGTTGAGTTCTTGACCATAAGAATCGTTTATAGCAGGCCAGTGTCTGTATACAGCCAACTGACAAATGTTTAGAAATAAAGTTCAGAGCAACAAGAACAACTTAGAGAAGCATTAGCTATGCCTTAAATTCTTAAATTCAAACATAAGCTTGAATTTAAACAACATCGTGTAACTCTATGAGTTTTTCCTGTGGACAGCCTGGAATTTAGTGATACTGTTTTTTTTTTTTTTTTTTCTTTGCAAGGTGATAAACCTCTACAACAAACACACCATGTGTCACCCAGTCCTCACTCAATGCAGCAGCTTGCTGGTTGTCTAAGGCCTGCCTGGATGATAGGCAAGGACTTTGATGCTCCTGGTCCAGGTCCTGCCCCTGCCTGCTCAGGTCACCAGGCTTGGTGGAGAGGCCCATATACCCATTGTAATCTCTGTGGGGCTGATCAGTTCTCTGGGCTTCATTAAGGCTGCAGTTTAAAGCGCTTCAATAGCATCTTTCTCAACAATTGTGTTTTTAACACACACACACACAAAATGTGAAATTACATTTTCACCCAAGTGAAAATAACTCTAAAATAAAAGACAATTGGAAAAATAATATTGAAATGATCACTCGAGTGCAATTTTCTCTTTGGGAAAGTGGTGTATTCCTAGAAAGAAATAAGAGCAGATGTCTCTAAATGCTTCACCTTGAGGTTTTACTGTTACAAGTGATCTGAACTGTCTTACACCATTTTCTGATAGTCCATGGTAAGCAGCCACCATGTGCGTTTACAGTGTGAAACAATCTCTTGGAAATATGGAATTTTCTAATCCAAATCTGTATTAGATTTGTTTATTATGTGTTATTATAATTATGTGTTTATCATTTGTCATGCAAATGACACCTGTTCATCACCATTTGGTACAGTTTGGCTGTGTGCCTCTGGGTGTTTCTAGTAGCCCAGAATAGCTCTATCTCTAATATTGTGAGAAATCTTTGTTAATAGCAGACACCTGAAATCACCTTGATAACTCTTAAAAAAACATTCACCATCAGAACTGCTATATACAGTTGTTACATTTATCACATTTAGACAAGAAACCACTTCAAAATTATTCTGAGAAAGCATTTTCTGTTTGGGGAAAAATCTGGCTAAAGAGTGAATTCAATCAAGCAAACAAAACATAAATAAAAGGTCCCTCTTGAAATGCTAGATAATTAATGCTTTGAATATGCAAATCATTGATATGTATGATGCTAACTGTAATAGATGTTTTTCCTTGTTAGGATTTTGCTTGAGTATTTTTCATGCAATGAACATGTATTAATTATGTCCATAAGGCTGTAGGAATATCACTGTCTCTTTTGTGAAACCTTTCAAAAGAAAATATATTAACTATTGAACAATACTTTTTTTAACATTTATATATTACTTCAAGTTACATCTCCATTACCACTGCCTCCATCTACCCCCTGCCAGACCCACCCTGCCACCCTCTACCTCCTCTCCAACCCATCCCATCCCTTCAGTGTTGACTGCCTCCATGTATCAGTCCTCCAGAGTTCATTACTCACATGAGATCTAAGAGCTTCCTCTTGTATAGGGGGCATGCATGGCAGTTCGACTAGGGTGGAGGGTCCCACTAACAGGTAACCAAGTCCATGTTCCTGTTCTTTTAGGTGTTCATTGTTGGATGGTCATCCTGTACTATATGGCTAAAATCCAGTTATAAGTGAATATATGCCATATGTATTTTTCTGAGTCTGTGTTAGCTCACTCATGATGAGCTTTTCTAGCTCCATCCATTTGGTCACAAATTGAATGACTGATTTCCTTGTTTCTGATTGTTGAGTAGTATTCCATTGTATAAATGTACCACAGTTTTTTTTTTCCATTCTTCTGTTGAAGGACATCTGGGTTGTTTCCAGTTTCTAGCTATTACAAATAAAGCTGCTATGAACATAGTTGAGGAGATGTCTTTGTGGCTTGGTGAGGAATCTTTTGGATATATGCCCTGGAGTGGTATGCCTGGGTCTTGAGGTAGAGCTATTCCAAGTTCTCTAAGATATCGCCAGACTGATTTACATAGTGGTTGCACAAGCCTGCACCCCCACTAGCAATGAAGGAGGGTTCCCCTTTCCCTACAGCCTCTCCAGCATGTGCTGTCATTTGAGTTTCTGATCTTAGCCATTCTGACAGGTGTGAGATGGAATCTTAGAGTCATCTTGAGTTACATTTCTCTGATGATTAAGGATGTTGAACATTTCTTCAAGTGTCTCTCAGCCATTTGAGATTCCTCATTTGTGAATTCTCAGTTTAGCTCTGTATTCCATTTTTTTTTTTTGGATTGGATTATTTGGTTTCTTGGTGTTTAATTTTTTGAGTTCTTTATATATTTTGGATATTAGCTAGCCCTCTGTCTGTCGGATGTGTGGTTGGGAAAGATCTTTTCCTAATCTGTGGGCTTCCATTTTGTTCTAATGACAGTGTCCTTTTTCTTACAGAAGATTTTCAGTTTCATAAGGTCCCATTTATTGATTGTTGGTCTTAAGGCCCGAGCTATTATTTTTCTGTTCAGGAAGTTGTCACCTGTTCCAATGAGTTTGTGGCTTTTCCCCACTTTCTCTTCTATTAGATTTAGTGTGTCTGGTTTTATATTAAGGTCTTTGATCCACTTGGACTTAAGTTTTGTGCAAGGTGATAAGCAGGGATCTATTTGCATTCTTCTGTATGTTGACATTCAATTAGATCAGCACTATTTGTTGAAGATGCTTTCCCTTTTCCATTGTATGTTTTGGTTTCTTTGTCAAAAATTAAGTGACCATGGGTGTATGGGTATATTTCTGGGTCTTCAATTCAATTCCATTGATCGACTGGTCCATTTCTATATCTGTACCATGCTGTTTTTATTACTATTGATCTGAAGAATGGCTTGAAATCATGGATGGTGATACCTCCAGATTTTTTTTTTTTTATTGTACAGGATTGATTTAGCTATTCTGTTTTTTTGTTTTGTTTTGTTTTGTTTTTCCATATGAAGTTGAAAGTTGTTCTTTCAAAGTCTGCAAAGAATTGTGTTGGAATTTTGATGAGAATTGCATTGCATCCGTAAAGTGCTTTTAGTAGGGTGACAATTTTTATTATGTTGATCTTATCTATCCATGAACCTGGGAGAACTTTCCATGTTCTTATATCTTCTTCAATTTCTTTCTTCAAGGACTTGAAGTTCCTGTTGTACAGGTCTTTCACTTGCTTGCTTAGAGTTACTCCTGGGTATTTTATATTATTTGTAGCTATCGTGAAAGGTGTTATTTCCCTAATTTATTTCTTGGCCCTTTTATTTTTTGTGTAAAAAAGGCTAGTGATTTTTTAATTTAACTTTGTATCCAGTCACCTTGCTGAAAGAGTTTATCAGCTGTAGGAGTTCTCTGGTGGATTTTTGGGGTCATTTATGCATACTATCATATCATCTGCAAATAGGGATAATTTGACTTCTTCCTTTCTGATTTATATCCCCTTGATCTCCTTTAGTTGAGTTATTGCTCTGGATAGAATTTCAAGTAGTATGTTGAAGAGATATGGGGAGAGTAGGCATCCTTGCCATGTCTCTGATTTTAGACAAAATGCTTTAAATTTCTCTCCATTTAATTTGATATTGGCTACCAGCTTGTTGTATGTCACCTTTATTATTTCTAGGTACAGTCCTTGTATGCCAGCTCTCTCCAGGACTTTTAGCATGAAGAGGGGTTGGATTTTGCCAAATGCTTTTTTTTTGCATCTAGCAAGATGATCATGTATTTTTTCTTTCTGCTTGTTTATATGATGGATTACATTTATGGATTTTCATATGTCAAACCACTCCTGCATTCTTGGGATGAAGCCTACTTGACCATGGTGTATGATACTTTTGATGTGTTCTTAGATTCAGTTTGCAAGTATTTTCGAGTGTATGTTCATGAGCAAAACTGATCTAAAATTCTCTTTCTTTGTTGAGTCTTTGTGTGGTTTAGTTATCAGAGTGACTGTGGCCCAATAATATGAGCTTGGCAGTGTTTCTTCTGTTTCTATTTCATGGAAGAGTTTAAAGAGTATTGGTATTAGCACTCCTTTGAAGGTCTGGTGGAATTCTGTTCTGAAACCATCTGGCCCTGGATTTTGTTTTTTTTTTTTTGTTTTTGTTTTTGTTTTTTTTTTCATTGAGAGACTTTTAATGACTGTTTCTACTTCTTTAGGAATTATAAAGCTATTTGTTAACCTGATCTTGATTTAACTTTGGTAGGTGGAATCTATCAAGAAAATTTTCTATTTTGCTTAGGTTGCCAAATTTTGTGGCATATAGATTTTTGAAATAAGACATAAGATTCTTTGGATTTCCTTGATGTCTGTTATTATTTCTTCCTTTTAATTTCTGATTTTATTTATTTGGGTGTTTTCCCTCTGCCTGTTAGTTAGTTTGGCTAAGGGTTTGCTATTTTTTGATTTTTCTCAAAAGCCAACTCTTGGCTTCATTGATCCTTTTGTTTCTAAGTTGTTGAATTCATCCTGGAGTTTGATGATTTTCTGCCATCTGCTCCTCTTGGGAGTGTTTTCTTCTTTCTTTTCTACAGCTTCCAGTTCAGCTGTCAAGTTGCTAATATAAGCCATCACAATTTTCTTTTTTGAAGTCACTTAAGGCCATGAACTTTCCTTATAGCACTGTTTTCATTGTGTCCCAAAGCTTTGAGTATGTTGTGCCTTCATTTACATTGAATTTTAGGAAGTCTTTGATTTCCTTCTTTATTTCTTCCGTAACCTAGTTGTCATTGAGTAGAGAGTTATTCAGTTTCCATGAATGTGTAGGCTTTTTGTTATTTGTTGTTGTTGAAGTGAAGCTTTAATTCAGGTGGTCTGATAAGATATAAGGGGTTATTTAAATTTTCTTGTATCTTTGAGGCTTGCTTTGTGACCAACTTATATGGTCAATTTTGGAAAAGGTTCCATGAGGTGCTGAGAAGGTATATTCTTTTGAGTATGTGTGAAATGTTCTATAGATATCTGTTAGGTCCTTTTTATTCATGACCTCTGTTAGTCTCATTGTTTCTCTGTTTGGCTTCTGTCTGGATGACCTGTCTATTGGTGTGAGTGTGGTGTTGAAGTCTCTCACTATTAGTGTGTGGGGATTAATGTGGGGATTAAGCTTTATTAGTGTCTCTTTACAAATGTGAGTGCCCTTTTTTGGGGGGCATAGATATTCAATATTGAGATGTCCTGTCATCTTTATGAATTTTTACTTTCACAAGTATGTAGTGTCCTCTATCTTTTTTGATTAATTTTGGTTGAAAGTCTATTTTATGGTGATTAGGATGGCTACTCCTGCTTGTTTCCTTGGACTATTTGCTTAGAAAACTTTTTCACATCCCTTTTTCTGAGGTAAAGTCTATCTTTGCTGGTGAGATGTGTTTCTTATGTACAGAAAAATGATGGGTCTTCTTTACAGATCCATTGTGTAAGCCTGTGTGTTTTTATTGGTGAGCTGAGTCCATTGATGTTGAGAGATATTAATGATCCTAGCTTGTTATTTCCTGCTATTTGGTATTGGCAGTGGTAGTGGGATTGTGTGTTTCTTTTGGTTTAGTTGCAGTGGAATTTTTGCTATTTTTGTTATTTGTTTCCTGTGTTTTCTTGGCTGTAGTTGCCTTCTCTCATTGGAATTTTCTGTAGATCTGGATTTGTAGTAGATATTGTTTGAATTGGTTTTGTCATGGAATATCTTTTTTTTTCCTCTGTCTATGTTAATAGAAAGTTTTGCTGGGTACAGTAGTATAGGCTGGCACCTATGTTCTCTTAGGTCTTGTAGGACCTCTGACCATGCCCTTCTGGCTTTTAAAGTTTCTGAGGAAAAGTTGGATTTAATTCTGATTGGTCTGCCATTATTTGTTACTTGGACTTTTTCTCTTACATCTTTTAATATTCATTCTTTGTTCTGTATATTTGGAGTTTCAGCTATTATGTGGCAGAAGGAATTTTTTTTTTTTCTGATCCAATCTCTTTGGTGTTCTGTATGCCACTTGGATTTTTACCAGCATCTCTTTCTTTAGGTTTGGAAAGTTTTCTTCTATAATTTTTTTGAAAACATTTCCTGGTCCTTGGAGTTTGGAGTCTCCTCTTTCATCTATGGCTATAATCCTTAGTTTCCACCTTTTCATTGAGTCCTTGATTTCTTGGATGTTATGGGTGAGGACGTTTTTAGATTTCTCATTTTCTTTGGTTGTTGTACTGATTTTTTTCAATTGAGTCTTCCATGCTTCAGATTTGTATCCTATTGGTGATACTCATGTCTGTGGTTCCTGTTCTCTTTCCTTGGTTTTCCACCTCCAGGATTGTCTCTGCTTGTGTTTTCTTTATTGCTTCCATTTCCAATGTCAGGTCTTGAATTGTTTTATACATTTCCTGTTCCAATTTGATCATCTTTACCTGCAGTTCTTTCATAGTTTTATCTCTTTCCCATTCTTGTTTGACTGAGTTAGCTTGGAGGTCTTTAATGGATTTTCTATTGCTTTCATCTGTAGGATTGTGACTTCCTTTAATTCTTTAAGGGATTTATTTTCTTCTTCTAAGGCCTCTATCATTTTCATAAGTATTGATTTGTCATCATCTTCTTGTGTTTCAGCCATGGTGGGATGTTCAGTGCTTGCTGTATTAGTAAGGCTGAGTTTGTTGGAGTCCTATTTCCCTGACTTTTATCAGTTCTCTTCTTTCACTGGCCTTTGGCCATCTGGTGTTCCTTAGCTGTTTGTTACTGGTGCCTTCCCTTCCAGTTGTCTTCCAACTGGGAGCTCAGGTCAGGGATTGGGATGGGAGGTATGATTTGGAGCCTGCAGGTTCCTGAGATCCAGTTGGTCTTCCTAGTGATGTCACCAAGTCACAATCTGTAAGCAAGAGATGAGTGTTCCTGAGGATAAAGGTTGGCATATCTGATGAGGAACATGCCCGGAAGGGAAGAAGACATTTGGAGGGAATATCCCCAGCTCAGCACAGCTTGGAGAGCCCTAGGACATTTGACAGTGTGGGGGGGGGGGTGTTGGTGGGAAGGAAGAGAGGGGAGATTTAATCTAGATGTGTGGTTCAAGGAGGCCCTAGGTGCTGCACAGTCAGGAGGATGGACCTGGATGGTCCTGGGGAACCAGACCTTGTCACCTGGAGTGGGGCAGAGAAGTACAGTGGATCTTGTGGTACAGCTCTCAGCTCAGATGAGCTGCTTCTATGCCAAAGTGCTGGTCAGTATGGGGAAGGTGGGGTCAGGGAAAGGGGATAAATCTAACCTGGGTGATCCTGATGAAGGTAGCCATATCATAGGAGGCACATGTCTGGATGATCAAACAATACTTCTTTGTTTGTGGAGGTTTAACAAAGTCTTGCAGCTTTTTATATCCTCATAGGAGCCTGAAGAATGGTACATTTTATTTCATCCATTTTAGTATATATTGATTATATAAAACATCTGGTTTTATTATGACATTTGAATACATGCATACCATGTAGTTTGATCATATTCATCCCTCCTTGGATAATTTTTAGGTACTGATATGCTAAATTCATATATGTTGTATTAGATCAGGTCAGCTTGGCGGGAGACCTGACCAGACTTAGGTCTCCAGGTAAAGAAGCCTGAAACCCAGGGTGGCCTTTCCTGCTGGTAAAATAAATACACCAAGTCCTAATGTTTTGGCCTTAACTGGGCATACTCTCAACCAGCTCACCTACATTAACCCAATAACCTAATACCAACCAGCCACATGGCTTGCTGTATCTTCTGAGCCCACAGACACATCTGACTTCTTTGATGTCTCCTGGTGGAAAGAAAATTTCTTCTGTCTCTTTCCAGGGTTCTGTTCTTCATCCAAAGAAGTCCCACCTTCCTAATCTCTCTGTGCCCACCCAGTGGACCATAAGCAACTTTTATTATTCAGCCAAGGAATGACTCAGATTGTTGAGGAAAGTCTAATAACATTGTTTCTGATAGGCTGCATTCAATGCTGAGGTCTGGTTACGGCCCCTTCTGAGGTATTCTCTTGAATGGTTAATAAAAGTTGCTTATGGCCAATTAGCTGGGCAGAAAGAGTATAGGAAGGCAGGACTTCCTGAAATTATAACAGGAACCTTGTGCTTTACCAAGGATCTTCCCTTTCTGTTGAGAGACACAGAAGGAGACAGACATCTTGAGAAATCTGGAAGGTAGTTGCAGGCACATGGCAGTTTAGGATTAGGTGATCTGGGTTAATTTAGAGTAGCTAATAGAGAGTCTGCCCAGCTAAGGGCTAAGTGTTAAAACATTAAAAGGTCTTGGTGTATTTAATTATTAGAGAAAAGACTGCAGCGGCTTCTAGGCCCTCAGTCCAAGCAGTCCCAGGCTGTCGGACTTCCAGACTCCCAGACTCCCCTCGAACCCAAGCGAAGCTCCCGCCAAGCTGCTGGTTTTTCTACTGGCCTAGAGTTTAGGTTACAGATGGTGTAGGCAACCCTTGGTCCCAGGGTACTTTTCCCAGGATAAATCAGGCAACTGGTTAAGGCACGAGGGCCAGGCTGCCTGCTCCTCTGCCAAGCTGCTGAATGCTCCACTGGCTTAATCTTACAGTTTATACTTAATAATAACTACAATAATTAATTAAATTGCAGTTTCATCAGATAGGGTGGTGATCAGATCTCAGAACATTAAAACCAGCATTTGAGACAGGGTCTGATATAACCAAGGCTGGCCTTGAACTTTTTTTTTCTTTTTAAGATTTATTTATTTAACATGTATACAGTGTTCTGTGTGAATGTTTACCTGCAGGTCAAAAGAGGGCACCAGATCTCATCATAGATGGTTATGAGCCACCATCTGGTTGCTGGGAATTGAACTCAGGACCTTTGGAAGAGCAGGCAGTATTCTTCATCTCTAAGCCATCTCTCCAGTCCCTAAAACCAGCATTTGAAAACTATGCATAAGACTTTTCTCCAACACATATATGTGGATTATGCAAGCAGTAAGGAAATATGAATTAGTAGAGAATAAAATTATAGTTTTAAATATATCCCTCAGGTGAAGTTTGAAAGGAAACACAACAAATGGAAAATGTCTAAAGATGAGCAAGAGTCAGATTTCCAGTTTATTCCAAAGCCTGATTTGCATTAAATACAAGTCCAACAGGTAGAGCCACCAGACACTTGTGCATGGTGAACAAGGAGAGCAGGTACGTAATTAGAAGGCTGATGTTGAGAATATAGTTGGAAATAAAAGAGTCAATGGTGTTAAGCAGGGGACAGTTGAGATCTTGGTGTAAAACAAACTTTCTAAAAAAAAAAAATGGCCATTAGTTCAATGCTTCTAATGTTTTCTTGCCTCAGACAGTTGGGGTATTAAATAAGGAACAGAGGAATTCAGAGTTCTGAAGTGTACCATATGATTGATTGTGGGGCATTTACCTCTCTAATTATAATTACCTTATATTATGTTATATATGACAAAGGAGTAAAACTGTGACCACTGGATCTGATTGTCTTCACCTAAACTGACTGAAAACCTAATGGTATTAGTTCAGGTATTCAAACAGTGATTCTCAAAGTATCATCTATTATTCAAACAATCATTAAAAAGTAGCTCTTTTAAAAATGATAGTTAAATGTTTTACAATATGAATTAAATTTTAAAAATCACAATTTTACCCCCTACCTGTTATAAAGTTAGTTAATGAGAATAGTAAAATGTAAGTAAAAGTAAAAACAAAGGATTGAAGTCATAGCATTATGCAAAGCATGTACAATTAGGGGAAGATCTGTAGTTTGGATGACATTTTATGGCATTGGGACAATATTGAGTTATACGGGTAGTTTTGAAATAGCAGATATTTTTAACACCTACGTGCATCACTTTGTGGCTCTATTTATTGAAACAAAGTTGGCAAAATAAACCACAGTCTCAATCACAGTCTCCACAGTGGGAAGGGAGGTTCTGTGCTCTATGGGATATATCAACTGTGTACTTCATTTTTATTTTAGCTTTATTATTATAGGTAAAATCAGATTACCAAGCAGGGTAGAATTTGTGGCACATGAGTAGATAACAAGTTTGTTCCTTCTCACAATTTCACATTATATTTTATTGTATACATGTTCTTTTACACAGTCTTTCCAAACACTTTTAAATAATAAAAGGTCCTTTTTTTTTGCATTGATTCAGCTCAACAAAGATGTCTTATCTCAAATTTCTCTCTAGCATAAGCATTGCCTTCTCTTTTAACAGCTTGACCAGCATTAGAAGGTTGGTATGTTCTTTGGGGAAGACACTTTATGACATTCCCAGCATTCTTTAGTTGCCTGAAGTTCATTGTGCAGGTTGGAAGCTTCATGGACTTACTCCTCTCTGACCATACTGTCCACATTAGTATATCTGTTGTTTGGTCCTTGTTCAGTTCATACAGTCATATTGGTGAGAAATTATGAGTGAGGCTTATGAAATTACTAGATAACACAATCTTATAGAAAATTCCATGATTTTCTGGTTCTTAAAATTATTCTGTATCTTCCAAAATGATCCATGAGCCTTAGGTGTCAAGTTGTATTATAGATGTATCAGTTGGGACCCAGAATCCACATCTCTGCATTTTGATTGACTGTGGTATTCTATTTCTATTTCCTTGGTTAGAGGTTGGGAGTACTCTTCCCTGTGTGTATAATGACAGGCATTGAGAGTGAAGGGTTTATTCTGGTTTAATAAAGTAGTAGTTTTAGGTTTTTTTTTTCAATATCTATGACTGCACTATATCTAGAGAGATGGTAAGATTTTCAGTACCAGGCATTGTTTTCCTCTTGATGAGCAGGTCTTAAGTCCAGTTGATTACCACCAAGGTTTATGTGCCACTGTTATAACCTTAGGGTTATGGGTCCATGCTGACCATTGCTGTGGATCATAAATATCATAGCTGGGTAAGTCTGTTGGTTGTTTTCCTGCTTTGAAAGCCTGCATGTGGTGGAAATTTGGATTTCTTTGGAAGCATGATTGTGTTAAATGAATGTAGTTTTTGTTTTGGTCTTAAATGTGGGATGTGGGGGTGCTTTGTTAACCAATGAAAACCAGGCTTGAAAACATCACAATGAAATGGTGCATGATGTTTTGCCAGCTGGAAAACTGTCACATGTTGGAAACATATTTATATCCTTTGATGGAGACTCCTTGGAAAGATTGTGATCTTAGTCAACATGAACTATCTTGTGTGGAGGGCATAGAAATTGGACAATTGGAAGGCATCCTTGTGCAGGTATAAAGTGGAGGCCCCAGAAACATGGAGGGGCTTTTTGCAGGGCATGGCTTCTTATCCACTGCTTCATTTCAAAAGACTCCAGACAACGTTTTGCTGAAGTTTGCTGCTTCGCAGACTCGTGGAAGATTGTGGCCTACGCTGGGCTGAGCTCAGGTCAAGCTTAGCTCAGGTCTAATTGTTTGGTCTTCAAAAGTCACTGTTTCTTTGGCTGCCCTTGCTGACATTTCTGATTAGCTGTGTTCTCCTTGCTGCTGATTGCTATGTTGCGGTTGGTGACTGTATCTGTTCCTGTGTATGTTGATTTAGCTGGACTGTTGACCAGTTGCCCCAAGTACCTGTGCCTGAGTACTTCTTCATTTTCTGAATATAATGGCATCCTTTCTCCCGTGCATCAGGTCAGTGGTTCGGAAGGTGTTTAGAGTTATTAATAAATCGTTTAAAAGTACACCTTCACCTGCATGATATTTCAGAGAGAAAACTTTCAGATCAATTTTAGCTCAAGGCCTTTTGTCCCTGTGTCCAAAGTTCCCAGTGTCTTCAACAAGTAGGAACTCACGTTTACCTCTAAGAATCAATCAAAGGCAATAGCAATACCTGTAATGTTTTGAGAGTCTTTTGGATACCCTGACGAACAACCCAAAAGAGAGCATCTCTTACATGTTATTTGTATTTTTGTTACATGATTTTTGGCTCTTGGAGCATTGTCAGCCAAAGTGGAAGTTTTCATTAAAAAAAAAAATTATATATATATATATATATGTATATGTATATATATATATATTTACACACCAACTTACATTTCTTACATCTATTTTTAAATAGTTAAATTTATAATTCCTAATAAATTTTTCAGACATCCTTTCTCATATTTTACCCACCTCCTTTTGGATTTATTTCTCTCTCACTCCCTAATTAGATCCTCCACCACATTTTCTCATTTCTGTTCACAGGTTTCAACATCATGATGCCTTACATTTAATGTCCTAATATTGATCATTCTACCTACGAATTTTTTCTTTGAATGTGTTTCATATTTTGTTTTAATTGATCTTCAACACTATTAAAATTTATTATAGTTTAAGACAAATTAATAACATCAAATTGCAATTAACATAAACAAATCTATCTTATTTTGCCTAACACATTGTTATTATATTACCTTACATTATTGTGATCTAATCTAGCTTTGGTTTTGGATGATAATTTTAGTATATGGTGTATTATTTCTATTACAAACTCATTTCAAATGAGTTTTAGTTCTACTTTAAGAATATCTACAGTAAGGAACAACACAGAAACTGTGCAAGCTTGGAACAGAACTCCATGAGAAATCTTTTGTAAATTATACATATCCATGCATTATGAAGTGGAATATCAAACTATATTAATTGAAGACAGGCTGAGGTCCTTTAGAATTTCAAGGAGAGAGACTATTTTGTCCAGAATGAAATCTTTTAAAAGGCTTTTTATTTTATCCAAGTGCCCCTTGATGCATCTTTTTCCAAGACAACTTTTGAAAAGAAATCACTTTGTGGGTCCATATTGAGCTTATTCTTAACACACAAGGCTTTAGTTTTTGTCATTCCATTAAATACTCCATCCTTAAGTAACCAAGAGCAATCCTCAAGTACCCAGAGAAGTCCCAGTGACATGCTAAACATTGTTCTGTTGTTAAACCTATTATTGTTTGGGAGACCTAAGGGTTCTTTGTGCTCTTACTGTTGGCTAGCTTTAAGTACCAGCTGTGATTTTCCTTGTGCTGAGTAGGTCTCAAGTCCAATGAGAGTTATTGGTTGCCACCAAGGTATATATGCCACTGTTGCACCTTTAGTGACATTCTGTTATGAGAGTCATTGTTGTGGCTCACAGATATCATACTTGGGTAGGATTCTTGGTCGCTTCTCTGCTTTGGAAGCTTGCATAACACATCAGATGGACAGGGAGATTTTTATATTTCCTTAGTATGTGATACTACTGTAAAAAGACATCTGGGATTCATGTTGTTTAACTCTAAAATGCCGCCTTTGTTTATTCATTGTTGACAATATGGAACTGCATTCAGAATGATTTTAATACTATAAAACAAAGATCAGCAGAACTGACTGAAGATATTTACAAAATGAGCTAAATAAGTTTGCCAGGAAAAGGAGCTCACACTAATGAAGAATTTCAGTAATTGTGTAAGGCATGGGAAAAATCACAACTTTGAAATGCTATAAAAGTGAAATTTGTGACTTTACGAATTAAGTATTCAAAAATTAACACTTTTAGAAGAGCAAGGTAGCATCATGGATCTGTACATAGACGTTTGCATCATGCCCTGGTTTTCACTGGTCAAGTGACAACCATTACAGTGGTCCTGTATGGGATTAGGCATCACTCTGGGCCCCTTTACATCCTCAGTCTTCAGGATGGCATTGTAAGTGTGTGTGGAGATGTTTCTTCCTGGGTTGATAATATGCATAAAAATGACTCCTCAGCAATTACAATTAATTTTGTTCTGAATTTTGTTCTATGAAAATATGTACTTGATTTAGTACATAAATCACTGAGCTGACTGCTTTGACACACCAGGGAATAAACTTCGGGGGTGCTTTGACTCCTCAGGACAGTGTCTTGGTTATCCACAGTAGAAAGCAAAATGCTATGTCACTTTTGATAAAGACATATTTTGGAGCATTGTCAAAAAGAAATAACCTTTCAGCAATAACTCAAAAATAACAGGCATATTGTATTTTCAGCAACAGAGAAATCATGCCCCTTAGTTCTGGGTGAATTAATGCAACTGACAGAAAACATAGATTTGTATTTCATGAT
Source organism: Lophiomys imhausi (assembly GCA_907164525.1). Taxonomy (NCBI): domain Eukaryota; kingdom Metazoa; phylum Chordata; class Mammalia; order Rodentia; family Muridae; genus Lophiomys; species Lophiomys imhausi. Next base: position 3,291,221 of record CAJQZJ010000221.1, read on the forward strand.
ATCAACTTAGCTCCATTTAAAAATAAATGAAACAAAACATGAAATAGCACAGCTCCTTGTTAACTCTGCATTTTAATGTTGAGAAAGTGCTTATTGTGGTGTAACACCAGCCTGTTACTGAGCTGCATACAGTAAATACAGCACTTTAATGAAAATGTGCAACTGTTGCCAGATCTTCAGTGAACTCCAATTTTTATTGTATTGTATTATTTATTTATTCAACTTGATATTCTCCAGTTCAAAATATACACAAATGTTGAATGCTATGATTCAATTAGTGAGAAATAGAGAGAAAAACAGAGCTTTGAATATTAATGAAATATTTACTTAAGGTTAAATGATTACAGCATAATCAGCTACTAAAGATTCAAAGCAAAGACTGAAATTTAAAGGAGAATATGGTTAGGAATACATATCCTAATATCATTGATTCTTGAAATGATATGGCCAGAAAATGATCTTTACAGAAATCATTCTGACACAAATTTATCCTGAACTTTTAGATGTTATGTAATTTTAATAATTTAAATTAAAAAGGCATGGATTCAGACTTTAAATATATTTATATTGATTTTATGGTATCAGAAGTAAAATAAGAAAATAAACTTAATATGAATTGATTTGGAAAATTATTCCCTTTGTCATAGGATGTATATGACTTTATTTGCCTTCAGGGGAAATTTGATTTGAAGTTAAAGTGAAAACTTAAGCTGTCTAGTTACTTATCTTCCATCATCTATATTTCCATATATTTAGAATGATAGTTGTCATATATACATATTTATATACTATATATACTGAGTTCAGTTTTACAAGGAATTGTATTATAGATTTTTGTAATCAAACCAGTTAGTAGTTAGTACAGACAAATGTATATGCAAGTTTTGAACAAAATAGTTCCATATAGAACAGCTTTCAGGCAGTTAATGTATGGCACAGGGGTATTTCTTTGAGAGGAACTTCTCAAAATTTGAACTGGAATTATGTCATTTAAGAGTGATGATTTACTTACCATCTTGACAAATAAATTATTTCTGCTATAATAAACTGCTTCATTGGCTGTAATAATGAACAGATAAAACTGCATATACAAACATCTATTCAGGTACAGCAGGTATGAATCTATAATATTAAAATTTAATTAAAAATAATTTATTTATTTTTTTCATGTACACTGGTGTTTTGACTGTATGTATAGACATACAAGTGAGGGTATCTGATTCCCTAGAACTGGAGTTGAAGACAGTTGTGAGTGGCCGTGTGGGTGTTGGGAATTGAACCCAGGTCCTCTGGAAGAGCACTCAGTACTCTCAATTGCTGAGCTATTTCTTTAGCCTTTAAAATGTAATTCTTAAACACCTTGTTTAACATGTATGAACACCCTCAATGCAATCTACATGTACACCCACAAGTCAGCCTCCAAAGGAAATTAATACACACATACATGCACACACACACACACACACTAGTGCATATGGCAATACAGTAGGCTGTAATAGTTTTTGTCTTATGAAAGCAGTAAAAGTTTAAAATCGATTACTTTTAATCTAGGGATTTTAAGACTCTCCAGTCATTAATACTTTATATTAATTTAGCATTAATCAGTATTAAAATGAAGAGATTATGTGTATAGTATCAATGAAGCACATGTTTAAGAATAACCCATATTTCCTTAATATTTCTCTTCTGGATGCCAGCGAGCTAGGTAAATTCTCTGGACAATTAGAAGCGATTCTGCCCTCCACCACGAGGTGGCACCACAGTCTTCAATGACATTAGTCAAGGCGTGCCTTGCAGAGATGAGTCCCCAAGTACAAAGAAACTGGATTTTAGAACATTTTATTTGAAATAATGAGACACGTGTGATTAACTTCCTAAAGAATAATTTCACTTTTGTCATTTTGGGTAAAGATGTGCACAGTAAGTAAACCAGAACAGCTGCTGAGAATAAAAGGAAGTTGCCTCAGTTAGTAGCTATTAATTTCTACCGACATTGTTCAATAAACATTCTCAGACTTAATTACTCATGTACAACACATTATGATGAAACATGAAATAAAATTTTCTTTACTCTCAAGATGTTTTTCTCATTTTAACCACAAATCTTGTATCTCCTGTATTTAATTACTTAACAATGGAAATCCTACTAAGATAGTTTTGTTCTTTGACTGGTTTTGTTGTTGTTGTTTCTGTTTGTTTGTTTGGTGTATTGAAGCATTGTCCCATGTACTCCATGCTAGCCCAGAACTCACTGTGTAGTCATGAATGATACTCAGTTCTTGATCCTCCAGCCTTGTGTTTCTCACCACACAGCTAACCCCATTCATGCATAAGATGCCACCACAACACCTGCTTCACTATCACTACACACACACACACACACACACACACACACACACACACACACACACA
>CAJQZJ010000221.1:3293642-3331239 GCA_907164525.1 Lophiomys imhausi
CACACACACACACACACACACACACACACACACACACACACACACACCACAGACACACAGCCTTGTGAAATTAGATGCATCCATCAGTCATTGTCTCCAATATCTCAAACTTTCAACAACAGGGATTTTACAATGACCATAGAGGACCAACAACTGGATTTTTGTGTTTAGCTGCGTAGGTTAGATCATCTTTTATGAGAGGTAAATGCTGGTAGCCAGAGGAAAGAATCATAACTGTAAAGGCTGACAGCCACTAAGAGGTTAAGCTGATTGTTTAAAGACCTTCAGTAGGAGCAGCATGCTTCAGTGGAGATAACAGCTCTGAACACATCCTCTGTTCATTAATTGTCAGGGATGAGAGTAAAACAGACAATTGTGAAGAAAGTAAACAGAATGAGAAAGAGAGAGGAAGCCACTGTTTCAAGATGTGTATACTCTGCACCCTCCACTTTCACTAAGCTCCTGTGTGCAATATTAAAAGGCATTATTCCCCATCTCACTCACAGGTTTTAATGAAAAGACATTTGTCCCTAATTGTATATCTATCACACTCTTAAAATTCCATTTTTGCTATGTAGGGTAGGGAACATTTATTTGTAAATATTTACATATACTTTATCTGTATTTATCAATAAAAATATGACTGTATACACTTTTCATTTTGAATTTGAATGAGGGAAGATTAGCACAGTTGACACTTTTAAGGAACTTATGGTTCTCTTGGGTCAGTAGGGGTGGATCTTGGGAGTCCCCACTCCTCTTCTGCTAAGCAAAAAAAAAAAACAAAAAATAAAAACAAAAAAAACAAATACTGAATAGAATGAACCATTAGCAGCTCTTCTTATACTGTTATAAAAGAGAGGTCACAGAAGAGCCACTCCTCCTAAAATGAGGCAGTTGGAAAAGGGGATCCAGAGGATCACAATTTAGTCAGAACGAAAACTCAGTATCTGAAAGCCCCACAGGAATTGGCTGTGGGGTGGGCGGCAACCTCAACAGTGGGGTGGGAAAGCCTAAATTGCACTGGTTAGTAGTAGACTCAAAGATGCAACCATGTCAGCCTTCTTGCACCCACGCGTTCCCTCCATGGCCTCTAAAATGGTCCTCACAGGGAAAAAGGGCAAAATTTCCTCCTGTTCCCAGTGGGGCAAAGAGAAATCACACCCGGTACTGGTACTCCATTCTTAACAAAACTGACCCCAGGAGAGTCTTTGCCTGAGTCTTATGTGTAGGGTTCCGTGTGACCATAGCATACCTGGTGGAAGGGGGATGCCCAACTTTGGTGAGATCGGACCCTTCTCTCCACCTGAGGAGAGATAAAGGCACTAATGGAGGTCATGGTCTCAGAAGACACTGTTCCTCCCTTAGGACTTTGTTACTCTGTTAAAGGATCATCTACCTAGGGCATGTCAACTCTGCCAACAAATGAGACAAAACGTGTTAAAAGGAAGACAATATAGTTAGTACATACTCTCCAGTCAGAGTAAGGTAAAGCAGATATTGCAGAATTATAAGGTCAGTTTTCAATTAAAAATATCTGAGTTTAATATGGTAAGATCTTTAATGGAAAAAAATAGGTAGACAGAATCCATGAACAGATGGATAACATAAACAGAAAGAAAGAAGTTCTACAGGGGGATTAAAAAAAATAAGAGCTAGAAATCCAGGCACAGTAGCTGGAAATATGTAAAGAAAGTTTGCAAAGCTTGACAATATCAAAATAGAAATTTCAAAGTTGTGAAATGAAGAAAAAAAAAGATGTAACAAAAAGAAAGACTATCCAGAAAATGTGGGGAAGGCACAGGAAATAAAATATATACACACACAAGGACACTAGGGGAGAAAACAGAAAGGAAGGAGCAAAAGTCAGTCTTGAAGTGATGATGACTGAAAATCACACCAAATTAGTGTGAGCCAACAAAGCACGGACCCAGATAGCTCAGAACATACCAAGCAGGATATGTGAAAACCAAACCAAACCACCAACCAAAGATCTAAGAAGCTTCAGAACAATCAAAGATTAAAAGACAATCTGTTGAAAGAAACAATAACAACAGCAACAACCATAATGGATAAAAACTGAAAATTACATTTGACTTCCCGGAACCATACCTACCAAGTAAGGATAGAATGAAGTAATTTAACTGATAGGAAAAATAATAACAGAGTATTCTGTATCCATCAAGAGTTAAGGCAAAAACTGAAGACAAGCATGATTTAACAGACTTATTTCTTTTGTGAAAAAAGATGTTAAAACTAAAGTATTGTTTTTAACAAAATCCCAGTCACTCTATTTTACCAATAAACACTGGTGCCAGATGCTGGGATTTGAAAGTACCCAGCTGACCTTCCTCCTCAGCTGATATCCCAGAAGCAATCCACCTCTGGTCTTCTCAGTCAACCTCCTTCAATCGGAATGTACCTCCCTTCTACTTCCTTTGTGTCTCTATCTGTCCTCCTGACTTCCTGTTACTCCCTATGTTTTTCCTTACTAATCTTATGTTTGCTTCCTTACAATTGGTTGATTGCTCTGCCTCTTGACCTGTGCTTGATTTTATTTAATCCTGTTTAAAATATTTATGCAGAAATCTCTTGGATTAAAGATGTGTGCTAGGACTGAGCCACACCACAATCTCGTTTTTTCCAGTAAATGGCACAATCTCGGGGTTCACAGTGTGATCAAATATCCTGCAAAACTAAGTGGAAAGAAAATGTTATAAATTATAAGCCTAGATCTACATAATGAAAAGAAATTCATAGAAAAATTTAAGTAAATAAAATTCTTTATTCTTAATTGATCTAACATTTTTTCTTTAGAATAGTAACAATAATAGGAAAATAAATTAGACCATGTACATTTATGAGTTATGTGCATATGTCTGCCCTAGTATAAGTGAAATGAATGTTCATATGGTACATGTAACTGGACAGGGGATTTTTTTAAATTTAATCCTATGGACCTCTTACTTGTGAACTGTATAATGACATTTGAAAGTAGATTTGGAGTAGTAATAAATATATGGCAGATACTGTAGTATTTCTGGTAAAATGAATACATGACAGCAGGACAAAAAGTGGAATAGCACACACATACTCATGCAATAGCAAAACTATTGGAAGCATGCAGAAGTCAAAGTAAGAAAATGAAGAATGAAAGCAAATACTAACTAACCACATAAGTAAACCCTAATCTCACTATGATATCAATAATCTTAAGGTTTGTTCTGCCTGGTTTTATGTCAACTTGACATAAATCAAAGTTATTTGGGAAGAAGGAACCTCAGTTGAGAAATTATCCCCACCAGATTGACCTCTGGACAATACTCACAACCATGGTCACTCTTCTTGATTAATTATTGATGATTGATGACTGATTTATTTGGGAGGACGTATCTCACTATAGGCAATGGCATCCCTGGCAGGTGGCCCTGAATTCTATAAGAAAGCAGGCTGAACAAGCCATAGGAGAAAACTAGTTAGGAAGACTAGTAAGGATTAAAAGGAGAGTACATAATGATAAAAATTACTGATTTACATAAGAGCTATAGTACCCCTTGACATATGCTCACTCAACAGCAGAGCATCCAGACACATGAGCCAAACCCATCATTATGAGTAAGTACAGATAACTGCAGAGGTCAATACCATTTTTTTGTTGTTAAGGAATTGAACATTAAAATAATACTGATAGCCCATTGCACAACAGTGAGAATGGCAAAATCCAGAACACTGCTTATAGTGAATGAATCAATGGGGACTTTCAGTTTTTGAGAGGGAATGTAAAATAAGGCAGCTACTATGGATATAGTTTAGCTTACACTGTTTTTATACCATCCAGGAATCATAGTACCCACACTAATTGAAGATATTACTTGAACACACATAAAAATGGATACTTAAATCAACTCTAGGAATTGCTTCCCAAACTCTGAAGTATTCAAGTTTCCCTTTCAGAGATGAACACATGGATTGTGGCTTATTTAAAGAAGTATGATGGATGAGCTATCAAGCCTTGAGAAGAGTTGGCTAGTATCAAAAGCTTGTAGTCAATATATGTAGCATTCTTGAAAAGGCAAAATCATGAAGGTATTAAAAACAGCATTGGTTGCAAAGAGTTAGAGAGAAAGAAGGGTGAGCAGGTGAGCACAGAGAACTTTTAATGTGGAAAGTGTTTTGTATGATGTTACAGTGGCTGCCACATGCTACTATACGTTTGTCACAATGCATAGATGGTCTGATACCAAAAAGACCTCAGATTTCACTGATAGAGTTTAGATCATGATGTCAGTATTGCTTTCAGGACTGTGACAAATATACCCATCTTAAGTGGAAAGGGATAAGGGGAAGTTGTCCCTTCAGGGACAGGGCTTTGTTTTTTCTCTGTAATTTCTGCTGAATTTTGGTATGACAATATAACAAGTTTGGCAAATTAAGTTCATTAACTAAAATAATAATAGGTGGAGAGCCTATCGTTTAAAGGAATTATCCAATTATCCATGCAATAGATTTAGCAAGTGTAATTGCATAATAACAGTGTTTGTTCCTCTTAACATTTATCCTAATTATCTAAAAATAATAAAGAAAATTCAGCAATATGAGTTTAGTTTATTTTTAATTTGGAATGTGGAGGATTGTTCATTGAAGTATTTGGAAACTGGCATTGCATATCTGTAGTAGATTACAGCATTCATTAATTTCACGGCTAACAAATAATGAAAAAGCTTTCATTTTAGATTACATTTATTTCTATGTCCAGACATAAGATTACACATTATTTAAATAGAATCCATAATGAATAATATGTAAGTCTGAAAACAGTACATTTGCATGACAAACACACACATTTTCTATTCTTACGTTTTCTAAAATTTGAGATAAGTTTATCTGACAACTATAATCATAAAAATTATTGAGAGTATATTAAAAACATATTGAATGTTATGTACATTTTAGAAGTTGAAAGAGCACTAGTAATTCAATTTCTACATCTAAATTTCTGCACTGAAACAAATTATTTTCTTTTTTTTTAGCAAATATAACAAAATGTACTCGCTCATAATTCAAGACAGAATCAAAGTAACATATTTGTACTTAAATCATCATGCAATCCTCATTCTGGACTCATTTCTGCACTCTCTCAATCATGGGGTTTCATTTGCTAATGTTTATGCATCTGCAGGTAAAGGCAGGGCCACAAAGAGCAGCTTCTGATACCAGATCAGAGAGGATAGTCCAGGTGTGGACTTACCATGATAAAACATCCCTTGAGAATGGCTGGGAAAGTTGAAATGCAAACTTTAAAACCATTATGTCAGAAATGTGTTAGTCCAGAAACTCTAGCTACCTTGTGTTCTGAGGTGCTCGGATTCACTGTGTGCAGGTGGGAGGGGGGTAGTTTTAGTTAGTTATGATCTTTCTTATTGCTAGTGTGGCTGAATATCCATACACACTCCACTGTATTCTCTTTGATAAGCTTTTTGCCTCTGAAAGATCCTCCATTCTTTGTGTTGCTATCAGGGTTTGTATAGCTCTTTATTGCACAGATGTCTTAGTTCACTGACTGATCCTTACCATGACCACAGACTGACTTCCAGTTCTAGAGGTTGTGAAGTCCATGATCAAGAATTCATACTTGGTGAGAACCTTCTTAGTGTATCTCAACATGGAGAAGGGCAAAGCAGCACAGAGGAGGTAGAGGAGAGGTGGGATGGGCCAAACTCATCCCTCTATCCTATAAGGAAAGCTGCCTCAGGCAAAAGTGTTAATCCTTTCGTGAGGGTGGAGCCCTCTTGATCTGATCACTTCTGACAGGGACCTATCCCCCATCAAATCTCAATACTGCTTAAGTTACGACTACTAGTAACTACTACAGTTTTATTTATGCATCTCTTTTGGTCAAACTGTACATACCTCCAGAGTTACAGAAATAACATTCTTTTTATATTCTAATTTCATCCCATGGTAAATTCAGTGCCTAACACACACCAAATATAAAATAGAAAATGGAAATACTTTTGTTAGCTGAATAAACCAGAAGGAAGAGGAAGGAAAGGAAGTATGACAACATTTTTAACTCCTTCGATAGCAAAATTGTCAAACTTTGACACTATTCACATTTCATTCTCTATTTTAATGGAAATCTGTGGGGATGTTTTGTTTTACTCTTTAAAAGCTGTTGGTCACTGGTGATTCTGTGATCTGTGGAACTCACCTATACAACCTTTTCTGTAGCATCCCTGCTTGGGGATACCTGTGTTCCACCCACCTTCATCTGTCATGTATAGGAGGCTCACAACTGGCAGTCTCCAGCTCCATTCGATCTGTTGCCCTCCTATCGATTCATTTGGAACACACATACACATGCCCATACATGGCATACATTCAAACAGATATACACTCAAACACGGAAGTAAAAATAGATCTTAAAAAAAAACCTATTCATTGTTTTGTGTAATGCAGGTATAGTATACAGAATTTTAAAATAAATAATTTTAGCCTATAAAAAATATATGTACTGCAATACCAGGTCTATGTGTGGAGTGGACAGAGCAAACTCCTACTCCAAATCAACAAAATCAGAAATGAAAAGGGAGAAATAACTACAGATACTGAAGAAATCCAGAGAATCTTTAGGTCCTACTTTAAAAATCTATACTCCACAAAATTCAAAAACCTAAGCAAAATGGACAATTTTCTTGATAGATTCCACTTCCGAAGCTAAATCAAGATCAGGTTAATAGATTAAACAGCCCTACAACCCCGAAGGAAATAGAAACAGTCATTAAAAATCACCCAACCAAAAAAAGACCAGGGTCAGCACAGAATTCTACTAGACCATCAAAGAAGAGCTAATACAAATACTCTTCAAAATATTCCACAAAATAGAATCAGAAAGAACACTACCACACTCATCCTATGAGGACACACTCACCCTGATTCCTAAACCACACAAAGACCCAACAAAGAAAGAGAACTTCAGACCAATCTCCCTCATGAACATAGATGCAAAAATACTTAATAAAATACTGGCAAACCGAATCCAAGAACACATTAAAAGTATCATACACTATGATCAAGTAAGCTTCATCCCAGGAATGCAGGGATGTTTCAACATACAAAAATCCATCAATGTAATCCACCATATAAACAAGTTGAAAGAAAAAAAACCACATGATAATCTTGCTAGATGCAGAAAAAGCATTTGACAAAATCCAACACCCCTACTTGCTAAAAGTTCTGGAGAGAACAGGCATACAAGGACCTTACATAGAAATAATAAAGGTGATATACAGCAAGCCAGTGGCCAACATCAAATTAAATGGAGAGAAACTTGAAGCATTTCCTCTAAACTCAGGGACAAAAGAAGGATGTCCACTTTCACCATATCTCTTCAACATAGCACTTGAAGTTCTTGCTAGGGCAATAAGACAACTAAAGGAGATCAATGGATCCAAATTGGAAAGAAAGAAGTCAAAGTATCCCTATTTGCAGATTATATGATAGTATATATAAGCAACCCCAAAAATTGCACCAGAGAACTCTTACAGCTGATAAACACCTTCAGCAAGGTGGCTGGATACAAAATTAATTCAAAAAAATCAGAATCCCTTCTTTATAAAACAAATAAATGGGCTGAGAAAGAAATTAGGGAAACAACAGCATTCACAATAGCCACAAAAAATATAAAATACCTGGGGGTAACTCTAACTGAGCAAGTAAAGGACCTGTATGACAAGAATTTCAAGTCCTTGTAGAAAGAAATTGAAGAGGCCATCAGAATACAGAAAGATCTCCTATGCTCATGGATAGGTAGGATCAACATAATAAAAATGGCCATCCTACCAAAAGCAATATACAGATTCAATGCAATTCCTATCAAAATACCAACACAATTATTTATAGACCTGGAAAAAGCAATTCTCAGCTTCATATGGAATAACAAAAAACCCAGAATAGCCTAGTCAATCCTGTATAATAAAAAAAAAAAATCGGGATGTATCACCATTCCAGATTTCAAGCTGTACTACAGAGCAATAGTAATAAAAAGGGCATTGTACTGGTATAGAACCAGACCAGTGGATCAATGGAATCGAATTGAAGACCCAGAAATGAACCCACACACCTATGGTCACTTAATTTTTGACAAAGAAGCCAAAATTGTACAATGGAAAAAGGACAGCATGTTCAACAAATGGTGCTGGTCCAACTGGAGGTCCACATGTAAGAGAATGAAATTAGACCCATACTTAATACCTTGTACAAAACTTAAGTCCAAGTGGATCAAAGACTTTAACATAAGGCCAGTCACACTAAATCTACTAGAAGAGAAAGTGGGGAAAATCCTCTAACTCATTGGCACAGGTGACAACTTCCTGAACAGAAAACCAACAGCTCAGGATCTAAGACCAACAGTCAATAAATGGGACCTCATGAAACTGAAAAGCTTCTCTAAGGCAAAAGACACTGTCATTCAAACAAAACGGCAGCCTAGAGATTGGGAAAAATCTTCACCAACCCCACATCTGACAGAGGCTATTATCCATAATTTACAATTAATCCCAAGAAATTAAATGCCAAGAAACCAAGTAATCCAATCAAAAATGGGGGACGGAGCTAAATAGAAAATTCACAAAGGAGGAATCCCTAATGGCTGAGAGACACTTGAAGAAATGCTCAACATCCTTAATCATCAGAAAAATGCAACTCAAGACGATTCTGAGATTCCATCTCACACCTGTCAGAATGGCTAATATCAAAAGCTCATATGACAGCACATGCTGGCGAGGGTGTGGACAAAGGGGTACCCTACTCCATTGCTGGTGGGAGTGCAGGCTTGTACAACCACTATGGAAGTCAGTCTGGTGATATCTTAGAAAACTTGGAATAGCTCTGCCTCGGGACTCAGTCATACCTCTTCTGAGTATACATCTAAATGATTCCTCACTGAATCACAAGGAAGTTTCCTTCTCTATGTTCATAGCAGCCTTATTTGTAAAAGCTAGAAACTGGAAACAACCCAGATGTCTGTCAACTGAAGAATGGATTAGAAAACTGTGGTACATCTACACAATGGAATACTACTCAGCTATCAGAAACAATGAAATCATGCAATTTGCAGCCACATGTATGGAACTAGAGAAGCTCATCCTGAGTGAGCTAACCCAGACTCAGAAGGATGCACATGGCCTATATTCACTTATAGTCAGATTTTAGCTATATAGTACAGGATATCTATACTACAACCAATGCACCAAAGGGACCATTAACATAGAATTTGTTTCCTATCAGTGAGATACTTTTCACTGGTGGTGCTGCCTTGTAGACCCCTAGTGAATGAGGAGGTTCTTGGCCCTCATATGACTTCTGAACTGGGGTGAAGGACTGTTATGTAGGGACACTCCACTCCAGAGGAGTGGGATGGAAGGGATAGGGGGTAGAGGGTGGGAGGGCGGGACTGGGAGGGGCGGAAAGAGGACACTATGATGGAGATGTAACCTGAAACAATAAATAAATATTTTAAAAAATGAAAAATATATGTAAGGTATTAACATTATGAATATAGTTTTATTAAGCTATCAATTCTTCCAATTTTAAAGTTTAGATGTGTAGGGTCTAGTTAAACAAGACTATAATATGATGAATTTAAAAACGAGGAAGTTAGCCTAGTTACTTTTCATAGGAAGGCTTACTTTGGTCTGGATGCATGTCAACTGTAAGGATTGACAATTAACTTCTTGCTCCACCTTGCATCTCTATCTAACTCTCAGGACCTATATTTTATTGAGCCCATCTAAGCACCACCATTTCTTCAGGCCAGTTGACACTCATAATCATCTGAAATTCTTTGCTAATTTTCACAAGAAAGGAAAACAAACAGAGGTAAAGGTCAGCGTGTTAAATTGCCTTTCTGGAAGACAGGTGTGACGGAGATACAAGTTTGGCTGTTTCCCACTGACAGTGAGAGCAGACCCAGAGGCTGCTGTTTGTATACTGCAGCGCTCAGAGCACATGAGACGCGGTGGTGTGTGCAGAGGTCAGACCACGTGAGACGCGGTGGTGTGTGCAGCGCTTTACATGCACACTTAGTGCCTTCCATAGTTTTCATTGAAACAGAATTCTCACTCAAAACTGCATGTTGGCAATAGCTGGGTACATGTCCGACGAGTAAGAATAACATTCATTTCCCGGTTCCTGTAGCCTGGAGCTGTGCTCAAGTGCATCAGAAAACACACGAGGAAAAATGAAACCTGAGTGTTAAGGACTCTCGGAGTGCACGTGAGGCTCTTTATGACTTTTGTATTAGACCTCTTCCAGGTCTCACTCCGGGTCTCTATCAGGTATCAAAGACATCTGCTTAGATATATGGAGACTGTGTAGTGTTAAGTATAACTTCAGAATATTTTTCCTAATGATCAATATGAAGTGAAGAACCTACAACATCAGTCTATAAGACTACAGTTCCTTCAAAACAAATCAACATTGCAACCAAATATGATATTAAGCAATATGTTTTTATATAAATATATTTATCCATAATCCAGAGCTAGATATACAACATTTTTTTTGGTTTTACAACTTAATATTGTGAAGCACCTAAAACTATACAATACAAAGCCTATCAATAGCAAACATGAAACATTTGTGGGTCAAGCGTGATGTTGCATGCCTCTAATCATGGCATCAGGAGGCAGAAGCAAGATCATTGCTGCAATTTAGAGGCCAGCTGAGGCTGCAGAGAGGAACACTGACTCCTGTGTGTGCTGCTACCATACATTACATACAGAATCCAAGCTAAGGAAGGAGAAGCACAAAGTCACACACTGAACACAGCCAAGGGAGACTGTGCCAAAAGCAAACCCTGTGAAAGTAGGTTTCAATGAGCCATCCTTAGGTAACTGCAACTTTGTGTTCTCTAAAGGGAATCACACACCAAGCAAAAGCAACATTTTGCCCTTTAACTCTTTGTTTGCCATTGACTCTATACCAGTCTCTTACTGATTTGCTCATGGACTTCACTTTTAAACTTAGCATATCTTATCTTTATCACGCACTCACTGTGTGCCACTGTAACTCAGCAGGGAGCTCTGAGTGTGACCTGCAGATGTTTAAGATGAAGGCAAAGCATTTGACAAGTATGTAGCATCTGTGGACAGAACCTTAAGACTAGGGGTTGTTGAGATGTCCTTGGTTGAGGGAAGTTTGTGGAGTATGCTCTAAAGGAGCAAGGTAGAACACAGAGGGGAAATAATTAGATATGAAGTCTTTTTGTTTCCAATTAATATTATTTAAAAATTTAGTTCTATATGTCCAGCATGTGTTGGAAGATGTAGCCCATAATAAGCAAGTACTACATAATATACTATCAGTAAAGTAATGAGCATCTACCAAAAGATAGTTCGGACTTTTCATATTGCAAATATCCACCTCTCAACTGTGCATGTGGATATTGGTTGTTGTTGACTAAACTCCACAGAATCTGGAATCACCTGAGAGGTAAACCCCTGGCCATGCTTGGAAGTAATTACCATGATTACATTAATTGATGTGAGGAAATAAATCGTAATTGTAGTTGGGACCATTCCCTGGGCAGGGGATTCTGGACTATACAAATCCAAGACAGGAACCTGGGCACTGTATGCATTCATCACTCTCTCTGTCATAGCTGTAGATCCAAAGTGACCTGCAGCATCTGACTACCACTGCTGTAACTGTCCATCGCAATGGTCTGTAACCTTGAACTAAGAGTCCAGATAAACCCTCTCTCCCTTAAGTTGTTTTTGTCACGGTATTTCAGTGCAGACACAGGAACGGTATTTAAGAGAGTGACATTTTCATAAGAGTTTGTTGTAAGGGACATAATTCCAAGACATGTATGGTCCTTTCAGAGAACTACAAGTACACATGAAGGTTTCTATATAAAAATGATTCGATATATGAATATATATTCTTACTGTGTATTATAAATTTTAATTGAAGTAATATTTAAGAGGGAAGTAGGTATTTGATGAGTTTTTAATTGTATATTTAATTGGTTCCAAAATACAAGTACAATCGGTATATAATTATTATCCATATGAAAACTTTATTAATACCTAGCTAGCCTCATTGGAGAGTTTAGCAGGATACTCTTAGAAAAACTTCCTTTTTGTTTGTAAAGCTTTTGCTTCAGCTTCCTTCTGTTCACATCCAAGACAGTATCCTCTAGCTGCTCAGATATTCTGTTTACTACAGTCTGGCATGCCGACATCAATAGTTGAAGCTCTGGCCTTTCTGCTCCTTTTCTATCTCAGACACCAGGTAATGCTGAGGACTTCCCACATCGACAACTGCATGTCTCACTGATGAGCAAGGCACCAGGGCAGAAGCAGCTTCTGTCGACACAAAACAGTAGGTGACAGAGGCACAGATCCTTCCCTTTCAACCTGCATAAACATAAATATTCTATTGTGAGCACCATGATCCTGAGTTAAAATAGTATTTCTGTGGAAAGTCCTGCTATGTGAGAAATGTTAAGATACTAAAAAGTGTGCAGAGTAAACAATGTGAATTGTGCAGCTAAAGGTGAATGTGCTGTAAAGAAGAGGGAACAGCAGATGCTGGCAGAACAGCTCTGGTGTAGCCTCTGGTCACAGAAGGAGCCAATGACACCCTCCACCCAGGATCCTCCATGCATTTTGTAGCTCCCTCTTTCCTTACATTCTGAGTTCCACTCTCTTAGTGTCTTACTTTCCTACAACTATAATAAAATACCCCAACAAATGCAACTGAAGGAAGGAAGGGTTTACTTTACCTCAAAGTTCAAAAATGGTCTATCATGGCTGGACCGACTGACTATCCAGGTAGCAGGAGCTTTGAGCAGCTGATCATATTGCATCAGAGACCAGAGAAGAGAGCAACGAATGCTTGTTTTGGCTCAATTTTATTTCTCCATGCTGTAGTCCAGGATCCTGGCCATAATCCCATGACACTCACAGAGGCCAGGTATTCCCAAATCAGTGAATTAAATCAAGATAATCCTGCTTGTATGACAAAAGTCTTGTCTCCCAGGTGATTTAAGTCTTTCAAGTTGACAATTAACATTAATCAGCATATTGATGTTCTAAGCATATAAAATATGAATAGCAAAAAAACCCATGCTGGTCTTTTCCTACACATTTCATATTGATTGATAGATTATATACAGGTGTATATACATATATATAAATATGCACATATATATCCATGTTAGATAGATGTTTATATATAAACACACACATATACATATGTATATATACATATAAATTTGCTTAGATTTATATATAATTTCCATGTCTTTCTTTGTCCAATATTAATAAAAGTTAGATAGATAAATAGATTGAGTCATATGGAGTGTATGTCAGTCTGTCACCTGTCTGTATCTATGCTTAGCCCAAAGGAGGCAGAGAATAGTAGGCATCTGTTTGGTGTATTAGTTATTTTTTCTCATTACAGTGATAAAATTCTAGACAGAGACAACTTAAGGAGGGGATAGTTTATTTTAGGCCACCAGTTAAGAAGGGAAGAAGCAAACCAAGTCCTTCAAGTTGTCTTCTGACCAACCTCTTGAATGTATTCTTATATGAAATATATTTATAATGAATTATGTGTGTATAATATGAATTATATATATTATCTACCATCTACTTAAGTATATTATCATCTACTTATGGCATAAAGTGGAGGATGGAACTATTATAAACTCAAAGTTTATAGATGGCTCACACCCCTTCAGGACATTTTTACCTCTCTTGACATAAACTTTATTTCTCTTACTACTTCATGCATGGTTTTCAACAACTCTAAATTCCAGCTCCACAATTTTGAGTCAGTATATGCTGGGGTAACACATTCTTTTTTATTCCAATATGCCAAACTAATCCTTGCCTCCAAGTCTTTGTAGTTGATTTCTGAATCTAAAGCTCTCTTTTATCTTTTCAGTCTAAGATCAAATGCCATCTCAAAAAAGTCATTCTTGTTTTATATGAGGAAGTCAGTCATATTGCTATCTTAGTACCATGTTATTTTATATGAGACAACTTATCCCAATCTAAAAATATACTTCCTTTTTATTAATAAAATTTGTTTCCCTAACTAAAATCTTGTGTCCGTGAGACAGAGAGCCATTACCACCTCTGTAATCAACTACATCAAAATATACCTAATAGCCTGTAATTATGGCGTGTCCCATAACCATTTCCCTGTTGTAGAGTTTGGTTGAAGTTCACTAGTAGACTATTAACATGTTACTCATCACAGACACACACACACACACACACACACACACACACACACACCTTCAGTACTTGTTAAGAATTACCTGGCTTCTGTGAATATATCAAGATGAAGAGAACTTATTATTACATGAGTCTTTGTTTGGTGTGGTCTCATTGAAAAAAATGTTCTACTAAAGCTGTAATTATGTTTGACTAAGTTTTTATGTTGATTACATATCAACACTCTCATACAGAGTTACTAATGACTTTGGATCTGTTTGAATCCTCTTTCTCTTACATTTCCCTTTTCTCAAATACCAAATAAAAATTTTCTCATATGTCTGCTTTTAAAACATGTACTCTGAATGAAACAGAAAAAAGAAAAGTTCATCCCAGTCCAAGTTTCCATGAATGGAATATAAAATGCTTTCTTCATTGACGTGACTAAGTTTCACATGGAATTTTTTCAACCTCAGTCATACACCTTTACAGAACACATTTTAAAAACTAATTGGCTCTCTCTCTCCCTCGTTCTCTTCTCTCCCCTCTCTTCCTCCTTTTCCCCATCCCTCTCCTCTCTCTGCATGCACATGCTGTTTCTCTTCCATCTAGTATCCATTAAACCTGCCTTTATATAACTTTAAAAAAACTGTATTATCATGAGCTATTTTGGCTCTAAACATAAAAAATCATTTCAAACATTCAAAATTACTTAATATAAAACAGATAAATTGGATCACAGAAACTGTAGAAGCCTGTCTAAGTATGGAACCAGAAAGTCAAACTGTTGAGATACAGATTCTCCCTGTGTTTCTCCGCTGTGACCCCAAAATTACACCAGGATGTCTCTTCTGGGTCAGTTTAAAGTCCTGATTTCTTGTTTTCTCAGTGCTTGGGTTCTTAGATCTTTCTGAGCAGAAATGAAAAAAAAGAAGAAGAGTTTCACCTTTTATTTGGAAGATTATGGAAGAACTTTCTAATGCTAGAGATTGGCCTATGTATTAATAACTAGATTAATTATTATAGCAAAGTTAATCCATTGTGATGAGCAGACTTAGCCCTTTGAGGCAACATCCATGATCATTACTTTGAGTTCATATTAGATAATTCTGGCTCCTCTCATCCTTTCAGAGAATAAGAAGTGTCTTAAGCACGAATTACACAGAATACCTTTCCCAGAAGACTACAGGGGAAATAAAGATCACACACATAGATGAGCATGAACACCCACACACACACACATGCACACCCACAGGAACATGCACACACACTCACACACACACACCACCCAGTGACCAGAACTCTCCACCTTCCTGTTTATTTATCTTCTATTTCTTCAGGCATGTCATGGCCATCTCTAGATTCTAATGAATACTAATGCTATAGAATTTGCATAATTTTGATTATGCATGAACTTTATACTTCATTAATTCAAATTGTCATTATTTATGCCCTTTCTCTAATAATAGAAGAATCCAATAATGCTATAGGCAAATATGTACATCTTAAATACATAAAATAATGAGTCAGATGCTCCAGAGTGGAATTTCAACAGCCTTAAGTCACATTTAGACATTTGTTTAAGTTGAATGACTAATTTATTTTGACAAAGCTATTGGCCAAATGGCAGCTAGTGGGCACTTCTACTAAAATACTACAGTTGAATAGTGTTCATGGCCTGTATCACATATTTTGAATTAAACTGCCATCAAAATGATTTTAAGAAACATAATAAATCTACAACTCAAAATTAATACAAAACACTTAGTTTTTACCTTCAGATCTCTGGAAAAAAAGTTGAAGCCTAAAAGAGGGATATATTGGGTGTAAATTTTAGAGTGTAAAGAATACACTTGGTTCCACTTGTCTCATGGAACAAAGTCTAAGTGTGTTAGGATTGTGAAAGGGAGTTTCCCTTAGGATATGAACGTGTAGTCTGCTTGTCTACTGCTTTAGGCACAAATTTCAGGTGATCAATTTCTACAGAATTACCAAATTATTAGATATTTTATGGTACAGAAGATAATAGTACATCTTAAATTTTATGATGTCCTTCATATTAATTAAATAAAGCACAAAGGTACTTAATTTTCACTCAATGGGTTGCATTTTGGCAAACAGTGTAAAGAGAGTGTTGCACTAGTGATTATAACATGAATAGTCAAATACTAATCCTTGATTTTGTCACCTCCTCAACATGTTGTCCAAAAAAGTCAACTAAATATGTGGGTCTTCATTCATACTGTAAAATGAATTATACCATGTCAATCTCAAATATAAAAGCACATGCTTCTAGATGCTGGGAAGTATAGAAAAATGAATTCGTTATTTCCATCTTAAACATAATGTTAGGACTACTAACATACTAATGTGGTAGTGTTATAATTTCTGGAGCCTATTATAATATTTGGTTCTGGGATGATTGTCCAAATCCCATTTACCAAATATGCTTAGCTGAAACATACCCAACATGCAAAGAGAGGCCACTTATCTGCCTCACCTTCTAAGTGTTTGCTGTGTTGATTAGGGTTTATAGCTTCAGACAGATTAGTGAGGCCATAAGTAGAGAAGACGCTAATGGACAGCTAATCAAGTGAGTGGGTATCTGATAGTCAATTACTACACAGTACAATTATAATTCAGAAGTATGTGAAGCATTATCATTTTGATGCAGTGCTTTTAGGCCAAATGTTGTAACTAGAACAGACAAATGGTTGCACACTGGCACATTTGGGAATATGGTTATTAGGAGCTGAAAGTTGTCTAAGAAGATAGTAATCTCCTTTCACAGATGCCACAGGCAGTTCTTTAGCTCACTTGTTGAAAATATAGTGTGCCACATTTGCAAAACTCAAACACCAACATTTTATTTCACTACTCTCTAGAGCTGAGACCTAAAGGTAACATGTCATGAGTAGAAATCTTTACATGTCCTTAAGCATGATGTAACTTATGCCATCCAAAATTATGTTTATTGAAATATTACTGATAAATATAATCAGAAAGAAAAAGTTTATAGTGTAGTATACAATGAAAACATTATATGAAAAACTTTAAGATTATATCCTAAGGCAACTTTTCAAAACATTTCTATGCTTTTATTTTTTTTTTTAAATTGCAGGGAACAAAACCCACAAAATAATAGAAGTGTGAAGAAGGATTAAAGATGTAGAGATTTGAAATTTTTTAAATTAAAAAAAAATGGCCTGTACACCTTTAATCCCAGCACTCAGAAGGCAAAGGCAGACAGATCTCTGAGTTCAAGGCCAGCCTGGTCTACAGAATGAGTTCCAGGACAGCACAGGCACAAGGTATGGAGAGAGACTGTCTTCAAAAACAAAACAAAACAAACAAAAGAAAACAAAAACCCTTTGATGTAGGTTAACTAAACTACTCAATTCCATACAAATAATTGAAACCTAGAGACTTTACATCTTTCTTTTATGTCTTATTTTTATTTTTCTCAATTTTTGTTGACTTTAAAACTAAAATTGTCTCTAGCAATTAATTATGCCTCTCCTTTGTTTTCTGATTCTTTTACATTCAGTTTTAATGTCTCAGTGTCAGGGTCTAGAAAAATCATTTCTATCATCCAAAGGCACAAAAATGTGTACCAGTATCTACACAGGCAGTTAAAATTCTTCTGCTAAGCCTTTTGAGTTTCTTAGGAAATACAAAATATAGTTTTGTCACCAAGAAAGTATTTTGTGATTATCTATTTTCTAAATATTTTTTTCAACAAATGCAAGTTTCTCTGAAATATTCTTATCTGAGTCGTGTTTAGTAAAGGTGAATGAAGAGCTGGGAAATGGGCCAGGTTGAAGGAAAGTTCCAGAAGTGAGCATGGGGAGTCTAACCCCCAAGGAGTAGTGAGCAAAGGACGGTTCAGCTTATGTGCGACTGGGAACCTGGGAGGTAAGAAAGGAATCAGGGACAACATTTGGAGAAATAACATTCAAGAATTTCTAATAACTGATTATAAAAGAAAACAATTGCAATAATCCACAGAAGGAAAAGTGCAGTGAATCCCAAACAGAACAGAAACAAGGGTAACCTGCCAACAGTGATGCAGGCTAGAGCTGCTGATATCCAAACCAGAGAGAAAAGATAAGAGCAGTCAATAATAAAACACTCTTCTTTAAAAAATAAAACCATCAGCAAAACTTATAAATACTCAAAAAAGCTATGGAGATGTAATGTAATGGCTTGATGTTTTGAAAGTGTACAAGAAATTAATATCAAACTTTAAAGTTTCTGCATTAAAATATGCTTCAAGTATGATAAAAAAATGAGAATATCACTAAGCAAGTCGAAAGTAGGCTGTTCATAAAAGGGAAAATGATGGATACACAGAAATTCAGGAATAAATGTACAGCAATTGGAAGTATAACAACATCAGTACCAGAATGAATGTTGACTTTGTATGAAATGTTAATAATGATTTATAAGGAATAATAAGCAACAGTATGCAAATTAAAATAAGAGCTAGAGGGGATTGAGTAAGGTTAAAAGGTTATGAGGTTTTTGCAATGTTTGAAAAGTGGTAACATTGTTCATACATATTAATGACTGCCCAGATTTGGTCAAATAACAAAAGTTCAGGGCAAAGTCCTTCAGAATGACAAGTCATCCCCAGCCTTCTCAAAGAAGGAATTAGGCTCCACACAGAAGCAGGGAACTCCGTGCTGTAGCCCTCTTAGTTTAGATATCAACGACAAGTCTGAGAACTCACATGACAATTTTGTGTCCTTCTGTAGGAAGACTTAATGGTATTCATTAGAAGTTACTAATCAGTTAAGCCTGCTTAGGAAGAAGAATATTTTGCTGCAAAGGAATATACATGATGGCAGAATGATACAAATGTCCATACAGAGAATTCCAGGGTCATCAAAATATGGTGTTCCAGCATCAATGTTTGCACTATGTGCCATAGTGTACACTCTATCCAAGAAGCTCACACAGAGCTAAAGACCAGAGCTTTTGTTGGGTTTTCATTGTGTATGCATGATAGATTAATTAATTGTTCAAATAGCTGAGCCTAGCTGTCACTAAGCCCCTGCCTGGAAGTCAAGCTGATACCACATGGCCTGTACTATCCATAACTCCCATCAATAATGGAAACTTCAAGTGTGTCCAAAAGAGTCCATCATAAGTGAAGACATTTTGTGATTTAAAAATATTCCAGCAGTTAAAAGGAAGTTTTCTGAAAACAAAAACAAAGTATGTAGCACTACTTGAACAAGGTTGAATTCCTTACAGCAGAGGGCATGCTTGGCACTTTGGTAACCATCAAAGATATCTGATATTTATACTCCATAAAGCACTGATTTGAGAGAGCCATCACTTCAAAGTTTAATCAAGGTGTCTTGGTTTTGTTTCTATTTTGGTGGAAAAGACCATGAACAAAAGCAAGTTGAGGAGGAAAGGTTTCAGTTTTTCTTAAGAATCCTAAATGCAGACCATCCTTAAGGGAAGTTAAGGCAGATCTTAAAGAAGGGCAAGAACCTGGAGGAAGGAAGTGAAGGACTTAGAGGACAGCTTCCATGTCTTGCTCTCCTTGGCTTGCTCAGCCTGCTTTCTTATACCACCCAGAACCATCAGCCCATGGATGGCACTGCTCAGAGCAGAATCCCTGAACATCATCCTTCCTTGTCAGCCATTAATCAAGAAATGTCCTACAATCTTTTCTACAAGAAAATTGATAGAGTCAACTTCTTACAGTTCCTCTTCCCACATAACTCTAACTTATATACAGTTGAAAAAAGTACGCAAGGAAGCAAGCAAATAAAAAACACAAAATAGCTAATCAGGACATATGGACAATCTTTGCATGAGTCATTGTAAAACTAAAATTAAACAAAAATAAACTAATAACTACAACAAAAACTCCAAGTACTCCATTCTTTAATGGTATTGAATCTGTTTTCATATTTGTGTCTTTTGATTTTCCATTATTTGTACTTAATGATCCACTTGTACATAATAGTTATTCATAGAAATTAGCCTAAAGCTGCAGTCAATGATAGAACATTTTTGTAGTTGTTTGTTTTAGATTTGTTGTTATCATTTTTCTTTTCTATTCTTTTCGCATAGCCATTTTTCATTGGTATTAAGTTCCAAGAAGGTTTTCATTTAATGTCTCAACATATTTGACCCTCATTGTTGATTTTATCAGATCATTAATGATACCAAATATATATTGTATTCTAAGAATAACAAAGAATATCTAAAACACTAGAGAAAAAAGCTAGCATATTATTAGAATTCTGCTCAACTGTCAGCAATTAGTCCTCTCCATCTGCATATCACATAATTTCATTTCTACCAACTGTACTACTTCTCAGGTTTGCAGGTGTCCACTCAGTTAGCTAGGTTTGCAAAGCAGGAGTCAGCTTCTGGTCTTTCAAGCATCTGTTAAAATTGAATTAATGAAGATATCTTCTCAAGCTTGATGTGGTTGAGACACCCTTTTATCTCATCTTTTAGGAAACAGAGACAAGAAGATCTCTGTGAGTTCAAGATCAGTCTGATTTTATTACCACATTCCATAACACCCTGAGCTACATAATAGAGAGATTCCACTTCAAAAAACAAAAAACAAAAACAAAATGAAAGAGAAGATATCTTTCCTTGTTCTGAAAACCTCTTGACTTTTAAATGTAGGGTATAATTCCCTTCATTGAATGGCTACTTCAAGTTCCCATGCAATATTTCCCTATATTTTATTGAATTGTTTTCAGATTTCTCCATCTTTTAAAGGGATATTATAGTCAGCCAATAAGCTCCCTAAACTTCTACTTGTAATACTACTCATGATGGTTCATCTCAACTATCACATTCATTGAGAGATGAATTGTTGATTGAGAGGTAACCAGAATTGTTGATCCCGTGTATGGGTATATCTGCCAGAGTTTTCCTGAGATAGATCAAGAATTCTCTACAAAGTCTACAGTTTATTTCACTAATGGATTCAACTTTTGAGCATATAATTGGGAGAAATCACATATAACTGGAGAAATTTAGGCTGAGTTACCAGAAGTATGTCATAGGGACATGATTTTGAATGTTCTATCAAAGCACTAGAACTTTCTTATCCTCTTTGTTTCCTTGAAATGAATAGATTCCTTCTACAATGTCTTTCAAACTTTCCTTCTTTAAATTTTATCTCTCCTGTATATTGCATGGTAAGGAAAAGTTTGTTCCACCAAGTTCTTCCCACTGATCATTAGAGAATGCAATTGTATTCATGTTCAATTCAATTTTTGTCAGGTGGAATGGAAGCATAAACAGTGCTTTCAGTTTGGATATTTTTATATCAAAAATAAATTCAGAGAGCTGAATCTAGCAGCAGAAACTTGTAATACTTTGAAGGATGAAGAAACAGTTTCAAGTTAAAGGCTTTTGAACAAATGCAAGAATGGTTTGGGTAACTTTGTGAATCTCTGTCTCAATAAATGAATGAATTAATGAATAAATAAATAAGACTTCAGGTGTAGTTTAGTGATAGAGTGTTTATGTAGCGTGCATGAAGTTTTGGCTTCAATCCTTGGGGTGGAGGGGTAGAGCCAAAAAAAATTCTAGTCCTTTGCCTAGAGAATACTTAGGCTTTCTTAAGCCATACTTACATCCATAGTCCTGAGGCCACTGCTTCAGATAGGAAAAAGGAAAAGTGAGAAAATAAAAATAATAATCATATTACCATGTGTTCATAGGCAAGCTACATGCCCAGCTTCTACTGCCCTGATGCCCCAGCAAAGTAAGGGAATCTTTTTCTCAGGAACCAACTCTCAGTACAATGTGTACAGTGAAGTTTTAGGCATGTGAGTCAGCTTTTCTAGTCTTTGTCTTCTCTCAAACTAGACAACAGTTATTTCTGTTGCCTATTTAATTCTCTGTTAAGCTATTATGGTATGAATCACATTGCCCTGTTCATTGTTAGAAATCTTGTGCTATACTTTCCCCTAGTGGGAGGAATTATGAATTAGGAGTGTACATTGTTGTAACATCTTTCATTCAGGTCTCCTGTAGCTCCCCAAACAAGTGTTTCTACTGCTAGATGTGCAAAATGCATTACATATAACTGTCTCTTTCGAGTTATACCTATCTAAAGGCTCTTGGAGATGTAGGCATAAATACAACTTTCCTACTACATACAGAATATACAGAGAATTTGTCCCATAGATATTTATAGTTTCTCTCTACCTGCCTCTCTATCTTTTCTTGTCAGAAAGAGCAGCTGTTCTTGGATTGTTTATCTCCCAGAAAGTATGAGAGACACATGCCTAGATCAAGTCATTCTCTGTCTTGTTACAAGCCTTGAGTGTCTATGAAGGCATACTTTTAAGCTATTTGTTAATAACTCTAAACGCCTTCCAACCCACCGGCTCAAGGCACATAAAAAAGGATGTAGACCTCCTCAGTTGCAGGTTCTTCAGATAACTCATCAACAGTCCAACCAAATGTGCATACACAGGGACAGATGCCATAAGCAACAAGAACACAGAAAACAGCAGAATCGGGAGCACAGCTAACCAGGAAGACCAACAAGGACAGCCAAAGAAGGAAGCGCTTTTGCGGCTCTGTCGCTGGGGGCAGAAGTATCAACAGTCACTGCACGCCCAATTGGGGCCCACCAGGGCCATGATCATCAGCAGCAAAGGCTGCAGTAAGTCTCAGAAGAAGCAAGTCTCAAAGGGTTGTCTGGAGTCTTTCAGAGCGAAGCAGGGAGGAGCAGCAATGAGAAGTGGTGCCAAGGAAAGCAGCCCCTTCATGTTTCTGGGACCTTCTCTTTATACCTGAACAAGGACACCTTCCAATTGGCCAACTCCATACCCTCTGCACAAGGTGTTTCCTGTTGACCAGGATCATGAGCTCTCCAAGGAGTCTGTCCATCAAAGGATGTAAATATGTTCACCACATGTAACAGTTTTCTGCCTGGCAAACCATCACATGTCCTTTCATCAGGATGTTTTGTATGCCTCTTTCATGAGTCTGTGTTCTAGTGATGTACAAACACCCCACATACAATATTTGGGGCCAAAAAAAACCCCACATTCATTCAACACAACTGTGCCTCCAAAGAAATCTGAACCCGAACCACATATCTACTCATATTGTAGTCATATGAAGCTTTGTAGGAAAATACAGCAAAAGCCTACTATCTAATGTCAGTTATCTTCTTGTCCCCAGAAGGAGTCTACTGATGACACTGGAATGTTTTTTTTTTCTTTCTTAACTTCCTAGAGGGTATTAAATGTGAAAACATTTCATATGGATAAACTTCATTCATCGGTTTTACCACTGCCCTCTTCCCTGACCATGGGACAGGTTATTATAGTCTCTACCCATATTCAGCAAAAATCTAAAATCAAACAACATGCAATTTATCACACAGAGTTGACTTATTATTACATTCTCCAAAATCAAAGCCTTTCAACTTACTGCTGCTCATTCATCATGGAATTTCGTTCATTAACCAAGAATCTCTGCCTCTGGAAATCTCTTATTTTTACCCTATAATGTAATAGAGTTAAAATGGAAGAAATGGAAAAAAAAATCACACACAGAAACTAAAGATACCTGCTGTAAATACTAATAAAAGAGTTGTATTTACCTAAGTATGGAAGGTAGATATTTTATAAAGAAAGGAGCAATCAGGAAAATAGCATAATATTTCTGTATTTATTCACCAGAATTAACAGAGTGAATCAGCTGAATTCATAAGCATTGTGGGAGACTTTCATGTACCTATTTCTATAATGGAAATAAAAAACAGATATAGGACAGAAAAGACATATTAGGGTGATCAGCAAAACTTACAGTCCTACCATGATTCACATAGATAACACTGTATCAAATACAAAGTGTGAGGTCTACAATGACAGGAAGTATAGTCCTCCCATGTACATATAGGACATTCACCATGGTAACAATTGTCTGGAAAAGAAACTCAGGATATAGTATTAGATCACACTAGAAATTTACCAAATTTCTCACAACAAAAACATGTAATGAGGCAAAGAATAATATAAACATCACCACTGATATCTTAATAAAAGAGAGATACTATAAATACACCTTTTTCATGAATCTGTTCTGTGAATATTTCATACTAATTATGCCATAAATTGTTGTTAATCTAGACAACAAGACATAAAGAAATAATTTAAGTTTCTGCCAATTCCTGAATGTGTTGTTCAGGGCAATGTAACACATAACCACTCATAATAAGACTTTAATTGTTTCTATACTAAAAGTTATTTTAAATATCAAAATTTTAGAATTGAAAAGATTTAGGGATCCATATTGTTATTGGACAATATTGTTAGTTCCCTGAAAGAATAAGAAATCATTTATACAACAGAAGTTAGGTATGATCTTCATTTTTGTTTTTTGACACTGGGTACAAAACTTTAACAATAGGAACTTCCATAAAATGTGGTAGACTAGAAGGAATTAGAGCTAATATATATTGAAAATCTAACAACTGCTCGTAATAAACTTGACTTTCAATTTGTGAGTTGTTTAGTAACAGTTAATTCTTCAGCAACCTTTTGACATAGTAGATATATACATAAACTGTATGTAAGACTGCCACATTAACTACAAAAACAAATGCCTGCATTTCTCCCAAGCAAATTGAATTATGCTTACTTCCTTATCTGCCATGTTAGATGAGTGACATGTCATCAATACTGCAGTGGTGAGAACACTTTAATTTTTTTCAGCACCATAAAGAATCAGTTTCATTTTGGGGGGGGCACTTCCTATATAAGCAGATATATTTATCCCTCTCAGGTCTCTGAGGTGGTTGAAGAATAGACAGCTAGAGTCTCATAGTTAAATTTTGAGTTGTTTAGGAATCAAGAGGGTGTTATAGATCTAAGAAGATACTCTTAAAAGTGTGTTGCAAGTTAGTATGAATGTTGAGTCAGATATAGACCTTTAAACTCATGGAGATGGTTAGATAGTAGGATGTTAAAGTCAGGGGCCAAATATGTATAAACTGGACATTGGGAAGGTATACTGGGCCATTTAACTCTCATAAATGTGGCATATTTATATCTGTTGTTTTGTATAGTATTTACTGTTATAAGAGAAGGAACCATCTGTTGGACTGAAAGGGGAAACTGCTGGGGGGAAGAGGGTGGAAGGGCGGGATAGGAAGGGGGAATAGGGAAGGGTTTGTGACTTAAATGTAACTTGAAGAAAAAAAATAAAGTATTAAAAAAAAGAATCAGTTTCAGTAAGAATTGTGATAATTGCTAGCCTTTGTTTCCTAGGCTATGTATTCATAGAAGATTCCTATGTATTCCTGTGTATTCTTATGTATTCATAGAAGACTCTGATTTTCTACTGGAGACCACAAAATGTTTGATTTTTTATTGTGTGATTTTAGAGTTTCTTAGGGAACTTTTTGATGCCTCTACATTGAGATTTGTATCAGTTTTACCTTTCTCTTTTTAACATTGCCAAAAGAATTGATTGTTCTTTGTAAGTAAAATTTGATTGAGTAAAGTGATCACTTAACTTCCTTTCAAGTATCATCTTCTATCTTTAGACAAATTAATGAGCCTCTCAGATCTAACAATTCATATCTGTTAAAGCAATTTACAGCCACTCTTTGTATTCATGGGTCCCACATTCATGGAGCCAGTCAACTGAATATGAAAACTATTTGACAAAATATAATGATTATACTTATTGTAGCTTTTGTCAGTGCTCTCTATATAATATATATATATATATCATTGCATTTTATTTGATATTATAAGAATAGAGGATTGCTTTAGGTTAGGCCCTATTAATATAGATTATATGCAAACTCTGTAATCTTTTATACTAGGGAGAGGATCAAGCATCTTGGGTTTTTTGTACTCTGAATTTCTTTTTTATTTTATTTTTAATTACACATATTTTTATTTTAATATTTTATATAATAAATATAATTTTAATTATACATATACTACCTGGGCATAGGTGTGTACATATGTGTGGGTACCTGTGGAGGCAAGAAGAGGGTTTCTGAATTCCTGGAGCTGGAGTTATAAGTGATTGTGAGCTGCCTGACATGGGAGCCGGGAACTGAACTCTGGTCCTCTTCTAGAGCAGTGTATGCTCTTAACCACTGGACTATATCTCCATCCTTTTCTCCAGAACTTGAAGCCAGCTTCCTTCATATATTTGGGATAAAGGTATATGTTATCTTGACTGTTAAATGTATCTTTAGTCTCAAATGTAGGACAAAATTGTAGAAGCAACAAAAGTTCTATCATATTAGAAAGACACTTGGGTTATACCTCCTTCCTGTAACAAATGTAATTTCTCAATGTCAGAAATGAAAATTAACTCAAGGCAAGAAATGAGGAGGTCAAGTAGATGACTTTTACTGAGTCTACCTTTTAGACTGAGATTCATTTTAGTGGGTTTTGTGTTTTAAATGCATTCTAAAATTTGGTACTATCAGCATGTTTAAATGAATTCTTTATCATTCAGTTGTTTTTTCTTTTGATTGAGCAGGGGTAGTGTTTGGTGCACTAGATAAGCAGACCCTGATCCATGTAATATATTAATAAATCAAGGAGCAGAACATGGAAAAGTATGAGAAAGAATCAAATTTGGGACATTTACAATATTGAAAGGCATTGGAAAGAAAAGTCAACTATTAAACTGTATTAAAATTACTATTAAAGTAGTCGTTCTTTTGGTCAACAGAACTCTTAAATAAGAAGAGTAGAAAAACAAGAAAATCCTAGTGATTTATATACAATATATTTACAAGAAGTCTGTTTATTGAAAGGGCTTTGGGTGCCAGGTTCCAAATAATCGATTGTCTTTCTATTTCTTATTTCTTATACCTTGAATTCCTAGTGAATTAGAGGTATACATTTATAAAGAAATTCTGCCGACATCTGGAAAGGGGACTCTTGAAATCCAAACAGATGATAGTCCCCTATCCATTTTATTAAGTATTGGTTCAGCAGTCTGGAATTTGCCAGAGAGTTGTGGCGCTTCTCTGAAAATTGATATTGTTCAAGAAATGGATATCCATGTGTGGTTTCAACATGCTCTTGGAGACCCATTTGAAATGTCAGATTTTAGTGTCAAACTTACTGTATTGGAAATTGGGGAAGAATGCTGCAACCTGTATATAACAGTTCCTTGAGATAATGATCCATCTAAGTATGAAAACTAATAGACACTGTAGCCAACAACTAAACCAGATTAATCCTGTCTAAAGAAAGATTTGTCTTATGAACTTAGACAGTTTTATCTTGTTCTCATTGATAGAAGTCTGGAGGTAAATAGTTCTACCTGCTGCCTGGCAGCTTTTCTGATAGAATCAACATATTCACTGCCTAATACACCAAAGGTACATGTATCTGATCACCAAATGCATAGAGTGAACCCTAATATCCACTATGGTAGCATTTGGAAATTATGGCATAATAAAGTTGGGGCCATCCCTCCACAGGGTTAGTAAGCAGCAAGAAGGCTACAGTCTGTGAATCAATACTTGGACCCTCACCTGACACTAGGTTACAAGCGATTTGATGTTGAACGCCATAGACTCAGAACTCTGAGAAGTGAATGGTTGTATAAGCTACCCAGTCTATGGCAGCTATAATAAACAAAGAGGAAAACAAAGAGGTTTGTGAGTAAATAGTGAGAGACTCACTTTGGAGGGTGTTGCAAGATGAGCAATTTGTAATTTCTAGTTAGGAGAGAAATCTGCATGCTGTTTATCCCTACATACATTTACTGTATTTGCAGCACAACACCTTAAAACTAAAGCCCAAAGACATGTATAATATTAACTTATATACTTAGAGGACAGATTTTGTGTGCCATCATGGTTTTAGTAACTGGACATACAAATGCAATTAATAAAATAAAAATAAAATCATAAAGTCCTAATTAATGATGTTGCAATTATAATTGTGGTTAACAGAAACAAGGAAGTAATAGAAAGACTGGCTTGTTTATGAGGCAGCAATTGGGATGGTAAAGTGAGATAGACTGTGTGTGTGTGTGAGTGTGAGTGTGTGTGTGTGTGTGTGTGTGTGTGTGTGTGTGTGTGTCGGCATATCAGATAAGGTAAAGCACCTCAGGAGAGGGTATATGATTATAAATGCAGATGCTGCTCAGGAGAGAGAATAGCCCTGTGGTAGGAGGTGAGGACCCTAGTCTGAAGCAAAGAAGATGACCTGCCAGGATTAGGGAAAATTTTCTTTTGGACAAAGGGCAGTGTAGCCTTGTGATGTGTCTATAATCATTACATTATATGCTTGGTCCTTTCTAAGAGTATGTACCAATATTTTTAAATGTATATTATTGATTACAGATAATAACAATCTTTCAAAGTGCAAAATATTTCATAGGGGAAATTTTACATCTTCATGTCATGATTAAATAAATACCACACAGATCTTTCTTTTGTTGAATAGGAAAGGAAACCGCCCAAAATAAATGAATTTTCCTTCACTTATGAGCAGTAAGATAATATCCAGTGGAACAGTTGTGACAGCACTGTAGTGTGTCATTTCAAAGAACCATCCATACCTTAACCACTGATAATACCTCCTGAGTATGCTGGGGAATTTCCCTGCTTTATATGATTGCTCTCTTTGGCACTAAAGACTTTGCCAGGCTCGGCATGGACCTCAGCTCCCTATTCTGTACTCAGTTGTTAGACAATCTGCTTATCAGCTCTATATTCTGCTGTCTCTGGAAGACAAGGGGCCATCATCACTAAAATCACTCGGCAATGTATCAACAAATGAAGAAGAAGCTAGAGAATCCTAGTGAGAGTAGGAGTGATCTGTCATGGAAGAGAATAATGCAGATAAGAACTCTATTGACACAACTTCCCTTCTGTTCTTTTTCATATGACCTACAGGGAAGATGAAAATTTCTTCTTTCTGAACTCAAGCTCTGATTTCTGGGAAATGATGGAATAGTTATGTTGATGATTACTGTGAATAATAGATAAACCCTTAGTTAGCAGCTATACCTGAGAGTGGCTACATATTAAGTGAATATTTTCAGCATGTTCCTTGGTATCAAACATGTAAATGACAAAGTTCTGATCCTCTTGCAGCTCACAAATCAGTTTCTTAATGGAAATCCTGGGAAGACAGATTTTATTTCTTACAATAATTTTAAGTGGGTAGAAGGACAGCTCATAGAAAAAAGACTGCTTGGGAAGGGAAGATTTTATGTTTCCTGTCTGTGGAACATTTACCTCTGAGAATCTGTCAGAAAGTGAGGCCTTATCCTGTTTGACAACAATCACTATCCTGTGAATAATTCCTTTTGAAGAATTTTAAACTTCCATCTATGCCCCTAAAATGACTGCATAATGTGGCAGGGCCATTATGTAAACTAACCCTTAGCAAGCAGAGGATGTTATAACTCCTTCCATCAAAAAGGTAATAATCTGTGGCATTCTGAAAGCACAACAAAAATGCTGTGTCTGTTATCCCTGTAACAATGACAAAGTGTCCCTTTAGGGTGTCCTCAGTAAGAAAGCCCAGCTTGTACATGGTTCAGGTCACTTGAATTCCACATGATGTGTTATTTTATAGACCTTTTGTTGTTAGGTCTGAGTAGATCTCCAAAATTAACCCTAGAAGTTCGGGATGTTAATAACGGGGAGTACACAAAGTCAAAAGACACCACAGTGTGTCAGCTCACCATTGCTGGGACATTTAGTAGCTGAGGTAAACATTTTATTTCTGTTACAGAAAGTATTTTACTCACGCATGTGATTGTAATCTGCTGATATATCTCTGTAAGTGTGTTCTATACTGATAGGATTGAGGATTGATAAATATCCTTTATAATCAGAGGAGTCTACTTTTCTTTTGGTTGTTACAATAGTTCACAACCGGGTCTTCCCATCTGTCCTGAGTGACAGCAGCTTCTTCTTTCTTTGTGGAAAGAAAGGGCTGCTGCACTGTAAATGCCCCTCTGACTATTGCTGTTTTAGGGTTGTTCAATCACTCTGTTGTTATGTAGTCACATTATGTAGTCCCCTGGTGGTCTTTGAATTCACTATGTAGACAGACTTGCCTCAGATTTAACACAATCTTCCTGCCTCTGCCTCCAGACTACTGGGATTACAGACATGGGCACCATGTCAGGACTTTGCTATTGTTTTGTAGTTTTACAGCTTGCTACAAATGACTTTAAAACCAGAGGGTATATGTGATGATCCTTATTTTTGTGTTTTGTTTTGTTTTTAACTAGTTGCATTGAGTAATCTCTATAAACATGAATAACATGTATTTAAAAGTCTGTTTTGTCAAAAAAGACAATGTCATGCCTCTGCACTCTTAAGAGTGGCATTGGTTTAGGTGGCTGGTCTGCTGAACAGGTATGAAGCCCTGAACTCCCAGTGATCCTAAAGCAGGCAAAATGGGAACATATCAGTGTTTCAGTCTTCTTTTCATACCATCCTTTTGAGATAAAATGCCCCAAAATTTTAACATCTTAGCCTCTTCAAGCCAGTGACTTAGAAGGGCACACAGGAAACGAAATATTGACAAGTCAGATCTCATTTAGAGGGAATAATGTGTCAGTTCCACATGATCTCAAGACAATACACAGAGGAGCTTATAAAGTTGAACATGGAGGAGAGAAAGAAAAAGAGAGGCAGGGGAGGAAAGGACCAGATTGGCTACGGCTGTATTGAAGGTATAGGAAAGGGCCCTGGGCTGAGGGTTAAGGGAAGATTCTGAGAGCTGTAGCCTTCAAGGGAAGAGTAGAAACCCAGCCAGCATCCTGCCCCACAACAAAAGAAGAGCATGTGAGATTTCGTACCTCTAGAGTTGTAAGGAGTCCTTTTATTTTAAACACTGAGTGTTTTAAACACCAAAATGTGGGATTAACTGAATATTAAAATATCACTTTTGCAGATGTGAAAACAAGAAATTTGAAATCCACAAAGCTAAGCAATAGAAGGTCAATATGAAGAGCTTTATTACTTCAAATATATTGACACCTATTCTTATCATTGTGTAAAATATTTTTCTATCTTTTTATACTGATTAAACAATTCTCTTTCCATTAAAAATGCTTGTGATACTCCTAATTAATTTTGAAGAATGTAACTGCTAGAACAATCCAGTAGAATAATTACAGTAGTTTTAATACATCAACATTTTCCATGTGGGCAAAGGAATCAGAGAGAAATTGAAGTAATTTGTGTGATTTCTTGCATAGCTTTGTGTTCCCTGGTGTCTATAGTCCCAGACAAGATCATTAGTTGGCCTCTCTAGAATTCTGTCTCACCAAGATGTTCCTAGGCTTCTTCAACACTATGAGCTGAGTTGTTCGGGAAAGCAAGAAGACAATGGTTGCTCTAAAGTCTTCAGGACTTCACCTAAGAAATACTTGGCTATTTTCCACTAGCATCCTGACTATGGTGTATTTTCTTTCAATCTATTTTCACTTAAAGGTAGCTGTAGATACCTCAGAGTACCATACAAGTTTAAAATCAGTAGTGATTCATCTCTTCTCCTCTTCAGGAACCTGGTTTTCCAGATCACTGAATTTTGGTTTAGGGAATTAGGTCAAATTTCCTTGTTTCAAATGTTGTGTCAGGATTTACACTGTATGATGAGAAAGTAGAATTTACATCACAGAAATTTATCTGAATGTTGTTCCTTCCTGCAAGGTGATCTGTGCAATGGGTATCTCTGATTAGAAATTCGTGGTCTGAGAAACACTTGGGTTTTGGGATTATTTTGATTATTTTGGATTTTGAGATACTCACATGGACATTTAATGAGGGAATTCTGGGATAAAACCAGATTCTAAACACTAAGTAATTTACATTTGATATATAGTTTGTAAATATAAACAAAAAAATAATTTTATATAATATTTTATTGGATGTCAATTTTCACTGACTTTGATTGTGTAAGCAAGGGCACAGTGACACCACCAAACTTGACCATTCTATGGGTTAAAAAAAGTTTTTTTTAGAAATATGAAACTGCTGCATAGCTATGTCTCATATAATAGAAACAGAATAGCCAGAAGTATTTGGGGAAGTCCAATTCTGTTGAGGCTACCTCTTGGTGTCAGAGAGAATAGTAAAATAATTGGGGAAAGAGATTTTGGTTATAAAGAAAGCAGATAGATAAGTTCAAGAGGAAGCTTTAAGCAAGAATAACCTGGAAGTTTAGAGTAGAAATGGGGAGGAGGATCCAGGAGGCTAGTGTGTGTTAATGGGGAACAATGGATAAGTGAAATGGCTCTTCCTAGCAGACAGAAGCCTATTTCCTGGGTGTCTGAGGAGTGCTAGTATAAGCTTTTATCTATCTGCCAGCAATTCTTCTGTTTACCCTGTCAGAGGCTAGCATGAGCTGAGCCCAGATGGTCATTTTGACCATTATAAGTGGTACTGCATTTTAGGAATTTAGGGCTTGGAAGCTAATGGATTGGGTGAGTTGGGTGAAGAATTTTTTCTTGTGGTATCATGTCAATATTCAAAATAGAATATTTCAGTTTGGGAATTTTTAGAATATAAATGTTCTATTTGTAGAACTTAACCTGACTTCCAAATGCATGTGGAGGGCAGCTGTTTTCTAGAGACATTTCCCTGGGAAACCCTGCAGAAGTATAGCTAGGCACTTCCCAGAGTCTAGATGCTGTCATTCCACTGAGATTTTTAGAATTACCCCCAACTCTAACTGTTGGAAACTTGCTTTTCCTTTCCTGTGTCTCTCACAAAGCTCAAAGTAATGAGATCCATAAAGTAGTAATATTACTGAAAGAAATAATGAACAACATTAGTAATAGCAGGTTAACAGAGCCAATACTCTGTGTCAATACTTAGGGGTTCAGCTATTACTGTCATTTTGCACACAAGGAGAGAGATATTGCTTTACATGATGACACTACAGTATTGATAAATGGCAGAGATGAGCATCCAGGCTGAGGTCATCTGACCCCAGGGTCTCTGGTCAATACTGTCAGCTTCAAAGGGAACTCCAATTCCCCAAACTTCAATAGGCCATCCATATATCCAGACATGAGCTCAACCTAGGCTATAGGAGGATTTCTGGGAGTTTGGTGAAAGCTAGCATTCCTCAGCAGTTTGTAAGGCCAGTTCTTCTCTACCAAAAGGAATTATTTCCCTTATCTCTGTCAGAAGGGATACATGGTTTATTATGGGCCAGACTCTCTTTCACTATCACCTGCTATACATTTCAAAGTTCATGTTAGCATCCTAGCCCTCCTCACCTCCTCCAGCCATTCATTCTTCCATTATCCTTACTATGCTTTTTTTCCTCTCTCTGTTCTATTCCTGATTCTCTCACTGTGATCACTCTATTTTCTATCCCCTTCTATTCTCTCCTATCTCATAAATAGCCCTGACTATGACCAGTCTGCTAACCATGTTCAATATATTTCTCTTTCTCTTTCTGTCTGCTTTGGGCTCTATCAGATGCATCTGGATATTCTTTCTAATATTTACAATCAAAACCAGTCTGTAACCATGCCATGGAGCAACCGTGTTACCAGTTTATATAAATACCACAACACAATGACTTTCCTAAACATGGTGATGCATTCTTGCTTCAGATTTTTCTCATTTGTTGGGATGAGATGGAGAGAGAGAGAGAGAGAGAGAGAGAGAGAGAGAGAGCGCACATGTACACACACTAGTATATACATCCTTGTAGAGGCTAGAGGTCAATATAGGGTATCTTCCTCTACTGCTCTCCATGTTATTTTGTAGATGAGATCCCTCACTAAACTTAGCTCTGGATTGGCTAGGTCCACTCTAATACAAGTGTTGGCAATGCTCCTGTGTCTATTCCTGCGTCATAGTCATGAGTTGGCACTCCTGGCCTTTGTAGGCTCTGGGAATCTGAACTCAAGATATCACACTTCTGTGGCAAGCACTTGACTGACTCAGCCATCTCCCAGCTGTAAATATGTCATACTCTTAATAACTGAAATACAACCTAGTTATTTATGCACTTGAATTGAAAGCAAGTCACTTTTAATTCCCTGTGGTGGGCTCTATGTGAACAGATTCTTGGCTTGTTGAAACTCATCTAGTCCATTTTCAACTTTCTTTTTAGGATCCATTTTTATCAAGAATTGTGCCAATTCAGTTAGTCACTATCTGGTCACCTTTAGAATGCCCTGGGTAGAAGCCTTTTAACACTGACACTTGTAACCGATCTTTTAAATTATTATTTATCACTTATTTATTTATTACTAAATTCACTTATAACAAACACCAACAATTTCTTAACTATTAATCCTATAAATTCCTACAACCCCTTTAACCTATCCACTAAACCTATTGATAATTATAACAACTACTTTCATAACCTTTTAGAATGATACAGTCTCTGGGGCAGGTCCTCAGTCGTCAGGAACACAGTCTTTGTTGTAGATTCTTTAACACACTTAGCAGTCCTTTTTCTGGATCTCTCAGATGCAGGTTCGTCAGGGTAAGTTGGTTATTGCAGTCTCACCTTAAATAAGGCTTCATGTTTTCTTCTCTGTGGGAGACCCCAGCCATCTGCAGGCCAACTTACTTCTTTTGAATCAGGAACTCAGCTGCTCTGCCTCAGTCCTTAAAGCCAGGCACAGTTTCCACTAGGCCACTGATCGGACAGATCAAACCCCTCCAGGCAAAAGCTGAGCCACAGGGTCCGGTCCTTGGCCTTTTGGCGTCTCGCCCAGGCTTTCTTTGCTCACCGGCTTCTTTCTGCTTCAGGGAGAGAGCTGGCCATCAATGGCCAGCCCTTTTTTCAGCAGGACTCTTGGAGCTTTCTAGCATCAGGGGCCTCTTCTCTTTCTGGGCTCCATGCACTGTCCTTAAATAGGAGGAACTCTGTTTCAGCTTAATTTGGGCTCCGTCCACTTAGCAGCTGAAAACAATGTCAGGCCAGATACTTTGTTTCTTCAAGTCCATTAAGTCTTTCCTGTTTTTCCTGACTTCAACCATGTTTTTCAGTCTATTGAGTCTTTCCTGTTTTTCCTGACTTCAACCTTGTTTTTCAGTCTATTAAGTCTCCTGTTTGTTTCCTGTTTTCAGTCCACATGCTGATAATGCTCTTCATGCCCCGAATTAAGAGACAGTATCAGAAACCCCTATATATTTTCTAAGTCTAATTTATCTAACCCCTACAGACACTTCTTACTTTACTTGTTCGCAGAATCTTGTCTTGATTGAGCCAGGACCTACCTTACTCCTGGTGTTTCCAGTTAGAAACTGTTCAGTTACCTGATTAGCTGTCCCCAGCTCCATGGTTGTAAAATTCTCACTTACCAAAGCTACACAGAGAATTAACTCAACCTTCTTGCCCTGCCTTCCCAGAAAATTTCCACTGCTGGTAATACCAGCAAGGTCTTGCTAATTGATATACATGAAGTCCAATATATAACACCAAGAAAAAGTTGTATGTTGTAGTTTGTTGGTCAGTCTGTTGGGAGATCTGGGTTGGAAATCACCCAAAACTGCTTTCTAGAGAAGTTGATTGGAGGTGGAATTAGTAATAGGAAAGGAAAAGTCTACTTGCTTATTGGATGTCCCCAGTAGCTTAGAGTTCTTTGAAGACTGAAACCACATCTCATCACAAGCAGTGACAAGGGTCCTTCTCAGGTTGTGATGTTAAGTTTATTGTTTGGATCAGTCCAATTCTTCTGTAGTCAAAACTCCTTGAAAAGTCTCTTCCAGCCAACTTTGAGTGTATTCTCAAACCTTTTCCTGAAAAAAAAACAAAACAAAACAAAACAAAAACAACTTAGTACTTTACTGCTGGGATTTGTGTGTGCTTCTCTGTGCCTTCACTAGCACCACTGAATAACAGCATTCAGGATCACCAGCTTTCTTTCTTTTTTTTATACTTTATTTTTTTATTTCTTCAAGTTACATCTCAGTCACAATCCCTTCCCTAATCCCCCCTCCTGTCCCACCCTTCCACCCTCTTCCCCCCAACAGCTCCCCCTTTCAGTCCAACAAATGGTTCCTTCTCTTATAACAGTAAATACTATACAAAACAACAGAAATAAATACACCACAATTATGAGAGTTAAATGGCTTAGCATACATTCCCAATGTCAAGTTCATATGTATTTGGCCCCTGACTTTAACATTCTACTATCTAACCATCTCCATGAGTTTAAAGTTCTATATCTGACTCAGCTTTCATATTAACTTGCATCACAATTTTAAAAACATCTTCTTAGATCCAGAACACCCTCTTGATTCCTAAACAACTCAAAATTTAACTATGAGACTCTAGCTATCTATTCTTCAACCACCTCAGAGACCTGAGAGGGATAAATATATCTGATTATATAGGAAGTGCAGGGCCTGCATCATCCAAAACTAAGAAATGACATATCAGTGGCTGCTTGGACAGTTCCTGTTTTCTCTCCATACGTTACAACATCAATCTTCAGCCTTTTGGTCCCGTTTCTCTGACAGACATTGATTGTAGAGCAGGAATTATGAAGGACTTACCTACCCTGTCTTGGCAGAGCTAGGCTGTCAACTTACCTGCTATCAGGTTTTGTCCTTTTTGGAGAGCAGTCTGTCTACAGTTGAAGCAAGGGTTTTTCATGCCACTAATTCAACTATCTCCCAATGGAGATTCTTTGATGCTCATCTTCAACTTGGAGTAGAATAGGGGGTGCTGTCAGGAGCTGACATGTCTCAATATCAAAAAAAAATCTTAATTTAAGAAAACATCTTTGAATGCCATATTCTGCAGATCTCTTGGGGTTTTGAAGATGCCCTATCTATCTCTTGTATTTAGATAAGCAAATGTTGCTTGACTCTTAACAACTTGATTTCTGAGTAGCTTAGAGAATATCTGTGATAGACTGTCATAGTAGCTAACAAAATGACACGCTTGCATGACTAGGAGTTTGTATTTCTTAACTATCCTAAACGGTTTAAGACGGTTGGTATCAAGAGGCCAGAGCTTCACATTTCATTTTTAAGCATTACT
Source organism: Lophiomys imhausi (assembly GCA_907164525.1). Classification (NCBI taxonomy): domain Eukaryota; kingdom Metazoa; phylum Chordata; class Mammalia; order Rodentia; family Muridae; genus Lophiomys; species Lophiomys imhausi. The sequence goes on from CAJQZJ010000221.1 coordinate 3,330,865, forward strand.
AGGTACAATACCTTTAAGAAGCGTTACCTTTAATTTTGTATCAATATACAAAGATCAATGCCTATGTAGCCAAATACAATCTTAATATTGCATCAATATACAAGGATCAATACCATTGTGGCCAAATATAATCTTAATTTTGTATCAATATACAAAGATCAATACCGATGTAGTCCAATACAATCTTAATTTTGCACAATATACCTGAATTCCTTCAGTGTGGGTTATCTACTACCTCACTTGGCATTCTTCATGTTGGAAACTCCAGGAATGCTTTCTAACCAAATAGGTCAAATACAGTGTAATAGCAGTAGAATAATACATAACACACACACACACACACACACACACACACACACACACACACACACACAC
>CAJQZJ010000221.1:3331249-3375167 GCA_907164525.1 Lophiomys imhausi
CACACACACACACACACACACACACACACACACACACACACACACACTATTTTATTTTATCTGTTCCCAAATTGGACCAGACTGCCAATTTTTGTGGTTTTGTTTTTAGTTGATAGAAACTGAGATTTGGAGAAACTGAGATACAAATTTAAAAAGTAATTAGATCCCAAAGTTGTTACACTTTGAAATGAATTAGTAGGAAGTAGCATTATATTCAGTACTCTAAGTTTAGTGTCTCTTTTGGCTACTTTATTTATGTGCAGTTAAATCCTGTCAGTAACTCTCTGTGGTGAAGTGAATTAACTTGCATTATATTTCTAGAATTTTGATTAGTTTAATAATCTTTTAACAGTGTTTTTCTCCCCCAATTTTCACTTTATGAAACTTACTGAGTTTGGGGACTCAGAAAACTGATCTGGAAAGAGTTCACTTCATTTACAAGGAGTCATTTTTTGCTGGTACTTGCTTTCCCTTAGAAATCCCTTTATCCATTTAATTTATGAACATGTAAAACTTTGATCACTTAAAACTGAAAAAAAATAGTTCTATGTAAGAGCTCATATTTCCTTAGTAAAAAATTAGCCAAAAATAATAAATACTATAGGTCAGTTTTCCAAAAATTGTAGATTAAGCTCTAATGGATGAGTCACAGACACTGCTGAAACCACTTTTTCTACAAATTAATGGGTAAAATTTACATGTTGAAGAGTTGGAGGGCTTAATTAGAAAGCCAATCAATCATCAGGCAAAGAGCCTCTCAGGAACATGAAACTGCTTGCTGATTTTTTTTTTTTTTTTTTTGCATCAGGTTTAGGGCAGTATTTGGGAATAAAATTTAATTCCAACCTTGGAGATACAAAAATTTGCATTGAAACTATTTCATCCTCAGTCTTACTGAACTCACTTCCAATGTGCTCACAGTAACCTAACCGTATGATCTTTACCTTCTCTGGATATTGATTGTAAGCCTCCTAACAGGCCGACTTATTTCTGTGGGCTTTTCTCTCCTTGAGTGTGGGTGCTGGCACTCTCCAATAGAAACATCTGGAAAAATAGGTTGCTGGATTTTGTGAAGAGCTGTTGTTCTTGTTGCATGATGGTACTTTGTTACATCAGAACCAAAGAATCTCCCTCCTTTGTTTATTTATTTATTTATAGTTTTTGCTGTTTTCTTTTCCTTTTTTGTTTTTCCTTATGGAATTAACCTCCATGTTTTTAAATGAGCTTTAAAATATTTCTGGATCATCCAGATATTTTCTATTTTATACTGCTTTCTGTTGAGATCAGTCTGTGCCTCACCCTAATGTATACTGTATTTATATGTAAAACAGTATTAGTTCTAAAATGGGCCCACAAAATGACAGTGCTTCTGACATTGATAGTCTGGGCTCAGCTCTGACCTGGTAAACATAAGGATTTCTAGCTCATAAACAAAAATGTACACTCAGCATTCCTCAGAAACCGTGTGAAGCAGGTTTCTGTTTGTTAGGAAAAGCCATTATATTCTTAGGAAAGAACATAGTTAACTACCTCTGTCAATGGGGCATCTTGACCCATAATAACTCAAACAAGCTTGTAACAGATCAAGGCGACTACACTAGCTCCTAGGCTGTTCTGGCCTACAAACCTCCTTCCACTGTTCAAACTCCCAAGCTATTTCATCTCATAGGCTTCCTTCCACAGCAACATACTCTTCTAAAACTGGCAAGGCTTTCCCTATCTTTTGATGTTCTCTCTACCCCTCACCCCAGATCCAGCCTGGCAGTGTCAAGTTCCCCAATAAACTTTTCTTTCTACCTATAGAGTGGCCTAGCATGGTGTTTTACTACACCCTCACAACAGTTTATTTTTTCAGAGTGTACCATGAGAAGGTTACAAGCTTTCCTAGTCATATATCAAAGTATATTGTGACTGTGAATATTTGGCATGGAGGTATGTTAACTAATGTTGAGAAAGCCAGGTCAAATATAGGGCAGAATGCAGCTTCTTCATCTAGATAAAGAGGTAGGTGACCTGACATTGCTTTGAGAATGGCCCATGAAAATTTTAAGCTGAATATCTGGCCACCCATGGTGTGTGTGTTTGTGTGTGTGTGTGTGTGTGTGTGTGTGTGTGTGTGTGTGTGTGTTTGTGTGTGTTTGTGTGTGTTTGTGTGTGTGTGTGTGTGTGTGTGTGCGCGCGTGTGTGAAGGGATCAAGAGATAGAGAATTCCCATGTGCTTCAGCTTGACTCAGTCTCTGCAGTTTACATGACATACTTGAATTATCATCCATGCACTTTTCTACTTAGATCTGTTAACCATATCTTCTGATTCATTCTCTTGGACCCAGTACTGACTTTCATCTCACTGGCCTCTACCAAACCTCTCTTTTACAGCATGATTCTGAACCTGCATCTTGATATTTCAGCATCAACAGCAGCAGCAGCAGCAGCAGCTATAACCCCACATTAAATGATCTAGTCACAGTTTTATATAACTTAGATGTTCAACAAATGGATAGAACCCAGAACACAGTGGTTCTGTCAAGGAAAATTACTCAAAGTATCAGCAAGTTTCACAAAAGTTCCCAAAACTTCAAATAGTAGGGATAACTAACAGATGGGAAAATGCTCACTGGACCTACATAAATAAGCATCTTACTAAGAAAACATCTGCAAAACATACCTAATGCTCAGGGAATTTTGTAAAATAAGGAGTGGAAAGATCATAAGAGGCAGAGGACCAGACAGTTGGCTGTGAAATCATGTCTCCTACTAATGTAAGAAGCTATAGTCTCACCAATATGTCTATGGAAACATGACCTGAACTAATTGGCATGGCAAGAGTGATCAAGCATAAGCTCACAACTTCAACTCTCAGCAAAGAATTGCCTGTAGCAGAAGAAAACTGAGAGATGGCCCTCCCCGGGGGAAAGTACACCAATTGGTTTTCCAGTATAACAAATAGTCAGTCCTAAAAGCATATATTCAAGTATCATTATACAGAATGAACAGTTTATACTTAGTGAAATATGTATATATATGTTTATATAGATATATATGATAGAAATAATATGTAGTAATAAAAGAGTTCATACATTTGAAGGGCATTGGGGTGGGGGTATACAGGACTGTTTGGAGGGATGAAGGCAAAGAGGAAAAGATATAATTATAAGATTCTCAGAAATTAAAACAAGAAAATTTACTGAAAAGAATGAAGTGTTTATACTGAAATCTATATTGGCTATATTCTACAGAGGTAAGCTAGTTCAACAGGTTGAGCGTTTGGGGATGGGAAGATAGTCATGAAGCCCTTGTTGCTTTGGACTTGCCTGGTAGGGTGCCAAGGACCCTACTGTGCTTGATCAATGCATGGCACAGGAGTCTTGGTCTTAATTTAGAATCACAAATGCAGAATAGAAAAATACATTTTGTTGGTTTGTACCATAGTAGTTATGAACTGTTTAATTTTCCTTGTGTTTCTCCTTTCTCCTGTCCTCTAGCTTTGGAACTGAATTTAGAATGGCTCCACATTTTTCCTCATACCTGTGACATTATACTATGAAAGTGAATATAACAATAGTTTTTTTTCTTTCAGAATTCACACCATTATTGAACTGACAGATTGTGACTGTATTTCCAATGGTAAACTCAGAGGAAACAAAAAGATAGGAATAAAAAATTGACCAGACACAAGCTAGCTTTTTAGCCTGAGGATGCTACCATTCCCAGGACCCTATCTACTCTGTTTACTGAAGCAGGCATGTGACATAGAACTCAAGAAAAGCTTTATTTTTGGAACTATACTCACATACAACCCATACTTAATTTAGTATCCAATGAAGCCGCCTGTTCTAATTGTACATAGTTCATGCTGGCGTTATCCTTACGATTGAGTCTAGTCCCCTTCAATAGGCATTGAAATGATTCTTCCCTGGTTGACTTTCTCCATTGTGGACTCTAGTTGGCAGGCCTCCTTTCCGTCCCCATACCACTTGTGAACACTTGTGTTTATTAGTAAGATTCGGCTCCTTAAACTTCCTAGAGAAAAGCTGCAACATACATTTAAATTATCACTCTGCAAACTATAAAGACTTTTTATTGTCTTATCAGCATGACCTATCACAGAGCCTAAGCTGCAATTAGAGAGCTGTATCTATGAACTGCATGGCATTTGAGAACTGCCTATGAATGAGCTGATTCCTCAACTTTAGCTGCTGTGAACTTTCTTACCTTCTTTTGTTTTCCCAAGACTAATTTGTGGGGTGAGCAGGACTTTCTTATCCTGTTGAAATGCAGCTGTCTTCCTGCAGAATCGAGATCAATTCTCTAATCTCTGGCACCATGGGTACTGAGTGAGAAAAAGCCCTCTCAGCACAGGAAGCTGGACCTCCTGTCATCTTTCAACTCACTGGTTAGTATAGGAAGGTGAGAAGCAGCAGCAATAAATAACTGTAAACAACGACCAAATGTTTTGTGTTCCTACAATTGAATGATTACATTAATTATTTGATGCATTTGCAATTGTTGATTAAATAGACATGCACATAAACTGAGACCTGATGGAAATAATTAGAAGAAGTTTGATTATAGTAAATTAAGGGAAGAACACACTGTGAAGCAGAAACAACAGATGGTCAAAGAAGAAAATGCTAATTTGAAACTATTAGAGACATTAAGGGGATCTAAGGAAATAAGCTGATTTATACAGACAAAAAGAATCTCTCCCCTTCTGTCCACTGATTTGCTTCAACATTCTTAAGCCGTGTCAGGAATGTTTTCATATTCCCTCCCTTGTTTTATTATTTACTTTTCTAGAAACTGTCTTATTTTCTTATGTGGTTTTGTTTCATTTGGAAAGTATTTTCCAATTTAAGAGTATTTTGTTTGATGTCTCTGCCAATTATCATAACATCTCAAGAATACCAAATATTTGTATAATTCCTACCTAATAATTCAAACTATTTATCATGTACCAGGTTTATAGCAAAATCTGTACATTTGCACTCAAGAGAAATCGGTCATATCATCTACATTTCAGGTGTCAGTATGTGCCAAGAATTGGATAAAGGACATCTTTTCATACCCCCTCCAAAACTGTTTCTGACTTACTGAATTTTTTAATATGGAATGTTATTTGTAGACTTCCTCAGAACTGCCATCTTGAATATAATGTTTTATCCACCTGTTTTTTTATTTTTATTCATAAAATATAGCTTTTGGTGGGATTATGACAATTACTGAAGCTAAAAATTTTAAGGTGAATGTTAATAGTGCTAATGAGAGTTTATATCTGATCTCTAAGCAATTCTATTTCATGAAAGTGGACTTAGCAAACTTGAGAGCCTTTGTCCTCTGGTGTTTGACACATGGAAATAATAATCATGTTAGTTACACCCTAGTGATGGTAGCCAAACTTATTCCCACCCTATCCTGAAGATAGCATAAATTTAATTCAGCACCAAAGGTCAGCCTTCCTTACATAACTGTGTTTTTTTTTTTCTATTAGTTGCCTTAGGAGAAATTTATTATTAAAGCTTCAGAGTTCTGTTATCAATAGAATAATTTTACCTTACAATGGTAGGAAATCATTTTGATTTGTATACACTTGTTCTATTTCATTCTTTTGTTTTATCTCCTCAAAGGACACAGGTCCCTATGCCCGTCAGTGATGATAGGAGTCATACATTCCAAGTTCCCAGAATATGATATTGAAAGCTGATAATTTTTTATTTTGTAATCCTTCTATACTTTATATCATTAGGACCCAGGTTGTAATAAAAATTGAATTGAAAATATGGCTTTGTAAGAAAGAAGATTTTTTAATATCCAGTAAAAGCTTGCTTTGTCATATCACACTTGTAGTTCATGAAAAAGTGAATTGTTAAGGAACAAAACTAAATAGTAACAATATAAAATGATTTTTAGTCAGCAAGATATTTGAGAAGGGGCATTTTCATTTCAGTTGGTGTGATAGTTTGTGTTTTATTAACTTTACATAAGGAACAAAACTAAATAGTAACAATATAAAATGATTTTTAGTCAGCAAGATATTTGAGAAGGGGCATTTTCATTTCAGTTGGTGTGATAGTTTGTGTTTTATTAACTTTACATAACTTACAATCATTTTAGAAGAGGAACCTCAATTGCGATGCTTCCACAGACTGGTTTATGGACAAGCCTGTGGAACACTTTCTGGATTAATCATTGATGTAGAATGTCCTGCCTCATAGTGAGTGATTCATTCTATCTCTGGTCCTGGGTGTATAGAAACATAGGCTACACAAACCTTGTGGAACAAGTCAGTAAGCAGCACCCTTCTATGGCCCCTGCCTCTAGGTTTCTGCCTGTAGTTCTTGCCATGATTTTTTTGATGATTGATTGTAATGTGGAAATAGTAACTAGATAAGTTTTTTTCATATTCAAGTTTCTTGTGGTCATTCTGCTTTATTAGAGCAACAGAAACCCCACCTAAGACAACCAACCTTACTGCTTCAAAATAATTTTGCATAACATTTATAGATGAATTCTTACTCTAAGAATGTGAATGGAAGTGAGGTAGGAAATTTCAGTTCATCAGCAAATGCATTTATATCACATTGAAAAATGTGACATGGAGGACATGCACTCATTTAAGTATTTTAAAAATCAAATTATTTAAAACTCGTGGTCAATTTCTTTTTAACAACATTGTGAAACCTTTGTTTGAAACATAACAGTGCATAAATGAAAAATGAGAAGTAATTATCTGAAGAAAAATCTGACTTCTCAGAGAAAACTTTCTGCACTATTAAAGACAAACCATGCAGACTTTTGACATTAGCTATGCCATCAGAATAGGAATCATGTTACTAATTCTGTTAAGCCATGGCCTTTTCTTTTGGTTCTTAGGAAAGCATACAGTAATAAATTAAACTTTAGATAATTCTGCTGGGTGGAAGAGATTTCTCCTGTCAGTTCTTTAAAGTGGTATAAAAGGTAGATTACTCTGAGATGTGATTCTTCACAGGACTGTAGAGTCTTGGTGTTCATGATGTTCTACAAGCTGTGTTCTGTAGTTCATAACTCTGAGAGAAGACCATCTCAGCTGGCCTGGAGTTCTCTCTGTAACCGGCAAGCTTGTGAAGTTTTTCCTGGACTAACTAGGAATGTGAAAGTCAGCCATTTGCCAAGACCATGACACAAAGTGGTTTATACTGAACACCCTCATGTCTGGGTGTCTGGAAACTGAGTATATATTTATCTTATGCCTGTGTGACAGATACTGAATGGAAAGATTGTCCTTCTGGGCTTCCGAGAGATTCATTTGTGGGTAATATTTTATATCTGTCATAATTCCATTGCTGAGGGAACTAAGAACACTCTCTGTGGATGTTCTGAGAAGGGATTTTAGAAGGCTTGCGTCTGTTTTCTTATTGGCCTTGACCCATGCTCTTTTGCTCTTTATTGATTTTTCTCATTTTTACAAATAATTGGGCCTTATAAGTTGTGTCTTTAAGAACAACAATATACTGAGAGTCCTACACAACCTTTGAGAAAACTGTCAAACACATGTGTAGCGTCTGGACCCTCTGACACACTTTCTCACCTTTACTACCCTCCATTGCTAACACATTCCTAGCCCCGCACTAACTCTTGCTTAGTGAGTAATGTTTCAATACTGACCTGGATGACACGACTCCTCAGGATAAGTTTCGACTTTCTTACTCTTTTTGAGGTAGAAATAGCTCTTGAGTATCATAACTTTGACTATAGCAGTTTATTTAATTCGTGGTGTTAATTAATGTATTTGACATTATGGTTGTGACTATATGTCACCTTTCTCCCATTTTATTTTAAGCTGAGTTTAGAATAGCAATTTTTTTGTTGTCCTTTCCTGCGGCTTGGCCTCTGAGTGATTGATGACGCTGGCTTCAATGGATACATATATGATGATGTGATGTTGGTAAGACTAAGTCACAGAAGGAGGTGCTGCTCTTGAATAGTTCTCTGGTTTCATACACAAACCTGCAGACTCAGAGTATATGAGGGCATATCTGAAATGAACTACATCATTTATTGTAAATTTTGTAAGTTTGTGTTCTGTAAGTGATTAGGGACGTCTAATAACTTTGATTAATTGACCTGAAATAACATACATGAAAATTTTCCAACTTTCTGGATACATATGAAAGAAAGTAATCTTGCTCCAGAGAATTGAGTTATCATCTCTCAATATATAAAACAAGTGTGTGTGTACATACACCTGAACATGAACTATTATTTATTTGGGAAGACAATTTCTAAGGAAAATAAACTTACAACAATCATAAGGTCTCCACCAAAATGCCCTTGTAATCTCTTTCCCAAAATCTTAATTACATGTATGTTTTGTAGTTTCTAAGTTTATTAATATTCCTTACCTCAAACAGTCTGTTAACTATAAAGCCATATTAAAGGTTAAAGAAAAAATTAAGAAATGCCATTGTGTTTTAATATTATATAATGCAATTGTCAACTGAGTAAATAAAAAATACCAAAATATTCTTATAGTACATTTTCTTGTTGATTCTTTTGGAGATTCTTCATTATTTATATAGTTATTTGTCAAATTAAATAAAGATTAACCATTTAAATATCATATTACCCTTCCATAATTATAACACATTCAACACATTGATTTCTCTTCCTCCTCTTAAAGACAGTCAGAGTGATGATAGCAAAGTGTCAACAGAGATGGACTAAAAATCAGTGGGGAAGGGCAGAGCGTGTGAATGAGACCGGGTGATGCCTCGGTGTGGGAAGACAGGAAGTGCACTTAACCACAGGACCCAGAAAGACCTTCAAGTCAGATTCATTACTTCAGAAGTCAGTGATGGACAGCATTAAACATCAATACATGGGATTATTAGAGAATATGATTTTCTAGAGGATTTACACAACATTGTTATGTCCTCTCTTTCTTTCGTTATTACTTTCTTAAGACACAAACAATCCTATTTGGGGCCCAAATAAGAATGGAGAAATGGTTAAAAATGTTAATAGAATCATTTGATGTTCCGTCCTTTTGTGCTCAGATATTTAGATGTCCTAAGAAGTTCATAGACAGAAGCTGATCTTCAGGGCTTTATTGAAGTTTTGGCTGGAGCAGTCTGTGGAGCTGAACGATCTTAGTGATTTTGAGTTGTTGTGGTTGTAGACTTTTGAGGAAACAGCTATTGAGGAAGTCTGCAAGGCTGGATCATCTGGGCCACTCGTCCTCTTTGATGTCTGATCTGTTTTCTGCTGAGGTTTCCCTTGTCCAGTTGTCCCTGGATTCCTAGAATGGATGCTTTAAATCTCCTGGAAAGATAAGAACAGAGCCCTGCCCTAATCCTAACTCTGGGACAATTACCTTTTTTTTTCAGGAGGTGGAGGGGGGTTAGGTGATATTTTTTCCTGGAGCAAATTTGGTTTTCTGACAATATATAAAGTATTACCTTTCAATCCGGATTAAAGAAGAAATTATTTTGATATTTTGGAGCTATACAAACCTTTAGTGTATATATTTTGAGCCTACATCAGCAGGAAGTCATTTTAAGAGAACAATATCCCATCCCCAGAAGGTGGAGAGGGTTTCCTCCCCCCTTTGGTTATTTGATAGATAATAGAAATTTTTGTTATTTAGGGGAAGAGACTACAAGCTGTTGAATGGTCTTGTTAAATGGGTTTTGGAGGTTAGACCCAGGGACTTCTCACTTTTTCTTTTCTGTATCCTTCTTTCTCTCCTATGTAGGAGTGAACACACTTGAGAAAAAATGGGACATAAACATAGTATAGGAAAGATCAAGAAAAAAAGACAGATTATTTAATATGGCCTTATTATACCTTTGCATATTGATACAAAATTAATATTGTATTTGGCTAAATTGGTATTAATCATTGTATATTAATGCAAAATTAAGATTGTATTGGACTACATCGGTATTGATCTTTGTGTATTGATACAAAATTAAGATTATATTTGGCCACAATTGTATTGACCCTGGTATATTGATGCAAAATTAAGATTGTATTGGGCTAAATAGGTATTAATCTTTGTATATTGATACAAAATTAAGAATATATTTGGCCACATTGGTATTGATCTTGGTATATTGATACAAAATTAAGGGTAATGCTTCTTAAAGGTATTGTACCTAGTAATGCTTAAAAATAAAATGTAAAATATTGGCCTCTTGCTACCAACTGTCATAAACTGTTTAGGATAATTAAGAAATGGAAACTAATAGTCATGCAAGCATGTCAGTTTGTTAGTTACTATGACAGTCTATCACAGTTATTTTCTAAGCTACTCAGAAATCAAGTTGCTAAGAGACAAGCAATATTTGCTTATCTAAATATAAGAGATAGATAGGGCATCTTCAAAAAACCTCAAGAGATCTGCAGAATATGGCATTCAAAGATGTTTTCTTAGCTTAAGATTTTTTGATATCGAGATATTTCAGCTCCTGACAGCCCTCCCTATTCTACTCCAAGTAGAAGATGAGCATTGAAGAATCTCCAGTATGAGATGGTTGAATTGGTGGTAAGCCTTTCTCTTGGCAAGAGAAACCCCTTGCTTCAACTGTAGACAGACTGCTGTCCAAAAAGGACAAAACTTGGAACTAGGTAAGTCGACAGCCTAGCTCTGCCAAGACAGGGTAGGTAAGTCCTTCATAATTCCTGCTCTACAACCAATGTCTGTCAGAGAAACGGGGCCAAACGCCTGAAGATTGATGCTGTAATGTATGGAGAGAAAATGGGAACTGTCCAGGCAGCCACTGGTATGTCATTTCTTAGTTTTGGAAGCTGCGGGCCCTGCACTTCCTATATAATCAGATATATTTATCCCTCTCAGGTCTCTGAGGTGGTTGAAGAATAGATAGCTAAAGTTTCATAATTAAATTTTGAGTTTTTAGGAATCAAGAGGGTGTTCTGGATCTAAGAAGATATTTTTAAAATTGTGAGGCAAGTTAGTATGAAAGCTGAGTTAGATATAGAACTTTAAACTCATGGAGATGGTTAGATAGTAGAAGGTTAAAGTCAGGTGCCAAATACATATGGACTGGACATTGGGAATGTATGCTAAGCCATATAACTCTCATAATTGTGGCCTATTTATTTCTGTTGTTTTGTATTGTATTTATATTTATAAGAGAAAGAACCATTTGTTGGACTGAAAGGGAGAGCTGTTGGGGGAAAAAGAAATACCTTAAACTAAAAAAAAAAAAAAAAAAAGATAAGAGGATCGGGGGTTGAGGGGGAGGAGGGGGGAAGGGTGGAACTGGAGGGGAGAGTAGGGAGAGGATTGTGATTGAGATGTAACTTGAAGAAATAAAAATATAAATTATTAAAAAAGACACAAACAATCAAGCAAACAAACAAACAAACAAAACTTACGTGTATGTTCACCATAAAAAAATTAATAATGAAGACCCTGAGTATGGCAATCCCAGACAAATTGGTGGGGTGAAGTAAGTCCTCCCCTTTGGTGCCTAAAATAAATCCTTTAAAATGGACATTGTCTTCCCGATTTTTTTTGTCTTCTTGCCAACTACTTGTATCAGTTGTACAGAACAAGCAACACTTCTTCATACCAACCCTGACAATAATGTTCAGTGATAATTTTATAGACAGTTTAGATGGTCCTAAGCAGTAGCTCCCTTCAGGGTAATCATGCAAAGACAGCATTGTCTCACTCAGTGAAGCCTCTATGATGTCTCAATAGTCACACCTGTCTCCATGCTCTTTCAGGTAAGGGCTGTTCAGAATCAAAGACTACCAGATGCTTAAGGCAGGCAATCAATCTAAAAGATGAAAATAAAAATTGTAAGTATATCTTCAAAACAACTAATATGATGGCAGACCAAACTAAAATGCCAAAATTAAAATAATATGAGAAGTAATATGTTCACAGTGAGATTCCTCCAAAATATTACATGATATTTGTACATACACAACACAAACTAAATATAACTATCAGTCACTTGTACTGGCAATTCAAGCAACTCAAGAAATAGAGACAAAAGGAATGTGTATTAAGTCCAACCCCACCTAGTATGAAGTCACTTCCTCCAAGTATATAAAACAAATATCATTTAAAAGAAAAAAGTCTTAAAGAATTTACTATAAATAAAAATAGTGACATGAAGTAATTTTACCAGATAAATCTAAGAAGCAATACACACACACACGATATATATATATATATATATATATATATATAGAGAGAGAGAGCAGCCTTAATACATATATATTATATTATATATAATTAAATATATATATATATATATTAGGTTTTTCAAGACAGAGTTTTTCTGTGTATCCCTTGCTATCCTGGAATTCACTGTAGACCAGGTTGGTCTTGAACTTTCACAGATCCACCAGCCTCTGCCTTCCAAGTACTGGGATTAAAGGCCTGTGCCACCAAGCCCAGCCACAAACTTACAATATTAATAAAGATAAGAATATTGGAAGCAGCGGAAAATTACATTATCCAAGAATTTACACTCATTTTTTTCTCAGCAGCGTAAAGCATATAGGAATTTAGCTTGAAGAGCCTTTAAGATAAACCTTCAGAAGTCTGAAAACAAAGGATTTTCAATTCAAAATTGATATTCCTTTCACCTACCTAGCAAGGATTGTATGGGGCATACAAGGAAGGTCTTCAAATTAACATTATTTTTAAACATTACATTTGTTTACTGTGTGAGTATGTGTTTGTGAGCACACATGCTTCATGTGTTATATATGTGGAGGTCCAAGGGCAACTTGTTAGATTCATCTTTTTTCTTTCATCCTGTGAGTTCTGGGAGTCAAACTCAGACCATCAGGCTTGGCAGATAATGCCTTTATATACTGACACATGTTACTGGCCCAAGAAGGTCTTTTAGACATAAAATATCAAATATCTTTCACTGCAAAGGGACGCAGTACAATAGTAAAGCATTTGACTATTATAATAGAGACTATTTGATTCTAGAAACACACAACACAAACACACATATAAATATGCATGGGAGAAAAATATTTTCATATACCATTTGAAACATTTTGGAGGATAAGTATCAGTAAAATATGTGGCTAAAGTATAAAACAGAAGGCTCTAGGAATTCATAACTGGACACAATGCAGATATAGGTATACGCTAACCCAACATGAGGGGGGGGAAATCTGTGAATTCATAACTGGACACAATGCAGATATAGGTATACGCTAACCCAACATGAGGGCGGAAAATCTGGGAATTCATAACCGGACACAATGCAGATATAGGTATATGCCACACTCAACGTGGGGGTAAAATGACTGATGTCATGGTTGTTTATAGGACGCTGACAACATTTTTGGAAAATGTGTTAAGTATTTGGAAAAAGATATGTTATACATGTTATCTAGCTCACAGAAGAGCCTTGTGAATATACATTTGAGAAAGAAGATTCAAATAATAGCCAAATGATTTCCAAAAAGAAAAATGTGATTATAAAACACCATGATACTACTATATTCAATGTTTACATAATCATGAAAAATATATACTCTATATTTAATTTAGCCAAAATATCTAGGAGCTGACGATAGATCTGCAGGTAGAAGTGCTTGCTGCTAAGCCTAAAGATCTGAGTAACATCCTTGTTAAAAGGAAAGAACATGCATCCACAGGTTGTCACCTGACATCCACATGTATGCCTTGGCATACATATGTACACACACGCACACACACACACACACACACACACACACACACACGCCACATGCACGTGCTGAAAATGGGGCAGTTGCACAGACACAAAGAGAAAAATAAAAAATATGATTATTATTATTTCTAATTCTAAGATCCCCTGCTATGATGGTTAATTTTCAATGCCAACTTTAGAATCATCTGAACAACAAAACTCAGGCCTCTGAAACTGAAACTTAGTTATCAATTATATTTATCAATAAGTTTAAACTGTAATATTAGGCCAGTGGAGAGGAGCAGCCAGTGGGCTGGTGGGAGACTAGCAGGCCTGGATCACCTTAAATGGAAGGAGCCCTGACCTGTCCTGGGAAGAATAAAGCCCTCAACCAAAGTTGACCTTCGCCACCTGCAACCTAAACTCTGTCAACTAATATTTTTATTAATAACTATAAATTGTTATATTAGGCTGGTGGGGCAGCTGGTGGCCTGGCAGGAGACCGGAAGGCCTGACTCACCTTACAGGCCTGTAGGCCTGGCAGGGTGGCCTGGCAAGGCAGGTGCCTTATATTTATTAATAACTATAATATGTTATATTAGGGCAGTAGAACAGCTGGCAGTGGCCTGGCAGGGTAGTTAACTGAGTCTGCAAGGAGTCCTGTTGCCGGAACCCTGTAGGCCTGCCTTAGCTAGAGAACTGTAGGCCTTTCAACTGGAAACCCGTGGCAGCCCTTTTTTCCAATAATTAAATACCCCAAGATTTTTTAATGTTTCAATGCTTAGCCCTTAGCTGAACAGACTCTCAACTAACTCACCTAAATTAATTCCAGACCACCTAATCCTAACCAGCCATGTGACTTGCTGTACCTTCCAGAGCTCTCAAACACATCTGTCTGCTTCTGCATTTCCTGGCAGAAAAGGGAGCTTCCTTTGTGTAAACACAGAGTTCCTAAGTTCTTCCCAGGAAGTTCCCCCTTCCTATACTCTTTCTGCCCAGCTAATTGGCCATCAACAACTTTTATTAACCAATCAGAGAGTGCCTCAGAAGGGTAGTAACCACATCTCTGAGCACTTAAATCAGTCTCTGAGAACCACTGTATAAGAACTTTCTCCAACAGGCCTCATCTGTAAAGTTGCCTCCAAAGAAGTTTAACTGAGAAGCAAGGATGGCTCCTGAAAGTGGGAGCTCACACTATGAACTATGATGAGGACTGAACAAAAAGAACAAAAAAGGCAGCTTGAGAACAACACTTCCCTCTTTGCTTCTTGGTTGTAGATATAATGTGAAGAGCTGACTCATTCTCTAGTCACCCTCAAAATGAGCCAAAATAAACCTTTCATTCCTTAGTTTCCTCTCTTGATATTTTAGCAACAAATGTAACTACTATGCCTACATCAGTCAGATTCTGAGAGGAGCGGTGATATCAGAAATGTAAATTGAATTTGTATCAATATACAAAGATCTATTCAATTGTGGTTAAATATACTCTTAATTATGTATCAATATACCAAGATCAATGCCTATGTAGCCCAATATAATCTTAATATTACATCCATATGCAAGGGTCAATACCATTGTGGCCAACTATAATCTTAATTTTGTATCAATATACAAAGATCAATACCGATGTAATCCAATACAATCTTATTTTTGCACAATAAACAATGGTCAATACCACTTTAGCCAAATAAACTACTAATTTTGTATCAATATACAAAGGTATAAGGGCATATTCAATAATCTGCCCCTTCTTCTTGGACCTTCCTGTGCTATGTCTATATCTCATTTTTCTCAAGCCCATGCACTCCTACATAGGAGAGGAAGAAGGATACAGAAAAGGAGAAGTAGGAATTCCCTGGGGCTAACCTCCAAAACCCATTAATACAGGACCATTTATCAGCTTGTAGTCTCTTCCCCTACATAACAGAGTTTTCAGTTATCCTTCAAATAACCAGAAAGAAGGGCGGAGAAACACCCTCCCCACCCTCTGGGCATGGGACGTCCCTCTCTTAAAGTGACTTCCTGCTGATTTGGGTCGTAGTAGACCTGTTTGGGGCCCCAACCCAAATGGGAAAAATGATTAAAAATGTTAGTACAATCCTTTTATGTTCAGTCCTTCTGTTCTCAGCTGTTTAGATGACCTAAGGGGTTTGTAGACAGAAGCTGATCTTGCAGGCTTCACTGAGGTTCCAGCTGGGGCATTGTGTAGAGCTGAACGGTCCCAGCGACATTGGATTGCAGTGGTGGTTGCAGGCCCCCAATGGAGACAGCTATTGAGGAAGTCTGTCAGGCAGAATCAACTGGGTCACTCATCCTCCTTGGTGCCTGATTCTGCTCTCTGCTGAGGATTCCAATGGTATCATACCTAGAGATACTTAAAAATAAAATGTGAAGCTCTGACCTCTTGATACCAACCATCTAAAACGGTCTAGGATAGTTAAAACAAACTCCTAGTCATGCAAACATGTCTCTTTGTTAGCTACTATGACAGTCTATCACAGATATTCTCTAAACTACCCAGTAATCAAGTTGCTAAGAGACAAGCAACATTTGCTTATCTAAATACAAGAGATGGATAGGGCATCTTCAAAAACCCCTAGAGATCTGCAGAATATGGCATTCAAAGATGTTATCTTAAATCAAGATTATTTTTTTTTATATCGAGACATATCAGCGCCTGACAGCACCCCCTATTCTACTCCAAGTAGAAGATAAGCATCGAAGAACCTCCACTGTAAGATGGTTGAATTTGTGGCAAGCCTATCTCTTGGCATGAAAAAACCCCTTGCACCAACTGCAGACAGACTGCTGTCCAAAAAGGACAAAACTTGGTAGCAGGGAAGTCGACAGCCTAACTCTGCCAAGACAGGGTAGGTAAGTCCTTCATAATCCCTGCTCTACAACAAATGTCTGTCAGAGAAACAGGACCCAAAGCCTGAAGATTGATGCTGGAATGTATGGAGAGAAAATGGGAACTGTCCAAGCAGTTATTGGTATGTTCTTTCTTAGTTTTGGAAGCTGCAAGCTCTGCACTTCCTATATAAGCAAATATATTTATCCCTCTCAGGTCTCTGAGGTGGTTGAAGAAGAGACAGATAGAATCTTATAGTTAAATGTTGAACTGTTTAGGAATCAAGAGGGTGTTATAGATCTAAGAAGATACTCTTAAAAGTGTGTTGCAAGATAGTATGAATGTTGAGTCACATATAGACCTTTAAACTCATGGAGTTGGGTAGATAGTAGAATGTTAAAGTCAGGGGCCAAATAGGTATAAACTGAACATTGGGAAGGTATACTGGGCCAATTTACTCTCATAAATGTGGCATATTTATATCTATTGTTTTGTATAATACTTACTCTTATAAGAGAAGGAACCAGCTGTTGGACTGAAAGGGGAAACTTTTGGAGGGAAGAAGGTGGAAGGGCGGGATAGGAAGGGGGAATAGGGAGGGGTTTGTTACTGAGATGTAACTTGAAGAAAAAAAAATAAAGTATTTAATTAAAAAAAAAGTTAATTGCATAAGCTGAACTTGACTCTTGGAAGATGTATTATGGTTGAAAGGAACACTCATTTAAGATGACATAGAGTAACTGTTAGGTCTTAGGAAGAGCATATGTTCAGAAATGACAGTCTAGGCTCAGTTCAAGCTGGGCTATAGAAGGATTTCTGGCTGTTAGATAAATGTCAGCATTCCTCAGGAACTTGTGAAACAGGTTCCCTTCTGCCAAAAGGAGCCCTCTCCCTTGCCTCTGGCAATAAGAAACATATGGCTGGGCTCTTTGTTGACTTATACTTGTGGCAGCTATCAGCATATCAAAGTCCAAGCTAGCCTCCAGGTTCCCAAGGTCCCTATTCACAAATACTGTTATACACTTCAAAGCTCCCACACCAGCCTCCTGGCCCTTCTCACCTCAGATATCACTCTCTTTATAGGCAAGGTTTTTACCCCATCCTTACTCTCACTATTTCTTTCTTGCTATCGCCACTACCCTCTCTTCTCACACACGTGATTCTGGCCATGTCTATTTTTTCTACATGCTCTGGACTCTTCCAGATGCCTCTAGTATTTTCTCTCTCTTATCCATAATAAAAACCTTCCCCAATCATGAACCAGTGGTTCTTTACTGTCCCCTCTCACATACATACAAGGCACCAAAACCGAGAGTGATGTGGGAAAGATGGGCCAGACAGGAGGCAGCATTTGTGCTCAGGGTGGAGAAGAGCCAGAAAGACTAGATGCAAGTCAGAAAGAAGTCCTGGGTAATGGCAGTTGAGGCAGGGAAACTACAGGGATAGTAAATGAAGAATCTTAAACCCCTCCTGCTTTCCAGATGGTATCTCCACTACACCTCCATCAAAAAAGAGTGCAGTGTGCTCCAGGCAGAACACAGAAAAGATGGCTAAGAGAATAGGAACAAGATTTGTTTTAGTCTTTGTGGTGGTTTGAGTAGAACCCCATAGACTCATGTGTCTGAATGTTTGGCCCATAGAGAGTGGCACTATTAGGAGGTGTGGCCTTGTTGGAGTAGGTGTGCCCTCATTGGAGGAAGTGTGTCACTGTGGAGGTGGGCTTTGAGGTCTTAGATGCTCAAGCCAGGTCTGGTGTCACACTCTTCCTGCTGCCTTCTGATCAGAATGTAGATCTCTCAGCTCCTTCGCCAGCACCATGTCTGCCTACATGTTGCCATGCTTCCCATCATGACAGAAACCTATGAAACTGTAAGCCAGCCCCAAATAAATGTTTTCTTTTAAGGGTTAAAAAAAATGTAAATTGAAGTCACATTCTTAGCATAGCAGGAACTCAATCAATAATATCTGATATTCCTAATTCAATAGTGGAATTTGTATAGAAAGGGAGGCAAATTTCTGAAGTACAGCTGAATTCATTTTAAAATTCTCCCTTAGGAGTGGGAAGTTAGGAGCCAATGGCATGATGAATGACTGCCTTCCAAATGATCATAAGTCATTGGTCATTGGGTTCTTTACACAAACTATGCAGATCATATTTTTAGTAAGTTTTTAAATTAAAATGCTACATTGATGAGACATGATAATATACTTCATTTTCTTTTTCTCATAAATCCATTAGCAATATGTTTTTGTTTTAATTATCAATTAAAAATAAAATTTCAGTTCTTTACATAAATTCTTTTAGACTTGTTTGTGTTTATATACTGTATTCTTAAGTAACTTTAAATTGTGAATAAAGTAAAGATTTTAAAGTTGAGATTCTAGGAAACAAAACAGAACTAAAATATATTGTAGCAATTCAGCGCTGTGGGGAAATCATTGCAGCCTACCTGAAATCTGTTGAGGAATTGTTACTCATTATTCATTTATAGTTCAGTTGTGATATATGTCTCCTTAAGGGTTGCCATTTGCAGCTTGATGATGTAATCTGACAATGGGATTTAATTATTTA
Organism: Lophiomys imhausi; assembly: GCA_907164525.1. Classification (NCBI taxonomy): domain Eukaryota; kingdom Metazoa; phylum Chordata; class Mammalia; order Rodentia; family Muridae; genus Lophiomys; species Lophiomys imhausi. The sequence goes on from CAJQZJ010000221.1 coordinate 3,350,331, forward strand.
CTGAAGTTACAAAATTGCTCTTTGACTTTTCCAAGTCTTAGAATTTTGAATGTATGAACATTGTTATGATATATTTAGCAGATATAGTTGAAATAATTATCGTTTTGTCTTTAGGAATACTAGTAATAAGTCTACAATCCCAGTAATGTCAGGTACCTTGAAAATGGAAGCAAGAATATCTTGAGTTTCAGATTAGCCAAGGCTGCAGAGTGAAACTGCAGAAGGAAGGATGGAAGGAAGGAAGGGAGGAAAGAAGGAAAGGAAGAAGGGGAGAAGGGGAGAAGTAAGAAGGGGAAGGAGGTAGGAAAGGTGGGAGGGAGAGAAAGAGAAGGAAGAAAGGGAGTGAGGGAGGAAAGGAGGAAGGGAGAGAGAAGGAGAGGAAGGGGGGGGATCTTGTAGGTTCCAACATCAACTCAGTAAAGATGTCACAATTACAACTTAAGAAAATAGTCTCATTTTGATGTTATCTATATTAACATAGAATTATTGAACTATAATTTAATAATTGTTAAAAATGTTTGTGTAATACTGTGTAGTAAGTTATAGGTCAGCTTGGAATACATATTGAGACTCTTCCTCCATATTTCATTCTTTCCCTCTCTTTCTTCTCCTTCCTTCATTTTCTTCCTTCTTTTCCTTGAAACTTTGAAACTTTAGAAAATAATTAAAATAATAAACTACATTTATTGTTGAAAAGCATGTATGTATTATCTAGAGGATTACAATGAAGGTGCTCCGTCCAGGATTCATCCGGAATCCAGAGCAGATGAAGTCAACTTTATTGTCAACTGTCCACGTCAAAAGGTGGGCAGCTTTGCAAACCACATGAGTTGTTCTGACATCTGTGTTACTCTCTCCTATACAGTGAAAGCTCTAAAATGTCCTCCTACAATTTAATCCCTTGTAATAATCAAATATTTTCTATAATTTACTGTTCAGCTAGGGTGTACTTTATGATTTCTCAAGATTTATAAGTGAAGATAAGATGGACTAATGTATATAATATTTATTGACATTATATTTATGAACAAACATAAATGTGATATATTATGAATGAATAAAAATTAAAAGTTCAACAACACTAAACCATCTCAGTCATTTTGTACAAATTTTGCCTATCTACTATATATACGTGAGTTTACTTACATTTTAATATATAGATTTCAGCCATGTATTGTTTTCTTTCAAGATGAGAAGAAACCTTATTGTATTTGCTGACTATATTAATAACCTTCCTAAAACCACAGACAATTCAAAAGGTATAGACAGATGGATATAAAGTATATATAATAATGATAACTTCCTTCAGATTTTATGCAAACACATATTATCAACTATACCTTTACTGGCAATTTATTTGGACAAGAATTGTTTCAGTTGCCATTTTTTAAGGTAGAGTAAGTGATTACAATGAAACAAGTTCTCAAAACAACACTGGTCACTGAAAATAGACTTTTAAATAGAATAAAAAATTTAAAGATCATAGTTCATGCTCATATATTTCATCATACTATCCCATTTTGATAATATTCTTTATTAAATGAAGTGTCCCCAGGAAATATAGATATTTGGAAAGAAACAAAGCATCATGGAACAACCAAGACCATTCACATAAGAATAACCAAGTGGAATCTGTTGTTTCTGAAACTCTGGATAAGTTAAGTATCTTCTTCAACACTGGCTACCTCCAGGGTGAACATCAGCATGTGCCTCGTAAGATTTTTCTGAGGCTGTGAAGTAAATTATATTAAAAAAAATTAGTACTCAGTCAGTATATGGTAGATAAGAATGTAGTTATGATAGGACTATGGATGATTTCACGAACTGAACAGTCTTCCTTAAAACAAATTAAGTCTTGTTAATCATCTATCATACTTTAAGTCATTTCCTTTTCCCCTTGATTTGCCATAGTTTATTTTATTCTTTGCCAACAAAGAAAATTCCAAGGGTGAAATAACTGTCTATATGGCCATTAAGTGTTTCCTGCAGAGTTATCTATTCAATTTAGTCAAAATGATGATAATTAGTCTTAACTGTTTGGAGAACACCTGTGAGTCCATTAGTATACTTAGAGATGCCCAATGGTAACCCCAGAAAACCCCTTAGATAAATTTAATTCTAAATTAAATTAGGTGGTAAAAGTGGTTCAAATTCAGCTAGCACTGTCCTTCCATTTTCACTATGTGTAGAAATACATCCATCTAGCCATGCATGTTCTTCTAGTGTTGCTGGCTTGAGAAAGCTGAGAACAACCCTACAGGATGAAAACAAAACTCCAAAGAGTAAACTTTTGGCATATACATTGTTCCTGACAAGGGATAAGTGAAGTTTCCTAAAAACCTTTTTAAGTAAAAACATTTTTGATACACTCTGATGTGGCTGTTAGCATTGATTTTCCTTTGCTAATTTTCCTTTTAGTTAATCATAGAACAGACAGTAACTAGGGCTTGCCTCATCCAATCTGCTATGTGTTTTTTTTTTTCAGAATTATTGGCATGTCCATATAGAGAAACATAACAAAAACACATGCAGTGAGATGAAATGTATGAATGCTAATGTAAAAGATAAATAATAAGTAGAATTAAAGTGATTTTTCTTTACAAGTATTCATAGAGAGGTGTTCAGTCATATTGAAAAAAGGAGTTTTGTTGCCCCATTTTCAAAAACATTATAGCATTCTTTTTATCTGAGTTCACTGAAGGGATGTCACAAGTTTTAGATTGAAGCAGCCAGGCTTAGCAGTATTTCCATGTATCTGACACATATCTGAAACATTTACCAGTGTTTGCAAACATGCCAATCATTGCTCACTGGTCTTTATGACCACTACACAAACCAACAAACAAAAAATATTTATAATTTTTAAATATTTCTCTAAAGAATGCATTCAAGTCTAAATAGTTCAATGCATTCTGAATCCATTAAATATAGTCGGAGTTCAGAACGAAGTACTTTACTGAGTGTAAAAGTATGATTGTTTAGTCAGGTTGTTCTGTTTTGCTACTGTTAAACAGTATTTATATGAGAGTATGTAATATGTACCCATTTCTAACATAAGAAGACAACATTAAATGTGTGATTGCAGCCATTATCAAAAGTTCCACACTTTGTTTACCATTCAAGCAAGAGAATTGAAGCTGTTTACAGGATAACCTTCAACCTGACCAGAGGAACTGCGTAGGCTTTCTGAACAGTGTTCTCTAAAAATTGCTTGAACTAAATTGAGCATTGCTATCATATCTAAATGTCAGCCACTCTTTGTAGCTGACGTGCAATCATTTTGACTGGCTGTCTCTAGATTATTGTTTTATTGCCACTCAGGCTAAAAAATGTTTTTCCCTTTGGTCATCATGGCATCAGAGGTAATGGGAGAACAGAACCTTTGTTTCCACATTAGAAAACGACCCCTTAGTAGTGAACCTGCCTGCAGCATCACAGTTATAAGTTGGGATACAGAGGGCAAACGAACATGCTTGATATTACCCAGCACCAGATTATCCTATGCAAAGCAAGGCTTGTAGTGAATAAACAGGACCAAATGACTGAAGATTGATGCTGTAATGTATAGAGAGAAAATGGGAACTGTCCAGGCAGCCACAGGTATGTCATTTCTTAGTTTGGGAAGCTGCAGGCCCTGTACTTCCTATAAAATCAGATATATTTATCCCTCTCAGGTCTCTGAGGTGGTTGAAGAACAGATAGCTAGAGTCTCATAATTAAATTTTGAGTTGTTTAGGAGTCAAGAGAGTGTTATAGATCTAAGAAGATACTTTTAAAATTGTGTTACAAGTTAGTATGAATGTTGAGTCAGATATAGAACTTTAAACTCATGGAGATGTTTAGATAGGAGAATGTTAAAGTGAGGTACCAAATACATATGGACTGGTCATTGGGAATGTACGTTAAGCCATATAACCCTCATAACTGTGGCCTAATTACCTCTGTTGTACTGTATTGTATTTATTATTATAAGAGAAAGAGCCATTTGTTGGACTGAAAGGGGAAACTGTAGGGGGAAATAAGATATGCCTTAAACTTAAAAGAAAAAAAAAGGAAGAGGATGGGGGGTTGAGGGTGGGAGGGTGGGACTGGAGGGGGAATAGGGAGGGGACTGCGATTGAGATGTAACTTGAAGAAATAAAAAATAAAGGAAAAAAAGAACTATTGTGTTGAGACCTAATATCAGACATCTCTTTATTGAATGGAGCTTTCAATAATGTTCAAGCTGGCAGAAAATATTTTCTACATTTTTCAATAAAGTTATAAGAGTGTATAAGGTATAAGGATCATATCTTTTCCTCACTCTCCCTCTACAACTTTCCTTCCTTCTGAAGCACATTTTATCACTCTCTAATTCACGTTTTTTCTTTGTTTCTTTTGCTGTTCCTCCTCCTCTTTAAAAATCAAATCCACTAAGACCAGTTAGTCCTGCCTGTGTTTGCTCGATAGTAGGGCCAATCACTGGTGCATGCCAATAACCACACCCCTGAAGAAATTCGATTATTTTCCTGCAGCAGCCATGAACTGCAGATAGCTCTTCAGCTTGGGTGAGGCCTCAGGGGCTCATCCCTCAGCAATGCTAGAGTTTTAGCAGTCATGATCTTGTTTTGTGCAGCTAACCGCAGCTGCTCTTAGTTTGTACATATAATATCCATGTCAGGTCTGGAAGACAGCATTTTAGAATACTCTTCTCTATCATCTGGATTTTACATTCACTCTATCCACTTGTCCACATTCTCCTCTGACCTTTGGAGTGGGAAGGCAGACATGGATGCTCCAACTGCAGCTTTTATTGCTGAGTACTCATGAGCATTTATTCTTAGCACTTTCATAAAAAATGCCACTGATGATCCTAAGAGATACATGGAAGCCAGGAAGAGCCTGGGATCCAGGAGCAGATGAGAGTGAGTTCTTGAGACTGAGTTTACTGATAAATTGCATGTGTTAGGGTTCTCTAGAAGAGGAGAACTAGTATAATGAGTGTATATAAAGGAGACCTACGTAGCCAATTAACTTGGAGAATCATAGAGACTGAAGGACCAAAAAAAGAACTTGCATGGACTGGTCCTAGGCCTATTACACAAAAAAGCTGATGGGCTGCTTAAACCTCAAGTGAGTGGATCCCCTAACAGTTGGAGTGAGGACTATCTCAGAATTGGTCTCTGTTGCCTCCCTCTAGACCCCATTTTTCCAGCAAATCTGCCTTGTCTTGCTTCAGTGGAAGAGGAGGCACTTAGTTCTGATGCAATTTGATGTGCCAGATTGGGTTGGTACCAGGCCGGGTGTAGAGGTAGGGGAAGTAGGTAAGAGGGTGGGACTGGGAGGAGGGGAGGGAGTATTGTTGCCATTGGAATATAAAATAAACAAATTTTTAAAAAGATAACAATGAAATCATATATGTATATGTCTGTATACAGATATATTTCCAATATATATATATAATAACTATACATAAAAATATAAATCTACATAAATAAATCCCATGTATATTTATATATAGGAAATGTGTGTGTGTGTGTCTGTGTGTTTGTAGTTTAATAAATTGGTTTACAGAGTATAAGCTTACTGCAATGGCTGTATAACAACAGAAGATTCAAGAATCCAAAAATGGCTCAGTCTACAAGGCTGGAAGTCCCAGTGTGAATGGGACTCCCAATCAGACAGGCTCTATTGTCATGGAATGGATCTGCTATCAAAATCTAGAGCATGCAGGCAAACAGACAGAATTTTCTTCTTTGTATCCTTTACATATGCTACCAGCAAAAACTGGAACCTAGATGAAAGCTGTATTTCCCACCTCAGTGTTCTGGATTACAGGTGTATTTTACCACTTCAGAAGATCCATATTAAAAGTGGGTCTCCCCACTTTAAATAATTTAGTTGAGAAAAAAGGTCCCTCACAGGTGTATCCAGACACTTGGGTTTCAGTTAATTCCAGAAGTAGTCAAATTGACAACCAAGAAGAGCCATCACAGATACAAACCCATGAGAACAAAGAGGCAAGTTAAAGGGATTATTTAATTTTTTTATTTGTGTTTTCAAGTTAAATCAAAGTCTGCTCCCTCCTCCCTTCCAGGTCCCACTGTCCCTTCCACTTCCCCATCTCTGATCTCTCTTTCTTCTCAGATGACGGGAGCCAGGACATATCAACTCCCCCTCAGTTCATCAGTCATATGAGGGCTGAGAGCTTCCTCTTGTACTGGGACCTGATATGGCAGCCCAACTAGGGCATGTATTCCACTTACAGAAAACAGGGTCCATGACTCTCTGCTGGGTGGAGGTTTTTTTTTTTTTTTTTTTTTTTTTTGTAGAATAGTTATACTAGATTCCTGTCTGTTTGGCTCTGTGTGTTGTAGGATAGTTATCCTGTGCTATATGGTTAATATCCACTTATAAGTGGGTAGATACCATGTGTATCTTTCTGGGTCTGGATTAGCTCACTCAGGATGGTTTTTTCAGTTCCATCCTTTTGGTTGCAATCTTAATTTTCTAAATGAGGCTTTAAGTGTATCTTAGCCTACATAAAAAAAAATTATTTTGCATAAAATCAAACACAAATATCTGTTTTAATAAGAAGAAATGTTTTTAAATTCTGATTTTGCTAGGCTTTCTAACCTTAATAAAAATCTTCTACTCTTTACTCATTTGTATTATATATTTATATTATATGTATTGTATTTACTGAAAGGTCCTCTAATCACCAGCGATATTTTTTGTCACCTATAATTTTTAAATTATTCAAATATTAGATATTTCATTTATTGGATTGTCTAGATACAAATTGTACATCCACAGGAATATATTTTCTACAATTTACAAACTGTACTCATAGTTTAATTTTACTGTTTCTTACATAGTTCTGGCAAAGTTGATTTCTGTACATGTAAATTGAATGCTGTTTGATTCAGTACAGTGGCCCAAAACTTATCATTCTGTCCAAAATACTATGGTTTGATTGACTTGGCAAATTGAGAGGAATGTCTTATGTGATTTGGGGGGATGATTTTCCTGTTTTTGTTATAGAGTCTGTCTTACAGCGCTAAGCCTGAATAAGATGGTGCCCTTTATAGCTGCATAAGATCTCTTCTCTGTTGCTGCTGCTCACAATGTATTGCAAATTTTCTGTATGCATCTTTTCCCTTGTTTACTCTTTTTTCCTCATTTCTTGATCAAACATTGTTTGTTTTCCCTTGCAGCTGTCTCCTCTTATTTTCATGACCTGTCTTTATACTTATTTTCATTGACAGCACTGATGGCCACTGGTGTTTAGTTATACTTGAAGCTGAGATTGTTGCTGACACCACTTATTAAAGATCTCCCCCTTTCCTTTTAGAAGCACTTACTGGATGTACAATGCTGTTATATCCCTTCTTCCTGATGGTTCACATGTATTCTTTACTCTGATCAGAGAGAAGTCTGGCCTCTGCCCTCCTCGGAAAGCAGGGAACGTTGATTGTAGGTCTATATTATAGGAAGTTCTAATTCAATAAAATCTTTAAATTAACTTTTAAAATGTTTTCCATTTTAAGACAGAATATGTAATGAATCCTTTTTAATAAGACACAAATGTTTGAGTACAATTGTTTTAAATACAATCAGTTTGTATAATGCAACTCTAATTTAGATTAATTTCAAAAACAAAAATCATAGGCTCTTGAGGATAAGAGTGATTACTTAAAATCCAGCTTAAAATCAGTTGAAGAGAAAATACTTGAAAGGGGACATTTTATAATACTAATACAACGTCCTTTCACATGAAATAATATCTAGCTTATTTAAGTAATGTAAGTAGGCTCTTAGATGTTACAGCATCCATTTGTGAAATTTTGTCATGACTTGTTTATCGTGTATCTCAACAGCAACAACAACAACAAAAGAGTTAGAGGGATCTGCATGTCACAAAGATCAGAAGGCAATCTCCGTTGTTGGTCTTTACTTTCTACCTTGTTTCAGAAAGACTCTTGTTCGCTCCTGTGTCTCTTTGCAGTTGTGTTTTAATACTACAGTCTGAGCAGCTGTCTAAACTTATTTGATACAAACATTGTCTTAGTTACCATTTCTGTTGCTATGATAAAACATCATAACTAAAAAGTAAGTTAGGGAGGAAAGAGTTTATTTGAATTACATTTCTCTTACCATTATTAATTTATTTTTTTCAAGTTACATTTCAATCGAAATCCCCTCATTGTTCCTCATTTGTAGGAAGTCAGGACAGGAACTCCAGCAGGAGAGAAACCTGAAGGCAGGAGCTGATGCAGAAGCCATAGAGGGGTATATCTTACGGACTTGCTCCTCGTGACTTGGTTGTTCATGTTCTTTCTTCTAGAACCCAGGACCACCAGCTTGGTATTCGCATCACCCAGTATGGTCTTGGACCTCCCTCATCAATCAACATTTGAGAAAATGCCTACAGGCTAATCCATAGCCCTAACGTATGGAGGCATTTTCTCAATTTATGTTCCCTCTTGTCAAATGACTTTAGGTATTGTCAAGTTGACATAAAACTGTCCAGCACAAATGTCTAAGTTAATTATTTTCAGGTTTTCAATTGTTAAAACCAATACTTTATCATGCATTGAGGATTCTATGTATGATATTGTTTCAACTCCAGAGTACATATCATTTACACCAATCATGGGTGTGTATCCTGTTGATGCAATATCACATCCTTTTGGGTTTATGATTAAGTTTACATAATATTCCCAGGGGCTATACCAGGCCTGTGTACATTTCTCACAGAAAAGTGTTTCTTTGCTGACTGGCTTGATTTTACTATTATTGCCTTTTGCTCTGTGCTAACTCAAATCATTTGATTGTATCTGTTTGTGCTCGTTGCATTATATATCATGTCATGTCAACATAATTACATAGTCACCTCATTTATTGGAGTATACTAGCAAACTATTTGATTTCTTATTCTTTGTCATACTTATGAAAACACTGGGGGAAGTGATGTCTTACTTTGTGCCTAAGCCTTTCTGTGGTAGCTGATGACATTGCAGAAGATTTTGCGATTTGCCATAGGTTTTTGCTAACCAAGTTTGTGTAAAATAAGAGCTGTTAAGTCTTTGAATTTGCTGTATTATACTGAATCCAAAAACCTCCATCATAAGACAAGATAATTTGATATAGCTGTAGTTGTTTTATATTTATTTTAAAACACCTTTAAGCTTATAATATCTGTTTATAAATCACACACTTTTTTCTACTATTTATTTATTACTTCAATTTACATCTCCAGCACAGTCCCCTCCCTCCACCCTCAACCTCCCACCCTCTCCCCCTTCTCCTACCTATCCTACTTCTCCAGTGTGGGGGTGTCCTACATATCAGTCCCCTTCAGATCAGCAGTCATATGAGGGCCAAGAGCTTCCTCTTGCACACACCTTTATAAATTTAAAGTATATTGTTCAATATTTAAGTGTAGTCTCAAAGTTCTGTGATGATTAATACAATATATTTTAGAATATTGTTAACATTACAGAAGGAAACCACATAGCCACTTATTCAATTGATTCCTTCCTGCTTAAATCTCAGCACCACAAATCTCTATCTTTTCCCTACATACCCAAATGTTTTGGATACTTATGTAAATGAAAATAGACAAACAGAGATTTTTGGGATAATCTTGATATGTTTTCAAAATATACCCCTGCTACAGCATATATGTAATTTTTATGGAAGAATAATCAGTTGTCATGGTTCCATGACACAGCAGACATGCTCAGATCTAAAGGAGCTCTAAGTATTATTTTGATGTTAGTGTTATAAGTTTCAGTTAGCTAATATAAGATTTATTTTCGAATTAAGATTAAAATCATTCCTACAAAACTGATTGACTCAACATTTAGATTCTTGTTCTACGGTGTGATAAAGAAACATGTTTGTTGTTATTTTTTGCCAAAATAATTTAGTTATGGATTTTGAGACTGATATGTTGCATATTGACTGCTCTAATGTGTCACCTTCTAATAGGCAGCAGAAATATTTCCAAGGTATTGGCCCATAGTTCACATCTGATAGGAAACATTCAAGCAATCTTTAATCTCACATTGGGCATCAGAATAATTTTTTCATCATACCACAAAATTAAAAGATTGCTTACATTATTGAATAAATAATTGTTTCCCTGCTGTTTGACTTTACGATGCACATTTTATATTGAACCTTAGTCCTCCTGTATAATTCCTAAAAAGTGAAGTCTTTGGGAAAGTGATGAGCTACCCAGGACTTTCTGTGCTAGATGGAGTTTATGCCTTTTCTGTGCTAGATGGACTTTATGCCCCTATAAAGGAGGCTTCAGGGAGCTGCTGACAGTGTCATGCTGTTCTGCGGCCAGAGGCTCCATCTGAGAAGTAGAGAACAACAGCCTACCAGACACTGAACCTGCTGTCACTTAGATCTTGAATTTTCCACCTGCAAGATCAGCCAGAGATAGGTTCCTATTATTGATAAACTCCTGACATGTGGTGTCTTGACAAAGCCATGTGAATGAACTAAGGTAACACCGTCTTTGTCCTCTTCATCTCCATCTTTCAATTACCAGTTATGTTCAGGGATGCCTGATATGGCATCTTGTGCATCTAAGTTTTCACTTCAGTCTAGAGATAAAACTTTCCCCTGTTTGTTTCTGATAGAAGCCTCCAAAATCTACTTTTGCAATCACAGTGGACATCACTTCCCATGACAATCTTACTTCTTTCTGAATGAACCTATATGCATTTTATTCCAGCCACAGCAGTTGGTCAGACTAGTGATCCAGACTAGATAGATCCTCATGAGATTATTGCTGGTCTAACCGGCAAGATTCTTTCCACATCTGTCCAGATTGCTGGAGCTATTGCTTGTAAGAGAGTTTTATTATCACCTGTTCTGTCCTTGTATAGAATGATTCTTCTAAAATAAATCCAATATAGAAGTTGACAGTGTTCAGATGTGAACGAAGATAGCAGTACTTGAACATCTAGACCCAGCTACTCCAGAACGTGGGTTGTATTTTTCGTTCTTAGATAAGTTAATCAGAAAATACTATGTCATTCTTTTAGTCATTTGTTGTTTTAGTTTTTATCATTTCAATTTGAAGTAATCTTGAAATTCAGTCTTTAAATAAATAAAAAAATAATCAAGGTAGAAAGTTACACAGAAAAATAAAGTTTGCAAAATTCTGTTTCTCAATACTAATTAAGCTTATGTTTTAGAATGAATTCTTATAACCCCAATAAAAACAATTATTTGATAACTTATTTATTTTAAACATAATCTTACATATATTTGAGGCTTTTTTATTTCCTGTGTAGCATTAACCAAGCACATTACATTAATCTTTAGAGAAATAATAATTTGTTTTCATTCAAAGATGTCCCCAATAATGGGATGACATATTTAAACATTCCACCCCAAAATTAGATAGTGCAGCATCATGATTGCTATAGAAATAAGTAAAGAAAATAAAAATTATTAGTGATCAAAAAGTCTGTGCATGCTAAAAAAAAAATAGGCTAGCTGAGGTAGATTTTCCATGTAAGAAAGAAGTTACTCAAAGTGCAAGACAAAGAATGGAAGAAGTGAATCTTCTGAGGAAATGGTTTAAATACATGCCAGATACTTCCTTTAATGAAGTTTTGAGAGAAAGTTTTATAATCAAGTATTAGGTGATTAGAGTCTCTGATTGCAGTCTATCTTCATGGAGATGGTGCTTCTGTAGTGTAATGCATAGACTCTTGAGGTACATTATAGAAATGGGATCCTGGAGCTCTTCAGAAGACACTTAGAATACCATTGTAACATGCAGTTTTATTCCTGGAAGATTGATTATGACTATAGGAATTTTAATGAACACATTGGCATATGTCATTTTATACCCTGACATGGAGATTAACTTCTGGGGAATACATGTGTCTTTGAAGTTGCTATATTGTTTCTATGTGAAAGTGGGGGGCTTTTAAATATTGTCTTAGAAAAAGAATTCTTATCAGGTGCCCTGTTTATATGAGTTTCAGTGCAGAATTTTCTCTGGTTTATGTACTAGCTCTCATAGAAGACATTTCATCTTGTCAACTAATACTTTCTGAACTCAAATTCTGTGATTGCGTAAGCTATTATAAGCCAAGGAAAATAGGAGAAAATTAAGAAATCCATTCAGCTCATCAGTCCTGCCCACTCTACCCATTATTAAATCCAGCTCTCTGCAGGACAGCATTTAATTGATTTTAAGTGATGTATCAAGCTCAGACTCCTTTCCTCAGGACCATTTCCAATAGCTCCATACCCTTGCATGGACAGGATCAGAATCGTATTCCCACTTTTATTGACCTAATGTTTTTCTATTCTCTTCTGGTCCACTTTTTAATAGTTCCTCCTTTGCCACATAGAACCAGTGAATTCTATTCTTCTATGTGAGGATAGACTTAGAAAGTCATAATAAACATAACTCTAGCTTAGTACACCTACTGGTAATCTGTTTATGTCCTAATTATTCATTCAATTCATTAGTACTTTCTCATATAAGACAAAGTCATACAACATGTAGACAAATATAGACTACAGGTCCTTATGTCTTACAACAGCTTAAATATGATCCACTGTATTAAAGAGTTATTGTCTTTCTATGAACTCTCCAGGGAACACAATGACTTTATATTCAAATGTTTACAAGAAAGAAAGTTTTAGGTTTTAGGATTTTACCTGAGTAAATTAATTCATTCCTATGCCCAATATATTCAGTAATATCCCAAGGTGACAATCAACTATTTGCCGTAAAAGTACCCTGAGCTTCTCAGCCAGGTTTTTAAAATGCTATTTTTAAAATATAATTGAAATGCATTTCTACTAAAAGTTAATTTTCCAGTGGTCCACAAGCATATATCTTTGATACTTAATTTTACTCACTTTGGAAATGATTTTACATTCAATTTTGTTCTCAAAACTTATTTCTCACAGTCATTACCTATAGCCCTCATTTCTCTGTTCCTTTTTGTTCCAAACCTGGATTTTTAAATTTTATTTCTTCACATTGAATCATTTTGAAGTTAGAAATATCTCTCAGATAGGCCATTTCTCTAAAGTCATTGTGAATTTGCCTTTGTGGTGCTGATGTTTGAACCTGTGGTCTCACATACACTAGGCCAGTACTCTAATGCTGAGGTCTATTGGCAGTCCTCTTTTTGTCTGTGTTTTGAAACAAGAACTCACTCAATTTTACCAGGCTGGATGAAAATTCACCCTGTGGTCTACAAAGACTTGAACTTGAGATCCTTGTGTCTTAGGCTACCAATTAACAGGATTGCAGACATGAGGTTCCAGGCCTGGCACAATTTTACCCTTACAAAGGAAATTCATTCCAGCACAATATCCATGGCTCAGAAATCTGCTGTTTCATAGTAGAATAAGTAGACACCAGAATAAAATCAGACAGACAATTTGGAACTTATTGTGACAGGGTATGGAAGAGGTAAAGTTATTCTGAGTTAATGTCAAAAGAAGTGGGGAGAAATTAATAGATCACAGGCACATTTTAAATTTCAACATCCTTAGGATTCATAGAATGTAAATACTTGGCAAAAGAGTGAGGGATACAGGTTGACTATATGATTTCAGCAATTATCAAAAATATTATTTTTTGAAGAATGAGGAGACCTGACAGAGAAAATGTTTGGTATGCTAACATATTAAGATATTTTATAGAGATTATTTTGAAAGAGATGGATTTTAGCAGTTGTAATGGAGTTGGTCTTAAGTTGCAAAAAATATGGAATTAACAGTTCCTGGTTGTAAATCTTTAAGTGGCTTTAAATATTTTCAGAGTAGATCTGTATAGTTAAGAAAAGACTAATGCTAGGAAAGAGTTGAAAACTAGAAACATCTTTTTGGGGCACCTAAAACTGAGGTGAAGTAAGGAAAAGGTGACAGGAACCAAAGATGAGAAAATGTGAGCACATGGAGACAAAATGGAAGGGGACTCTGAACTACTGCTGACAAAAGCAAGAAAAGCCCTTAGGGAGACTCCCCTGGGTTAGGTTTCATGGAACACGGCATTATTTATAATTTAATGTCTTTGATTTTTGCAAAATGGAATAAGAACACCTTGTTTTAACACCTATGCCAAATACACTTTTTTGTTAGAAGCATGACGTATGATTTCTAATACACTATTTTAAACAACTGACTGTCCAACCCACACATTGTTTTATAAGTTCAAAGCTGAGAAGCAGTTATTATTCAAGTAAAAGTATAGTTAATTAATCATGAAGTCAGAATGTTACCCAGATTCACCCACTGATGCTGAAATGCCCAGAGATAAATACTAAAAATATATGTTCCATTTCAATTGACAAGGTGATTTTGTACTACATATTTTCCCATATCATCTTAAGTAGCAGTGAGGTGAATTTAGGTTAATAAATAATTACTAATTTTAATATAAGTGGTTTTCTTAGATCACCATTGACATATTGTTAGTATGGACAGAAATATCTTGTTCTCTGTAATATCTACAGAACAGTTACAGTCATTTTGCTTAGTCACTGGGGTAAAGTCTACTTAAGCTAGTGGGGGGCCATCTAAGTAACAAAGTAGGGTCCTAAAGTGGTGTGTCTTCTCTGTTCCTTGTACATAAGTTGTGTACCATGCTGTGCAGTGATCGAACTTTGCTTTATAAGCCTATTAACATATGCCCAATCTTTACATGCAATCATATCATTTAATGTTATGCATCTAGTAGAAACTTGGAGAAAATTAGAATTGATATTCATCCTCATTCATAGTATTTTTTGGAAAAACTACTAAGGCATATTGTAGTTGAGGGTTAATTCCATATACAATAAAAACAGTTGCACAAGAATATCACATTTTGGTCATAAATCTCAAAACAATAGGTGATTTACTTAACAATTATTTACAAAACAATAGGTGATACAAGGAAATCATACATTTTTTAATGAATTAATTTTTTTATTATGAGTAGACACAGTATACTGATTTTCACCTTTTTAACAATGATTTTCAACATAGATTTTTAAATTAATTTATTTTGATAAGTAAGAAGTTTAGCACACTAGTTCTAATCATTCCATTAACTATTCAGAAAATGTCAAGGTATCTGTGGGAAAATCTATACTTGGTAATTCTGATATGATATAAATATTTTTCCATTTTTTTTTGTCATGGTGGTTTATATGTCTTTTGAAAGATCAATGTGGGATTGTCAAAGACCAACAGTGTACATAGATGATATAAGGCATCCTGTACAAAAAACAAGTTACATTGGAAAATCTAGGTTGTGTCTTGAGAGTTAATACAGCATTGTGTTTATAATCCAAAATTCTTTTGTTATGAAAGATTTGTTTATTTTCTTTCATTTACATGTCCTGTAATTAGCTTTTTTTATGTTTATCTATTACTTCAATTTACATCTCCATCACAGTCCTCTCCCTTCAACCCTCCTGGCCCCACCATCCCACCTTCTCCACCTGTTCCCAGAACTCATAATTCTTTTTTAAATAATTAGGCCACAATTATGAAAATTATAAGGTATAACATACATTTCCAATGTCCAGTCAATATATATTTGGTAACTGATATTAATATTCTATTATCCATCTATCTCTATGAGTTTAAAGTTCTATACCTAACTCATTTTCAATCCTAACTTGCATTACCAACTTAAAAACATCTACTTAGACCTAGAACATCCTTTTAATTCCTAAACAACTTAAAATTTAACTGTGAGACTTTAACTATCTAGTCATCAACCACATCAGAGACCTAAGAAGAACAAATATATCTGATTATACAGGAAGTGCAGAGCCAGCAGCTTCCAAAACTAAGAAATGACAGACAATTGGCTGCCTGGACAGTTCTCATTTTCTCTCCATACATAACAGCATCAGTCTTCAGCTGTTTGATCTCATTTCTCTGACAGATATTGATTGTAGGACAGGAACTATGAAGGACTTGCCTACCCTGTCTTGGCAGAGCTAGGCTGTCGACTTACCTGCTTCCAAGTTTTGTCCTTTTTGGACAGCATTCTGTCTACAGTTGAAGCAAGGGATTTTTCTTGCCCAATGACAGGCTTGTCACTAATGCAACCATCTCCGAATGGAGATTCTTCCATGCTCATCCTCTACTTGGAGTAGAATAGGGGGTGCTGTCAGGAGCTGACATGACTCAATATCAAAAAATCTTAAGAAAACATCTTTGAATGTCATATTCTGCAGATCTCTTGAGTTTTTTTGAAGACCACCTATCTATCTCCTTATATTCAGATAAGCAAATATTGATTGTCTCTTACCAACTTGATTTCTGGTTAACTTAGAAAACATCTGTGATAAAACTATGCTAATAACTAACCAAATGACATGTAGGAATGACTATTAGTTTGCATCTCTTAATTGTCCTAAACAGTTTGTGACAGTTGCTATCGATGGACCAAAACTTCACATTTCATTTTTAAGCATAACCTAGGTACAATACCTTAAAAAGGGTTAATCTTAATTTTGTATCAATATACAGATATAAGAGCATATTCAATAATCTGTCCCTTTTTCTTTATCATTCCTATGTCTATATCCCATTTTTAAGTCTTTTCCCCTATATATGAGAAAAGGAAAGATAGAGAAAAGAAAAAGAGACAAATCCGTGAGTCTAACTTTCAAAACCTATTTATCAAGACCATTTAACAACTTGTAAACAGTCCCCCTACATAACAACAAACATCTACAACCCATCAAATGACCAGAGGTAGGGGAGAAATCACCTCCTCACCTTCTGGGAATGGGATTCTGCCCTCTTAAAATTACTTCCTGATGATTTGGGATGTAGGTAACCTGTTTAGGGCCCAAATACGAATGGAAAATTGGTTAAGCAAGTTAATGGTAATATTTGATGTACAACCTTTTTGTGCTCAGCTATTTAAATGTCCTAAGAAGTTTGTAGTCAGAGGCTGAACTTCAGGGCTTCACTGAAGTCCTGTTTGGAACAGTCTGTGGGGCTGAACCATCTTAGCCCTTTTGAGTTGTTCTGGTTGTAGATTTTTGAGGAAACAGCTATTGAGGAAGTCTGCAAGGCTGAATCGTCTGGGCTACTTGTCTTCTTTTGCGTCTGGTCCCTTTTCTTCAGAGGTTGCAATTTCCAGTTGTCCCTGGACTCCTTAGATGGATGCTTTTAATCTCATGGAAAGATAAGAACAGAGCCCCTAACTCTGTGGCACTAATTTTTTTTTGGCAGGTAATATCTTTCCTAGAGTAAATTGAGTCTTTTGACAATATAAAAAGTATTATCTTTCAATTGAGGTTTTAAAAATTTCTTTTGATATTTTGGACCTAAACTTACCTTTAAGTGTATATATTTTGGGATCACAAAGGACAATTCACTTTGAATTTCGGCTTGCCTTTTGTGAGTTGCTTTTAAACTTAAATCATTGCAAATCCTATGTGCCTGCCTCTACCATCCAAGTATTGAGATCAAAGACATGTGCCTCCCAATTGTTGGGATTAAAGGTGTGCACCACCACCCCTGGATCTATGTTTTTCTCTATTTGGAGCTTGCTCTGTGTCAGGTTGGTCTTGAACTCAGAGTTCTGCATGTTTCTGTCTCCAGTGTATTGGGATTAAGGGTGTATGCCTCTCAAGTGATGGGAGTAAGGGTGTGCACCATCACCACCCTGTTCTTTGTGACTCTAGAATTTAAAAGACAACTAACTCTATAGTGATCATCCTGTCTCTACTGGAGTTAAAGGCATTGACTAGCACTGTCATTCTCAAATATTTTACCTTAGCTCCAAATTACTTCAGCTCTTAGAGGTTTAGAAAACCAGGTTGAACTGTAGTAACTATTAATTTACTTACAACTTTTTAAGATTCTTAACTGCCTTTTTGTATGCAAACAATGAAAATACCTTTTATATATAGGAAAAAAAAACCTTGTAAGCTGATATCCAAGAGTGTATGAGCTATGTGGCACCCTGCCATCTAATTTTATAACCTGAAATTAAGACCTTTTTAGCTTAGTTGCCCCCCTTTTTAAATTTGTTTTTTCAAGTTACCTCTTTCACATAGTTTCTATCCTCCTCCTGTTCTTTCCCTTCCTCCTTCCTTCCCTCCCTCGGTATTCCCCTTCTTGGTACTCTCCTCCTCAGATGAGATGGGCCCTCACATATCATAATCCCTCAGTTTTCCATTCATGGGAGGGCGAAAAGCTTCTTCTTGTACTGGGGCTTGATATGGCACACCATCTAGGGTAAGGTATTCCACTGACCTATAACAAGTTTCATGACTCACAGGTGGGTCAAGATTTTCCTAGGATGGTTATGCTGGGTTCCTATCTATTTGGGTCTGTGGGTTGTAGGATGGTTGTTCTGTGATATATGGTTAATATCCTCTATAAGAGAATACATACCAAGGCAGAGCTATTCCAAGTTTTCTAAGAGATCACCAGACTGACCTCCATAGTGGTTGCACAAGCCTGCACTCCCACCAGCAATGGAGGAGGGTTCCCTTTTCTCCACAACTTCACCAGCATGTGCTGTCATATGAGCTTTTGATCTTAGGCATTCTGACAGGTGTGAGATGGAATCTTAGAGTCATCTAGAGTTGCATTTTTCTGATGATTAAGGATGTTCAGCATTTCTTCAGGTGTCTCTCGGCTATTAGGGATTCCTCCTTTGTGACTTCTCTATTTAGCTCCATCCCCCATTTTTTGATTGGATTACTTGGTTTCTTGGCATTTAATTTCTTAAATTCTTTGTAAATTTTGGATATTAGCCTTTTGTCAGATGTGGGGTTGGTGAAGATTTATTCCCAATCTGTAGGCTGCCATTTTGTTCGAATGACAGTGTCTTTTGCCTTACAGAAGCTTTTCAGTTTCATGAGGTCATATTTATTGATTGTTGGTCTTAGGTCCTGAGCTGTTGGTGTTTAGGAAGTTGTCACCTGTGTCAATGAGTTCGAGGGTTTTTCTCACTTTCTCTTCTAGTAGATTTAGTGTGACTGGGCTTATGTTAAGGTCTTTGATCCACTTGGACTTAAGTTTTGTACTAGGTGATAAGTATGGGTCTAATTTCATTCTTTTACAAATGGACATCCAGTTGGACCAGCACCATTTGTTGAAGATGCTGTCCTTTTTCCATTATGCGGTTTTGGCTTCTTTGTCAAAGATTAAGTGACCATAGGTGTGTGGGTTCATTTCTGTGTCTTCAATTTGATTCCATTGATCCACTGGTCTGTTTCTATACCAGTACCATGCTGTTTTTGTTACTATTGCTCTGCAGTACAGCTTGAAATCTGGGATGGTGATACCTCCAAATGTTTTTTTAGTGTACAGGATTGATTCAGCTATTCTAGGTTTTTTTGTTGTTCCATACCACTTCTGGGTATACATCCAAATGACTCCTCACCGAATCACAAGGAAGTTGCCTCATCTATGTCTTTAGCAGCTTTATTTGTAATAGCTAGAATCTTGAAACAACCCATATGTCCCTCAACTGAAGAATGGATTAAAAAACTATGGTGCATCTATCTACACAATGGAATACTACTCAGCTGCCAGAAACAAGAAAATTATGCAATTTGCAGCCAAATGGATGGAACTGGAGAAGCTCATCCTGAGTGAGCTAACCCAGACTCAGAAGGATGCACATTGCATCTATTCACTTATAATTGGATTTTAGCTATATAGTACAGGATATCTATACTACAACCAAGGAACCAAAGGGAGCAGGAACATAGACTTTTTTTTTTTTTTCCTGTCAATGAGACACTTTGCCCTAGTGGTGCTGCTTTGTAGGCCCCCAGTGTATGAGGAGGCTCTTGACCCTCATATGACTGCTGAACTGGGCCTGTTATGTAGGGACACTCCACTCCAGAGGAGTGGGATAGAAGGGTTAGGGGGTAGAGGGTGGGAGGGCGGGACTGGGAAGGATCCAAAGAGGACACTATGATGGAGATATAACCTGAAGTAATAAATAAATAAATTTAAAAAAGAGAGAGAGAATACATACCATGTTTATCTTTCTGGGACTGAGTCAGCTCACTTAGCATGAGTTTTCTAGATCCATTAATTTGGTTTTGAATTGCATGATTTCCTTGTTTCTGATAGCTGTTTAGTATTCTATTGTGTAAATGTACGACAGGTTTTTTTTTAATCCATTCTTCAGTTGAAGGACATCTGAGTTTTTCCCAGTTTCTAAAAATTCTAGGAAAAATAAAATGAAGATCATGCTGTAGACATAGCTATAAATACCCAAATGTCAAATACTTGGCACTTATTCAGACTCTGGTATATATACATATGTGTATGTTCATATGTGCTTTTACCCTAAATTTCCTCAAAACAACTTATTTAAAAGAGACAGTGCTATGGGTAATAGGAAGAATTTAAGACTTAGATCAGTTCAAAGTCTTATTTAAGTCTGAGCACTCACTGAGTTGCCATTCAAACGTTTCCACACCCTATATTTGTTGATATTGACATATAATTTTTCTTTGGTGCTATCTTTGTAGTTCTATCTCTATATCTAGTAGTTTTATATTGATGGGCCCAACCAAGTAGAGAATGATACTCTTTGAAGAAATTTTATCCATGATTAACATGTTCATGTGTTTCCTGTCATTTCCTCAAACAGCACAGTATAAAATTTATAACCAAAGGTTTTATACCATGATAGGTATTATAAGTATAGTTGTTTAAAGTGTAGAGAAGTCTATATATAGCTTATATGCAAATACCACCTGATTTTAAATAAGAAACAAGAACATCTACAGATTTCCATAGCTTCAGGGAGATAAGAAGGGAGACCTGGAATCAATTTCTTGTACAAAGTAGGGAATACAACAATACATAATATGCTTTACTAATATTTAATATGTTATAATATCTGAAGCACATACTACTTATAAACAAATATTAGAATATACTTAATGCATAAAAGACAATCCACAATTATTTAAGAAGAACTATGTCAAATAAACTAGGAAATGGTTTGGTGCATGAAATATACCACTGTTTTAAGTAAAAGGCTCACTTTTGTTTTATCAGTCTATATGTAATTATAGTATAATTAATAAACACTTGCTATTTTTGTTGTTATTTCTTAGTTTCTGTAAATGCTGTAGTTACTCATCAAATGAGGAGAACAGAGAAGCAGCATTAATATGCCATGCCACCTGATGTTTATTGCCTGAATTTGTCAAGTGCATTATCTTCTGACAGTTAATGAAGATGCCAGGTCTAGAAGGTGTGATATAGACAAAAGTGGAAGAAGATATGACAGGATGCCCTTATTTACTGATGAGCCCTAAAATGGAGACCTGGCCTTTGAAAAATAATATAAAGAACATTGGACTTAGAGGGCTCTGCTGCTTCTTCCTCCCCCTTCTCCTCCTCCTCCTCCTCCCTCTCCTCCTCCTCCTCTTCCTCCTCCTCTTTCTCCTCTTCTTCTTTCTGAGATAGGGTCTTACTATGTATCTCTGGTTCTTCTGGAATTCACTATGTAGACCAGAGTGGTCTCAAACTCATAGGGATCTGTCTCAAAAGTCTTAGGATTAAAGTCATTTGCCACTACACCTAGCTTTAAGAATGGAGGCTTTTAAAGACTGGTGTTGTGTGACACCATTCCTAGGGAGATATGAACAAACTTCTACTCACTGCAGCAGACAACGACCAAACTAAGGAAACCACTTGAGTCAGCTTAGTAGACCCATAGGTTTCATTGGGGTTCCTTACAGTAATATGGGTGAGGGGTCACTGACAGGAATGTGGGTGAGGGGTCACTGACAGGAATGTGGGTGAGGGGTCACTGACAAGAATATGGGTGAGGGGTTATTACAGAAGAGGAAATTACTGCATCATCAAAGGTGCCCAATCTATAGGCAGCTCAACAGGTTGGAGAGTATCTTTTCCAAGTAGCTTGGGTGAGCTGAACCTCTTCTAAGAAGCTAGGCTTGTCTCTGTCTCTTTCTGCCAGCTTGGCTAGTGTGAGCATGTCTACAATCTTTACTGCTTATATTCACAGGGTGAGGAAGAAGCCTACTGTATTTGATCAGTTTAAAAGACTTTTTGAAGCTCTTGAGTTTTTATTACTTTCTGAGCACAGTAGCTTTGCAAAAAGATGGAATGTTTCACCTTCTAATAGATCACCCTATGTGTAACAAGCTTCCCCTTAGGATGGGGTTTCCTCAGAGGAAATTTCTAAAAAAAAAAAAAAAAACAATTCCAAGAACCTGCAAAGGTAAGATGGCTTGCCAGAAAAAAGTTTAGAGTCTTGGTAGTTAGCCATAAAGCCATGTGTGTAAGTTCAGACTCAATGGGAATCTGACAGCAAGTACACGGCCACGGGGGCTAAAGCTGAGGCCTCCACAGTCATAGGCTGCTCTGCAGTTTTAGTTTCAGTAACAATTTGTTCAAATTGTTCAGTGTGCTGAAGTTCAGTTCTCTTTTCTTCAACAGTGCTTTCATTACTCTTACCAGTTAAGTTACACTTATGGAAGATTTTATAAATATGTCAGTATAAACTTTCACCCAATTTAGCTGTTCACCAGAAGGAAATCTTAACCTGCAGTGTATAAAAGGAAGTGTAATGAGGCACTTCAGATAGGTCAAGTGAAGATTCACTGTTGATGAACATGGTTGTAGAAGCCTGATGCAGTCTCCCATATGTTGAGAATGGTGGTGAGGGTTTCCAAAGATGTTAAGTGTATCAGGAGATAGTTACATCTCGATGAAGATGTGTTTCCTGTAAAGTGTATTACAGAGAACCTTGGATAGCAGACTGAGTAGCAGAAGGCAATGTTGGCTGAGAATCTCAGACCACACAACAGAACTGCCTTTTTCTTGTTTTTGTTTTCTAATTTCTTCTGTGAGGTTCCTTCCATGAAATGCATGGTTTGGTTAATATAAGCAGAAGTGACAGCTGACAGAGAACCTCTTTATCTGCTTCTTGATGTTTGCCCTGATGTTGTTACAAACCATTTCTTACAGTGTGGTCAGGCACAAACTTTGTACACAGTAGCCAAATAGACATTTTAAGAAGGAGTGATCTTACTGAAAATGAAACACTTTCCAGTGTTTAATGTAGCAACAGGCTGTAAGAAGGAGGATGAATGGAGAGTGCAGAATAAAAAAGTTCAAAACCTTTCTTATTATTAACATCCCAGTGTACATGAACAAAGTATTATCTAAGTACTGAAATTAAATATACATGGAAAAACTTTATGTAGTGGAAACATTATCCATTCATCTTCCTTATTTTCATCAGAGTGAGTCTGTCATATTATGAAGAATATGGTTTAGTTAACAAAACTGTACTTTATATAACTTCATACTTTACAACAGATATCAATAATCAAACTATAAATACATAGTAACAAAAATCAATATGTAGTAAATACCTCTGCATTCATTTGAAGGAATATGTACTGCTTTTAATTCTAGTAAGTGATAATCATATTATAAATTGTGGTTTAGCTTGATAAATCCATTATAAGAATTTATTGTATGTGCTCAGCCAAAAGTTGAGTGGGCAATTAAGATGACAATTTAAGCACCCTCTTTTTTTCTCTCCAACCTCCTTAGCTTGTGTACATGCAGCAGATGCATATAGTTCTTTGTGTGTTTTGATTGTATATTGAGGTTTGTGGTTATAATTTTAGGCAGAGTTTACCCACAACACGAGTAACTGCCATATGTCCATTTTAATATTAACCTTCAAATAAGTGAAGATGGTTTTTTATAAGTCCACACTAATGACTTTAAAGTATAATAATGGCCACAGCTGACAGATGTCACTGAAGGTGTATAGAGTCCTCAAGAGGACTGTGATATTCATACCATGTGTCATAATTCTCTCTTTCCTTATGTCCATAGAAAGAGTTCATGTTAGAGATATTTAGACATAAAGTAACCTCTCAGAGACCCAGGTTATTCTGTGGGAAGGCTCATCAGAAAAAGCCTGTCTGACCCATACTGGCATTATTTATTCCAATTCAGTATTGCTACTTTTTATAAATACAAACAGCTACTACATTTCACTGTCTGTACAAAATGACCATAGTTAGACTATGTAAAGCCCACTAAAAGAATGAATCTAAAAGCTACTTTTGGCTGAATGTTGTAATTGGATTTTCAGAATTTTTCAGGTCTCACTAAGAAAGAATATATAACAAACTAATAAAAGCAAAGCCTGCCTGCCTTTGTGGTGGCATATGGCAGGTCATTTTCCCTGTCTTTAAAAAAAGGGATGTTTATATAACACATACCAAAATAAAATAAATCTGTTCAAAAATTGGAAACAGATTTAAAGTACAAGTTAAAATATTTAAACTCTTAAAATATGGTAATGCCTTCTATGTGTAGTGCTATGTGGCTGAAATTGTGGCAACTGAGATTCTAAGGCAGAAAAATAGGGATTTTCAGGCTATCATGAGGATACAAAGCAGAACATCATCTAAACAAAACAAAGTACATTCCAAGTACAAAGCCCGTATTCTCTCCCCACCCCCATCGGTTCTATGTTGTAGGCTGTATGAACACATGTTTTTATAATGCCACATTGCAACATCATTAAATGTCAGTCCCATATGAAACACCCTAAAAGGTTGCTTATAGATGGCCTTCAAGGTCTGCATTGGAGAATACTGAAAAGAGATAGCATACAAAGAAAGGATCTTTAAAATTCCCATTGCTAAGCACAGACTGGTCTTGAAGAGTACCTGAGTTCTTGTTAGGCATCTCACACCTGCCTGTAACTACAGATGCTGGCAACGTAGTGTCATCTTCGTGTCTCAGTGGGTGCCACACGCAGAATCAACCTCCATCCCATCCCACAACAGTCAGGAAGCACCACAC
>CAJQZJ010000221.1:3375177-3457768 GCA_907164525.1 Lophiomys imhausi
CACACTCAGAATCAACCTTCATCCCCATTCCACTCCGGTCAGGAAGCCATCACTGTCAGCACTAGCTAAGGTTTAGAGGGGCGTTTTGACTTGCGTCCTGTGCTGGTTTTTCTTTATCACCTGTATTCACGCCTTTTGGTTTAATTCTTCATTCACTCTCTCCCTTGATATAGTCTCTTCATTCAAGACATAGATATATTTAGCCTTTGTATCATGACAACCAAATCCATTCCACCTCTCGAATTTGGTTTTATTCTTTCCTTTTTTTTCTTTTTTTAACAGAATCATTTACAAAACTCACACTAGGTCACTCCACTGCATTGTTTTATGGTTATCTCCTTGTTCTGACAGAGGTCAAGTCATTACACACCCTGGATCTCATATCACAGGGCTCAGTGAGTAGTAATTCATGACTGTAGGTCTGATTCCTCAATTGGGTATTTTAGTGATTCTTAGAAAAAAAAAAAGAGTACACATATACATAACAGAGAAAGAAATATGCAATTTTATAGGTATTATGATAGATTTATATTTTCTAAGTATTTTTACTACATTCTATTTTATATATATTTCAAAGGAAATAGGGATATTAAACCGTTAATGAGATCAACTATACAAATAAATAAATTAATTATTTAAATATTTAAAAATTTAATCAGAAGTGTATCTAATCACATAACAACTAAATCAGTAGCAGCTTAAGAAAACATTAATTGTTTGTATCAGTCAATATTAATGTTACAGTTATGAAAACTATTAAAATGAAAGAATATTTATGGACTTTAAGTCTCCATATACTCATATTTATTTTATAGTAAACAATAAAAACATATAGTTCTAGCCCATTTATATTAATATATGCTTAAGTAGTCATAATGAAAAGAAGAACGTCATAACTAGTTAGCTCAGAGCTAGCACTTCCTTTCATCATCAGTATTTATGTCATTAGAACTGATTTGAAATTCTCATGACAGACATTTCCTCACACATAAGTAAGATTAGTCTCCAGTAATGAGTTACAGAAAGCTAAAAATGGCTCACACATAATGAAATGGAATTTAACCAGTTATGGTATACTACAGTCATGATATTTTGCTCCCAAAATTTCTATTCTAACATATTAATGTATGGCTAGTGTTGCTACATGATACAAATTAACTGAAGGAGTTCATGTTGGGTAGTAGTCCATCCAAATTCCAATTAGCAGGGAGGTGGAAACTGAAGGAATTTAAGACAAGATTCTTCCTTTCAATGTAGTAAGTTGTATTTAGTAAACTCCTACAGGATGCTGTTTTTGGCTATTTTTGTTTGTTTGTTTGTCTTTTGGTTTGGGGTGTTGTTTGTTTTCTGTAATTTGTCAGAATGCCACCACTTGAGTTATATCACCTGTAGGGGAAACTACTCCTTTTAAACCACATGAAATTCTTCACAATGCCAAGCACTGAATGAAATAATAAGTGGGAATCACTAGTATTTCCTAGTGAATCATACCAGGCTAAATATTTGTATCATTACTGTTTTCCTAGGAAAGCTTAGTTTAACATGTACATAGCAATAAATATGTCTTTGACTTATAGTCTGCCATGAAGACTATTTAATGTTTTAAGGATGATACAATAAATATAACACTGAACCCAGCTATTAGTAATATGGCTATATATGATATTAATAACTTAATCACTACTATTAAAATATAATTTTATGTTTAATAGATAGAAATACACAGTTTTCATTTTATGATTCATTTTTTAAAGCATACTGCAATATATAGGAAACTAAAATCTATGATCATCTCTTCTCTGCTGCTTGTGAGTGGGAAGTTCTAAGACTTTATCCCACTAACTGACACCAAAATCTGTAGATCCTCGGGGACTTTGCTATGTTATATAAAGAGTTGGTCTACAGTTGAATTTTTAAAATATTTTGATATATAATTTACTGAATTTAAAGATTCATAACTAGATGGAGCTGTCTGTAAGGCTTTTAAAAAGGAAGTCAAAGGAAAACAGAAATCTAGAGGTATAGTATAATTATTTAATCTCATTTTAGGGAATTGGAGAAAAGATATGTGTTGGTCTAGGTGTCCCAAGATGTAAAGTATTTTTACCTCTGTATTTTTAAGAAATACAGAAGAGGCTGTATTTCTTAATTGCTTCTCTCTCCTTATTTAAAGAGTTTCTGTCATGTGCTGGAAAGTATCCACCGTGTGCCACAGATGTAATGGTGAGAATGACGGCCAAGTCCCAGAACTCATGCGCCTGTAGGCCGATGCAGATAGAAAGACACGAAAAAGTGAACCAATAATTCCAGACAATGATATATAGAAAGTGAAGTATGCCTTGAGACATAGTATTATTATTTGTCAGAAAGGTGAGTTGTGGTCCTTTAACAAATGAAGGTCTTTCATAGTGACTTCACACTTGGACTGGGCCTCCATTTACACCCTTCATATTCAAACTAGTCATGAAGTTAGCACACTGGTCTTGTAGTCCAATTCCACATCAAAATCCACGTTTTTTAATCATCATGTGTCATCTGGGTTACAGTAAGAGTTTGAATTTGTTAGTTGTTTTTGTTGTTTTTTTTTGTTTTTTTTTTTTAAATAAATTATTTTTTATTTCTTCAAGTTACATCTCAATCACGATCCTCTCCCTACTCCCCCCTCCAGTCCCACCCTTCCACCCTCCTCCCCCTCAACCCCCCCATCCTCTTCCCTTCTTTTTTTTTTTTTTTTTAGTTTAAGGTATTTATTTTTCCCCCCAACAGCTCTCCCTTTCAGTCCAAAAAACGGTTCTTTTTCTTATAACTATAAATACAATACAAAACAAAAGAAATAAATAGGCCACAATTATGAGAGTTATATGGCTTAGCATACATTCCCAATGTCCAGTCCATATGTATTTGGCACCTGACTTTAACATTCTACTATCTAACCATCTCCATGAGCTTAAAGTTCTATATCTAACTCAGCTTTCATACTAACTTGCCTCATAATTTTAAAAAATATCTTCTTAGATCCAGAACACCCTCTTGATTCCTAAACAACTCAAAATTTAACTATGAGACTCTAGCTATCTATTCTTCAACCACCTCAGAGACCTGAGAGGGATAAATATATCTGATTATAGGAAGTGCAGGGCCTGCAGCTTCCAAAACTAAAAAATGACATACCAGTGGCTGCCTGAACAGTTCCCATTTTCTCTCCATACATTACAGCATCAATCTTCAGCCATTTGGCCCCATTTCTCTGACAGACATTGGTTGTAGAGCAGGAATTATGAAGGACTTATCTACCCTGTCTTGGCAGAGCTAGGCTGTCGACTCATCTGCTTCCAAGTTTTGTCCTTTTTGGACAGAAGTCTGTCTACAGTTGAAGCAAGTGGTTTTTCTTGCCAAGAGAAGGGCTTACACCAATTCAATCATCTCCCACTGGAGATTCTTCGATGCTCATCTTCTACTTGGAGTAATATAGGGGGTGCTGTCAGGAGCTGACATGTCTCGATATCAAAAAATCTTAAGTTAAGAAAACATCTTTGAATGCCATATTCTGCAGATCTCTTGAGGTTTTTGAAGATGCCCTATCTATCTCTTATATTTAGATAAGCAAATATTGCTTGTCTCTTAGCAACTTGATTTCTGAGTAGTTTAGAAAATAACTGTGATAGACTGTCATAGTAACTAACAAAATGAAAGATTTAAGTTTAAAAGCTACTTACAAAAGGCAGGCTGCAATTCAAACAAATTGTCCTTTGAGATCTCAAAATATATACACTAAAGGTTTGTTTAGCTCCAAAATATCAAAATAATTTCTTCTTTAATACGGATTGAAAGGTAATACTTTATATATTATCAAAAAAACCAAATTTGCTCCAGGAAAAATATTACCTGACCCCCCCCAAGAAAAGGTAATTGTCCCAGAGTTAGGATTAGGGCAGTGCTCTCTTCTTATCTTTCCAGGAGATTTAAAGTATCCATTCAAGGAATCCAGGGACAACTGGATAACGGAAACCTCAGCAGAAAACAGATCAGACACCAAAGAAGACGAGTGGCCCAGATGATCCAGCCTTGCAGACTTCTTCAATAGCAGTTTCCTCAAAAGTCTATAACCACAACAACTCAAAATCGCTAAGATCGTTCAGCTCCACAGACTACTCCAGCCAGATCTTCAGTAAAGTTCTGAAGATCAGCTTCTGTCTATGAACTTCGTAGGACATCTAAATAGCTGAGCACAAAGGGACTGAACATCAAATGATTCTATTAACATTTTTAACCATTTTTCCATTCTTATTTGGGCCCCAAACAGGTTTACTACGTCCCAAATCAGCAGGAAGTCATTTTAAGAGAACAACGTCCCATCCCCAGAAGGTGGGGAGGGTGTTCTCCCCCTTTGGTTATTTGATAGATAATAGAAAATTTTGTTATTTAGGGGAAAAGACTACAAGCTGTTAAATGGTCTTGTTAAATGGGTTTTGGAGGTTAGACCCAGGGACTTCTCTCTTTTGCTTTTCTGTATCCTCCTTTCTCTCCTCTATAGGAGTGAACAGACTTGAGAAAAATGGGACATAGACATAGTATAGGAAAGATCAAGAAAAAAGGACAGATTATTGAATATAGCCTTATACCTTTGTATACTGATACAAAATTAATATTATATTTGGCTAAATTGGTATTGATCATTGTATATTAATGCAAAATTAAGATTGTATAGGACTACATTGGTATTGATCTTTGTATATTGATACAAAATTAAGATTATATTTGTCCACAATGGTATTGACCCTTGTATATTAATGTAAAATTAAGATTGTATTGGGCTACATCGGTATTGATCTTTGTATATTGATACAAAATTAAGATTATATTTGGCCACATTGGTATTGATCTTTGTATATTGATACAAAATTAAGGGTAAAGCTTCTTAAAGGTATTGTTCGTAGTAATACTTAAAAATGAAATGTCAAGTTTTGACCTCTCGCTACCAACCGACATAAACTGTTTAGGATAATTAAGAAACGGAAACTAATAGTCATAAAAACGTGTTGTTGTTGTTTTATTTTAAGAAAACATCGCTTCTGTGGCTTTGTCACATTAGATGCAATAGTGGCTGAATTTTAGAATTATAATACACCCTGAATCAGTTAGCAAGATTTATGAGACTGTTTATAGTGTGTTTCTGCAAAACTTTCTGACTTAATCTCATCATAAAATTGAATGTTCTCATTATTCTCAGGCTATACAAACCTTCTTCATATACTAGAAGTTTGCTAAGCTCATTGGTAGCTCAGTGGACTTGTGTCCTCTTTCTTCATCCTAGAGAGCTTCATTTTCCACCTCTGGAAAACTTCATAGCTGGGACTGGAGAAGCATGTGGGTGTCTTGGGAGGTAGTCCAGAAATCTCATCCACCTGAATCTCTATGATTCTGTGGCACTGACTATTTCATTTTCACCATAGATAAAAGTAACATTCAAGATGTACTACTGACTAACGAAATGGTAATTTTCTTTAATAATAAGACGTAAAAATGATGAAGGTAGTAGGCACACTACATTAATCACAATTTTCCTTCCTCATATTTAACTTAAAGATTGCAGTAGGATGGTTTCTTCTTTCCTTACAACTTTTGAGATATTACTATGGGACTTAGAAATTTTATTTTGAAGCCATAGTAGAAAATACAATATTTTAAAAATTAATTAGTGTTTATGATACTTGAATTTGCCTTTTTATTAATGAAATAGAAGCCTGTGATGGCAGAGTCTTTCCTGTTTTCGTTACAAGTACATCTTTGGGGACTGAAGAAATATAAGAAAAAATGAATTAAGCTATTTATTACTCACTGAGCATAATAATCCATGAATAGGCACATCTGTCAATATAAATTAATACACTAGAGTTAAAATTGGAAAAGAAAATCTGTAATATTTTATATGACTTAGTTTTTGTCACAGATGGTGCATACTTTCCCTGCCCTCAATAACACAGCCTTATCAACTGTGAAGTGTCTTTGCCTTCTTGATATAAGCTCTAGCTGATTGCTGAGGCTTTCTGGTAGAAATTCATTTCTACAATAAAAATTTAATACTCTTCTCTGAAAAAGTTCAATTTCAAGCCTAAAAATTTCTTTTAAAATTTTCACATTTGATTGGCCAGCTGGTATTTGATTAGAGGTTGCCATAGCTTCCTTTGGACACTTAGAATTTTAGTAAAGATTCTTTGCACTGAGATTTATTTTTCCATTTGTTTATTTCATCTTTTGTTAGAATACAGCTTTCTTCTTTGGATTATTGTTGCAAGCAAGAAAACATTTTATAGTTATCTGCTTAAGTAATCTATTGAACATTTTTTTCATGTCAACATTCAATAGTCTTGTATTGAAATTATGGTGTAATTAATGTCCAAAGGCTAGAAATGAAGATCTATAGAGGATTTCTGATGCACTGATCACTGCATATGTCTGAAAAGATCCTGGGATTCATAGGGATTGTCTATAAAGTCAAGTTTTGTGGAACATCCTTTGGGTGTTCCATAAAATTGATGTGAAGAAATGCTGGACGTTAGAATCTGCTCATGCCAACTGCCTCCATATGTGACCATGGTGTCTCTAAGCTCAGAGACACCATGGTCACATATGGAGGCAGTTGTGAATGTCTCTTTTTAAAGTAATTAGAAGAAAATAATGCAAGTGCCGGGAATACACATGAACTTTGATGATAATGTTTCCATTTAAGTAATATGACAATGGCACAGGAAGATGAAAGGTAGAGTTTCATAAAACTCCTAAGGTCATGTAGAGAGCCAAACCTTTCTGGATAATTGTCATTCTCACATGGTCTTTGTAGCACATGCAGGAGAGACGTCTTATAAACAGTATGTAGGAAGGGTTTGTCATTCCAGTTTAATTCGTAATCATATTAGAAAGCATAGTAAACTTAGATGTAGTTTGGTAGCAGTATACTTGCTTAGCAGAAAACACTAGTTTTGATCCCTGATCTAACAAAACCAATAAGTAGAACAAAATGTAGAGAAAAATTCAGAATTGAATCATTGTGAAAATATCTTTAGTTGGTTTATGTGTAAGAATGAACATTGGAGTCAGGCATGATGATAGCATATGCCTGTAATTTCAGACTAGAAGGGCTGAGACATGAGGATCACTTGAGCCTAGGAGTTTGAGGCCAGCCTGGGAAACATACCAAGATATCATCTTACAGACAAACAACTGGAAAGAATGTGCTTCCAGAGCTGGGTATGTAGCTCTGTTGTAGAGTGTTTGCTTATTTTTCACAGATTTCTCAGTGTGATTCCAGGGCTGTAGAACAACAACAACAGAGAGACTCTGCAACTGAACTACAAACACCTCCAGGTCCTCCTTACTTTTGAAGGATGTTGGCCCCATGGGCAAAATAAAATAATTCTAAGGTATAGCTAGGTTTAATTTTCAAATCATTTAAAAATTCAAATCATTTAAATTTCAAATCATTCAAATATTAAAATTAGTTGAATATAGAAAAATGAATTTCTATTAATTGTTTTTATTCCTTGCCAGCATCTTATTGCCAGTTCTGAAGATCATCCACTGTCTCTAGACTTGGAATGTTAACCCAACTTAAGATCTTCACTTTGTAATGCTATGGGAATCAAACACATCCTTTAAAAATATTTTGGGCTTTTTTTTTTTTTTTTTTTTTTTTTTTGCTCTTACTGGCCTTTTGCTTGTATATTACGTAAACACACATAAACATGATTATGTGTGTTTATGACTTTGTGTGTTTGTGTGTTGTGTTTCTGGTGTTTTATTCTCTTTAAATTTATTCTTTTGCTTGCTTGTTTTTTAAAGAGAAAAAGAAAAAGGAAAGGCATGGAGTTCTGTGACGAGGGAGATGGAGGGGATCTGGGAAGAGTTTAAGGAGGCAGGAATATATTATCTGAAAATTATTTCAATAAAAATTTCATATCTTAAAAAATATTGAATTGAATGTTGATCATTTTCCAAGTTAGTAAAGTGTAGTTCCATAGTCTATTATGACATTGGATAGACACACTAAGCCAGTTTCACAGCACAGAGCCAATCATAAAGGGGCATAACAATGTACTGGGAATTTTAAAGTAGTCTTGGCTAACCTTTGCTATAGATAATGTGTGACAGATACATTTCCAACTAGATTGGGTTCTGCTTATAATAATTATTGGGACCTTTGTAGAGAGAATCTCATATGTACTGTATGGAGGCATCACGTGTCAGCAAAAAGCTGATTGGTCTATAAGCTTAGGTAGGAAATAGAAAGTAGGGTATCTGTCAGAATGGGTGCATTCTAGGAGAGATTCTCCCTGGAATTCTGAGGAGGAAGACACATGAAGGTTAGGAGAGGTAACTAGCTTTACAGTATACATTGGATAAAATAATAGGAGAAGTAAGTTGTGAGCTAATTGAAGAATGAGCCAAAACATTGGCCTGAGCCTTTGTACATTAGAATAAAATCTCAGAGTCATAATTTTGGAATCTGGGGAAAGGTCGAAAAACATGAACTTATGGATGGGCCCAGTTACAGGAAACACCATAATACAGACCTTACCCCATTGTAAGATGGAGGACATCTTCACATATATGTACATTCACATACATACACATATGGTGTATCTTTATTTCTTACTTTATAAAACTTTATTTTTGTTGTTAAGAAGATTTGTGTTTTGTTAGTAAATAGATTTATTAATGTGGCTTTCGTGAAAATGGGTGGAATGCTATCAGCTATTTCCTTTCTCAGTTTTTTTATTATGTTGTTATTTCTGAATTATATCAAGAATTTATTTCGTATGATTTTACAATGAGCCTTATAAAATAGCAAATATAAATATCAAAATACACTTAAGTGGCCACTCATTGCTCTAATTAGACACATTTATCACAACTCATTTCTAAATCATTTATGAGTCAAAGGAAGTTGGCTTTTGTCTATAGCACAGTGCTAGTCAATAAAATAGAACAAAGGTAAATGTAGTCTGAAACAAAGTGTCTTACCCTCCAATGTAATTAGTTCAAACTGATTTAAGGAAACCAGATATAAAATATTATCTAGTGTGGTTATATTCTTTAATATTTTATCTCATCTAGAAAGAAGTTATCTAAGAAAAAAATGAAAAGAAGTAACTTGGAATATGAAGTAACCTTGAGCTGAGGTTGCACTCACTCTGAGAAAGTATTAGTGACATGACCAGACGCTGTGATACATGTTTGACTTTTTAAAGGAAATATAAATGAAAAAAAATAAAGCTTGGGCTTTATTTATTTATTTATTTATTTATTATTGTTTCCTCTCATAGCTGGGAACTCAGGGCCTTGTACATACTTGGCAAATGTTTCACAACTGAGCTATAGGCCTGTACTTCTGTGTTTGAACATTATGTTAGAATTAATTTTTAGAGATAAAAGATGTATGTCTAGTTGAAGTATGGTGTGGATATTTCTCATAAACTGATATTTATATAAACTACAAATAATTCAATTATCAGTAAAAATGGAAATACAAACATCAAGAACAACACTCCCTTCATTGTTACAATGATATTTCAAAACAAAATCTTCAGTCTCCTTGTTTACTGGTGCTGTGAAAACCATCTTTAACAGTTGACAAAATATTTAGTCATGTTTTCCATCTTTTTACTTAAAATTACATATGATGAGACTGCAAGAATATTGCTCTAGTTTTGATATTACAAAAAATACAATAAAGTAGCATACACGTGAAGGTGTGCCTTTACATATTGAAACCTGTAGTTCCATCATTGCTTGCGGAAAACTTTACTATTCTATAAGAAGAAATATAGATTATCTGTTTATTGCTAATGTTTACCAAAAGGCTAGTAAGAGTTGGTAATGTCTAGGTTAAAAATCAGTGATTTTTAAAATATAAAGAAGCATTAATAAATCATTTGGTTAATATTTATAAAATAATACTTCCTCTTATGTTTTGAGCCTAATTCATTCAGTCAATCAAGATTTAAATTTAGAAAATGCCATTAAAATGAGTAAGGTATAATGTTTAGCTTCAGGTCCTAACTACAAGATAGACAGAAACTATTTCCCCTGACAACTAACACTGCTTGAAAGTGGGATCTGATCACAAGAGTGGGAAGGTATAGAGAAGCCCTTAGCCTTTAGAGAATGCAGCATTTTTCTCCTGCCTGAGGAAACCTATAGTGAAATTTCACTGGGGCTTTTAAGATGAGGAGTTTTCTGTCAGTTTCTAAGAAAAGGACTTTTTAAAAAAAATCTTCAGTACAGGAAGAAATATGAGTGAAATGAATAGGTAAAGCCAGGTAGTAATTGCATTTGCCTGAAAGTAGTGAAAATACAAATATTGAGAATGGCTAGATCGTGGGCTCTGAAAATTATTAACCTGTGATAAGAAGTCCCTGCAGGGTTTGGACCTTGAAAGTAACATGAAAACTTTGTGAATTCTTTTTAACTGCTGATAGACAGGTATGAATGAGGACCATTAGAATTGGATTGTGGGAAATCTATTTAGAGCTTTAATAGCCACACAGGTAGAAATAGTGGGAGACAGAAAATAAAGAGGTACCGTAAAAGCCACAATAGAAATAAAATGAAAATAAATTACCTGTAAACATGTAAATAAAGGAAGTCACATGTATTGGACTGAGACCTAATGTGCCAATAAAAAAGTGGCATTCTGGATGACTCTGGATGTGGTCCTGCAGGCCAGATCTCCTGCGTATCTAAAAGGAATAATGTGGGGCATAGGTGTTTATGAAATTAGATGAACTAATAGATATTAAGTGAATTACTAAGTATTCTAAATAATTTAATAATGCCATTGAATTCATTGTGAAAATCTATAATAGCATTGGCTAGAAATTATTACTATGTTATTAACATCACTCCAAAACTGATAAACAAGAAAATATTGTCAAGAAATAAATGGCTTTAATTTTAGGAAGTTCAAGATTAAAACTATTGTATAAGGCTTATCACAGGAAACAGTGATGAGGGAGTTCAGAGGATTTGTTTGCTAAATGATTGTTAGAGTGTAAATTCTGTGTAAGGAGCCAGCACCAAATGGTACCCAGAGCAAGTGGTTGTCTCTTACGTGGAGGAAGATGATGGTGGGATAGTTTTATGTTGCTTTGCAGGAATGAAAGAAGTGAGAGCTACAGCTGGATCAAGGCAATGTCACAAGAAGAGAATCAAGAGAGCAAAAAAAGTGAATGTTACTCACTATCCTTTCCTTCACATCCAACTTGGACTCCCCACATTGACTGGACCAAAAAGAAGTCAAGCAATCTGGTAACTAATCCATGAAATGCATAGACATTGGCCTCCCTGAGCAGACAGACAGAAAAAATATTAACCAAGGTACCATACTGGAGCCTTCAGAGTAGGCATATATACAACTTGGAGTTCTAGAACCACTGACATGGAAATATGTAGAACATAATTGATGCCACCAAAGCAGTCAATTGTCTTTGAAGAACCTTTGGATCATGACATGTTCTCAGGAATTTCAGCAAATTTTGGTTTGTATAAATTTATATAAAATTTCCAAATATTTTCTCATTTACTTGGCCAGAAAAGTGAAGAACTGTGTGACAAATGGTGAGGACAATGTATTCCAGCTCCTTTAGTAAGAAAATATATACATAATATATAATATAAATATATAACATATATGTGTGTGTAGTAAACATATAAAATAAATATATATAATATATTATATACTTATATGTTATATATACATAATATATATATACATATATAATATAATATGTATATATGTTGCTCTGTGTCAGCTTCCCTCTCAGGGTAGCCTGGGCTGATGAACACCAAACTGGACCGGAGGGAAGGAAGCTTAGCCAGGCATGGGTGAGTGCAGCTCAGGATCTGGGTTGGCTGGCTAGCTGGCGACGAGTGCTGAACACACCCAAGATCAGCTTCAGAGAGCTGGTTTGGTTTATTGAGGGTATATATGCCCCTAGAGAGGTTTCTGGCATTTCTGAGGCAATGTTTGTGTGGCCGTGCACCATTGGCCAGGGAAGAGGTGTTGGAAGATGCATCAATCGCATATTCATGGGGTGTAGGGGAGTGGGGCACCTCATAAGGTCAAACAAGGAGGGAAGCCTGCTATCTGTCAGGGTAATAAATTTTTACTAGAGTTGATGGGGGGGGAGCCAGCTTTGTGGAGGCAGATTGGGAGGGCACAGGGAGCCAAATCCTGCCATCCTCACGTTTGAGGAATCTGGAGTTGAAGCTCCCTCAACCCTTCCTCTCTGTAACTCTGGGCCATTACAGTCCTACAGCTCTTCCCTTTTGTTTTATAAAGGAGCAGTATTGTCATAGTAAACATTAATGTCGAAAATGGTTTGGTACTGAACCTGAACTTGATTGGCGGTGATTTTTACAATGTGATTATTTGTAGTTCTATAAAGTGAATGAGGCAGGGTTCCAGGAGGAGAAGTATCCCAAGGGCCAACGCAGGACCAGGGAAGCAGAAGACACAAATCATAGCCAGAGTTGTTGGACCTATAGCCTGCCTGCAGATCTGACCAGAAACTTTTGAGCATTTGTATGTTTTGTTCCACCAGTCCAGATTCATTGACACAGAAACAACATTCTTCCCCCAACACAGTGCAAGTCTCTCCCTGTTCAGTAGTCAGTAAGTTCAGAGGTCTCCGGTTTTGTAACACAAGCCTTGCTAGGGAGGTGATCTGTCACTGGAGGCACCTGCGACTGTCCATGGTGGAATCCATGCCTGGTCTCGCTTATCCTGGAAGACGCTGGCCAGGTAGTCTGGTGTGTTTGGACCAGGGCTGCTCCAGCGGCTCCTGTGGCACCCAGAAAGACAGTGAGACTAGGTCTAATGAGCAGAGAGATAAAGACCTCCCTTTCCTTTTGGTCCCCTCCCATTGTAAAGTGAGTTCTTCAGGTTCATAGAGAAAAGCCTTGGGAACAGTCAATACATCATTAGGGAAGTGCAGAACCCTTAAAAGGGGTGTTAACACAGGAGCTGGTAATGTTATTACACCAGAGAGAGAAGAGTGTGTGTGCGGAGGTCTTAACACCTTAATACATATTGGCTTCGTGATAGTTATGTTACAGGAACATGTGGGAGGGGACTTTGAAGAGGCCTATAGGCAAAAGGCAAAGGCCTTTTGGCAAAAGGGGAGTGATAGATTAACAAGAGGAATGTTTTACAACTTTCACTTGGGTAATAACCCACAGGATTCATGCCATAAGATGTCAATGGGAACAGCTGCCAATAGTAGCTGGGAGAAGGAAACTCAGAAAAAGCATTGAGGAAAGTTAGGTGGGTGATTGGGGAATGGAGTTCGGCTCTATATTGGATGTTTTGTAGCCCGGAGAGGATGGTTTATACCTCCTTTTGAGTTGGATCTTCATGTTCTAAGATGTTAACATGGGTAAAGACTAACTTGGAGGCAGGGACAAGCTGGCAGAAGACGTGTAAGTGTAATTGGTGTAGCTTTAGGGTACAGCTAACCCACAACTCCCATCTGCCTTCGATGAATATTAAGGTTGGTGAACATGTTAACTGGGTAATATGTCTCCAGCAATTATGATCTTATAAAACTACTTTGTTTACATATAGCATGTGATATCTCTGCCCCAAATTTCATCAGTTTCCTTGTCTGTTTCCATTTTTGTGTTGGTCAGACATTTTCATTAGTAATTCATGTTTCCTTGCTTATTTTTAGTTTCTATTTCAAGATAAGATTTGTCTGTATGTATTAATTTTATTCTCCTCTTTCTTTCTGTTTTTGCTGGGTGGAATCTAAGGACAATTGGAAACTTACATTATGTTTTCAACAAGCAAGCTTCATGAAATATAATAAAAAAGAGACTCAATATAATGCAATAGAAAAGAGCCTTCTACTATGCCTTCAAATTATGTTCTGTGGAAGATGGTTCTCTCCTATTCTTGATTGAAAAATGCCAGAGAGTTGTTCATTTTCTACTCACTCCTGATAGTAAAAACCATCAGTGCAGACAAGTGGAAATCAGATTTGATTTTCAGTGCTTAGAATAGTTTTTGCTCATTTTTTTCTTTTTTCCTGGAGTTTTTATACATACTTATTAATTTTTTTTACCTTATTAACCACTGTTCTAGAATTAGTGTGATAGGGAAAAGGATGGAGGGAGGAAGTAAGTAAGGAGAGGGGGAGAGAGAAACATAAAGGGAGGGAAGGGATGTAGAGAATGAACAGAAGGAGGGAGGGAAGGAGAGAGAGAGAGATAGATACTTAAAAGTGAGTTATTCCGCCAAGAGGAACTTAATGGCTTCATACAGGATGGCTCAGTAGTTAAGAGAACTTCCTCTTTTGACAAAGTTCAGTTTGCAGCATCTACAAGGTGGCTCACAAGAACCCGTAACTCCAATTTCAGAGGCTCTGACATCCTTCTCTAGTCTCTGTGGGTACCAGATGTAGATGAGAATACATACATACATACATACATACATACATACATACACACACACATACATATATACATACATACACCTGAACACACACACACAAATAAATAAACAAACAAATAAATGGAGGATCTTGTAGCCTCATCAGACTTCCTTATTTCAAGGACCCTCCCTGGAGCTTCCTTAACTTGGGAAAAACATTTTCCTTGTTTTCATATCTTTTTGGCTTTAACCTCCAATAGGATAGAGGATCACCATTAGCTTTGCCTTCTCAGCCTTCATGACTCCTCTAAGTGTCCTAGTAGGCAAGATATGAAGTCATTTGCTTGAATGTGGTCTCCTGTGTGGTATCCAAATCTAATTGATGGAAGACAGCCCTTCAAGTCTCAACACAACAAAGTGGGAAAATATGTTTAATCTGTTGCTATAAAAACTTCCCTCTAATCTGCAACTAAATTGATTACTCCTCCATCTCTAGATTAGTGTATTTAAGCCAGTTCTCTCTATTCACTAAGGCTGGGCTTCGTGTCTCATCCCTTGGAGCATTCAATTGAAGTTTGCTTGACTGAAATTGATGCGAGTGAGATAGCTCATAATCTCTCCTATACCTTGAGTACAGGAAAGGCTCTAAAAGCATAACAGCAGCTCTCCCCAGAAACTCTTCAAAGAGAGACTTCTGAAACACCAACAATCTACATAGGTGAATTTCACTTCTAAGCTACTTTTTTTTTTTTTTTTTTTTTTGGCAATGTTGCAAGGCATTTTAACTCTTTTAAGAGTAAAGCATTGTTTCTCAGTTGATAACTAGTTAGGAAGGATGGCATTTAAAACCTGCTGCCACATGAACACATCTCCACAGAAGCATGGGGAATCACAGTTCTGTAGATTCTCAGAGGAAGAAGGACCTTTTCATCAAAGCAAGACTTTAGGCAGCACCTTCTTCTCAAAGTAGTGTCCTCTGCCTGACACCTGATCTTTCTCTATACCATATCTTAAATTGAGGGTGGTAGTGGCTTTTAATTCCTCCTGAACCTACTTGCCTGCAGTTCTCCACTGTGATCTTAAAAATCTGCATATAAGCCATGGGGGGATGAATTGGATGCCCACAGTCACTGTTTCACACCACAATTTTAATGCCCTTTCCTGTGTTTATTTCCCTTTGTTCACAAATTCTTGTGCTCTTTTGAGGGGTAAAACTCAATATTCATTTCCACACCTTACTACTTGATGCCAGCAACATGAGATTTGGAAATAAGTCAGAACATCTTTAGATGTTCTTTGTTTAAAAACAATATCTAGCTTGAATTATTCTCTCTCTTAATAGCTTTAATTCTTTGGATCTGAAACAGTTATACTTGTTAAAATAGCAGGGATTATTGGGAATTATCAATCATATATAATTAAAAACTTGTATCTTTTTTCTTGCATATTATTACTAAGATAGCCCCAGAATATTAAATGCATCAAAAATAATATAAAAAGTTAGATTAATAAATTAAATCATCATCTTATCTGTTTAAAATGATAGCTGCCCATAGCACCCAAAATAGTACTTGTAAAAAGAAATATGGCTAATTAAGCTATTTAACCTGTATTTATTATCATTAATTGGTTTGGTGGCAGTTAATTCTTATTCAGACCTTATAAATGAATACATAAACACCACATGGATTTTAACAAGCCTTGGCCTGAGTTGTGCAATCCTGGCCCAACTAAGCTAGCTCTTAAGTCTATTACCCAAATATGACCCCATATATACATACTTCCTCTTGGACCGCCATTCTCCACACTAGCTGATGTTCCAGGCCATGTGGAATGAAGTTCTTTTTTCTAACCCATGGCGTGTGTCTTCTTCTTCCTCCTGCTGCTGGCTGGAATGCCTTCTTCTTCCTGCTGCTGGCTGGAATGCTTTAATTCTCTGCCTAAAGTGCAGGCTTCCTGCTCTAATCTCAGGAAGTCCCACCTTTCTCTGTCTTTGCCCAATCTCAGGACTCGGCATTTTATTTAACCAATCAGATTCAATGTAAGTAACAGCCAGCAAGCAGGACCAATTAATTAACATTTAGAATGCTTAACACTACCCCAACCAGTACTGGTTCTTTTTATTCTTTTGGGTTGCCCTCCAGAGCTAGATGCATAGAAGCCACATTATTGAAGATGCCCCGTACTTTTGTTCAGGACATAGAGAAATCAAACTGGGCCTGAGCTGCAAGCCTTCTACTTGTTGGCTATATATTGTGAATTGCTATGCCAGCCCCTGGTGAACAAAACTTATTATCAACCTTACTCAGTTTAGGACCTACAATATAGACCTGCCAGGCAATATATATCCACTGGAGTAATAGTGGCATAACTTTTATGGGAGTAACCAATCGCATTCTGAGTGGATTTGAGTCCCTCTCCTCAGGAACGAATTCATTTCTGGTACTATAAACCTTGTGAAATCACATGCCTCTTTAGATCATAGCTACTCAAGAAGAATCTACTATAATTATTTTGAAAATGTAGCATGTAAACTGGACTTGGTGGCTCATGCCTGTAATCCCAGCACTCAGAACGCTGAGACAAAAGTATTACTTTGAGCCCACGCCAGCCTGGACTATGTCGTTTAACTGGCCTAGAACTTACTTCCATTACTTTGCAGGACTTCTCCAGATTTGCTATAAAGTGAGTGTTAATTATGCACATTATCACACTTACATGTTCGTTGAAATACAGAATTTTCATGTTCATTTATTCTGATAAATAATATAAAACTAAATTCCATAAATGATGAATATTAATGCAGTGCTTTTCAATTAAGAAAAAAACTGAATATGTTGAATATTTACAATTCCACATAGCAGAATATGTGTGAGAGTAAATAAATACTTTTCTGTAAGATTTCTCTCTTTCTTTATCTACTAAAGTAATTTTCAGAATATAAATTATCTCTGTATTAGTTTCTTTCTGAAACTATTAGAGTTGCTCTCTTCTCATTAAATTTCTATAAATAATAAAAACATTTTTGGTGAAATTTAATAAAACTATAAAATTACTTAAGTAGTTGGAAAGCATGAGGGAACTTTTTAAATATGCTAATGTATTTTTAATAAAATGATTGATAACACACTTACAGAAAACATTGCAATGTGGTGACATTTTGAAAAACAACCCAAAAAAAATTTAAAAGACAGAGATAGATATCCTTGGTAGAGAAAATGTGTTTGTTGGTAAATGAAGGAAGCAGGATAAGTCCAAATATGGATGCAGTCTTGCTCAATTCTCTTGTTAATATAAAGTAAAGCAACTGTTACTGACTCAGATAGGGATTCTTCAAATCATTGTATGCAATTATAAACACAAGATGAAAATAGAAACACATATGATAAAGCATTGTATACAAGATCATTATATACATGATCCATCCACATCTGGAGTGTAATCTCAGTGTAAGTACAAGCATCCTCCTTTGCATTTGTTGGTGTAACATTTACTGTGAGTTTCTATGTCCAGGGTGGATTTGACCATGTCAGCAAGGGAAAAAAGAAAGGACAAACACAGGGATATGGAAAAGCTGGAATTGGATGAATTAGGTTCTCAGATGGAGAAGCCTCAGCATCCAGGAAGCTCAGCATGTTTATTTCTGTTGTTTTGTATAGTATTTACTGTTATTAGAGAAGGAACCAATTGTTGGACTGAAAGGGGAAGCTGTTGGGGGGGAAGAGGGTGGAAGGGTGGGATAGGAAGGGGGAAGTGGGAAGGGTTTGTGACTGAGATGTAACTTGAAGAAAAAAAAATAAAGTATTTAATTAAAAAAAAAGGTGGGGGGATTGCATATTGTTGAATCAAGGAGGACAAGTTTATGGTATACAGGAGGTTGGAGGAGGGGGAATTAGCAAATCTCAGTAGGAAAACAACATTTGGATCTTAAATACCTGAGGGTAGAAAGCTATGGAGGTTATTTTCTGTGCACATTATCAACATTCCACATAAGGACAAGAGGAAGGCTTTGTTTTCCCTCTGGGCTTCCCTCAGGAGTAAGAC
The DNA here is from genome assembly GCA_907164525.1 of Lophiomys imhausi. Lineage (NCBI taxonomy): Eukaryota > Metazoa > Chordata > Mammalia > Rodentia > Muridae > Lophiomys > Lophiomys imhausi. The sequence goes on from CAJQZJ010000221.1 coordinate 3,393,653, forward strand.
TTTGCCTTTGTCCCATGGGCCTGAAGCTCATATTGAAAACTAACAGCCATTCTGACAGTCACACTCTCAAGCCTTTCTCCACCTCCCACAATAAGTGTTGTAACCTAGGCATATCTTTAGAAATATCCACTGAGACTATAGCACATACAATATTTGCAGTCAAGTACTAGCTTTACCAAAATTATGGATTTAATATAATAAACATAAAAGGGAGAAAATAAATAAAGTGTGTGCATGTCTCTTAGGGAGAAAAATAGAAGCCACACTGCTGTGTGCAGGTCCTTCTGCAGCAATGGAACTGAGGGATGCTTTGTAGTATCTGATTTGTGTTTGGTTTCTACCATTTTACAAGTGCATTATAACTAGAAATTGAGCCAGAATCTTATTACTGGAGATGCTGCGCAGAGAAATGTCAACTCAGGGCACTTGCATTTTACTTTTATAGCTTTAATGGAGAGTTCATTTTGTGACAACATGGATTATTTGAATAATCTGACATTTGGGAGAAAGTTTTAAATTGATTTTATGCAATTGATATTAATGTTGGGTTAAGACCTGATATAATAGAGAAAAAATATATGTCATTCTCTGTCTCTGTTTTAGAGTGAAGGACTTTGGGCCAAGAGGCCAGCAAAGACTGTAGAGATCTTTATATTTGGCAACTCCATAAAGTTTAACTCATGTGTTTTTTGAGCATTCTTAATATGTTCATTTGAACAGAATGATTGGCAGGTACTGATAACAGTAACAGCTTAAATAGTACTTATTATCTTTTACAAGTGTGCTTATGATCCTCTAATATATTATAAGTAATCATCAGATGCTTGTATATACACATAAAATGTGAGTATTTAATCAAGTAAATGGAGTAATATAAATAAAATTGGACTAAAGAATTGAAAGTCAGTTATTAATTTCTCATCATATGTTTCATTCTTATATTCTTCTGAGTATAATAAGCTCTGAATAAAAGTCTTTAGCTCTTCTCAATGCTGTATTATCCAGTATCCTATTACTTAGTATTAAATTATGAGAAGATACCTCCAATTTTATACATGATTTGATAACTACAAACAGTATTAAAGAGATGACTAGGAGGAAATAGACTTACATATGCATTTTATTGTTGTTTGCTTGTTTATCTGTTTGGTTATGTTGGTAGTGACCTCTCTATAGAGTCCGTACTGCCTTTGGTTCACAGAGATCCACTGGCCACTGTTTCCCAAATGCTGGACATAAAGGTTAAACCACCATGTTCACTGAAGGAAACAAGCGTTTGGACTCCGTATATCCTGTGAAGTAAATTCTCACACAGTTATTCAAATATGTACACATTACAATCAACATGGAGTCAGTTTGGAGCACAGTGGACACATGTTCAGATATATCAGCATGCTGATGGCTCCTGGCTTCCTCTCTGTGCAGGCTTGCTTCCCTCTCCTCTGAGGACTAACACCAGCATCATAGAACACATTTCTTTCACTCCTCTCCAACACAGTATTTTATATTTCTCTGTGCTATTTTTCCTCTCATCCTTTTTTTTTTGAGAAAATAATAGGATAAGCTCACAATTTTTATAAATATATTAATTTATTATCTTTTTTTTCGCTTTTGAGATTCTGAGTTTATTAACTTTAGGTAACAATAATTTAAAAGGTACAAGGAGGTGTCATATTACAGAAATACGTAAAAGTGACTATACAATAAAGGAAATGGATCAGGGGTCTGCATCAGTTAACAAGGAGGTTAGAGATCAGTGTTAATTACTTCTGGTAACACACTTTTGTTCTGGTTTTTAAGATAGTCCCACTCATGTACCCAACTGGCCTCAAACTCACTAGGTGAATTCTGACCTTCCTTAAACACAAAAACAGATTAATACACATATCACAGTTTCCCCCCCCCCCTCCACTCCTCCTCTGTTTCCCTTCAGAAAAGGGCAGGCCTCCCAGGGATATCAACCAAACATGGCATATCAAGTTGTGAAAAGACTAGGGGCCTCCCCTCATATTGAAATTGAGTTAAGCAAAACAAGAGGAGAATAAAGTCCCCAAAACAGGCAAAAGCGTCAAAAACAGTCTCTGCTCCCTGTTAGGAGTCCCACAAGAAGACATAGATACACAACTATAACATGGGTCTAGATTAGACCTTCTGCATAGATGTTGTTGTTGTGTATCTAGCGCAGGCTAGCTGATTGTTGATTTATTCTCAATGAGCCCCTATGAGTCCAAGTTAGTTTTTTTCTGTGAGTTTCCTGTGGTATCCTTGAGCTCTCTAGCTCCTAAAATCCCCTCTCTTCCACAGTACTCACTGAGTTGCGCCTAATGTTTGGCTGAGGGTCTCTGCGTCTCTTCCCATCATTTTCTGGATGAGTCTCTCTGATGGCAATTATGTCGGGTTCATGTCCATGAGTACAATAGAATATCATTAGGAAAAATTTCTTTACATTTTTTTGGGGGTACGTGTTTGGTTCTATCCTAGGTGTCTGAGCCATCTGGACTCTTGTTTCTCATCCTCTAGGCACTGTCAGGGGTGGGCTCCATCACTTGGCATGGCTTTGAAGCAGGACCAGTCATTGGTTGGCCTCTCCCACAATTTCTTCTGAGGACTTATCATCAGCATCATAGAGCACGTGTTTTCTTTACCTCCTTCTCTCCAACACCGTATTTCTCTGTAGTATTTTTCCTTTCTTATTCTTAATTTAAGAAGAATGATTCTGTCTTCCAAGGAAAATATTCTTTGATCATTTCATTTCTCACTCCCGACTCTCATGAATTGTATAGTAGTGGTGAGATAGAAATTGAGTTATAGAAACAGAAAATCCAATCCCATATATGTTATACAGGGAGGCTTACATATTCTGCCCTCTTATGAATGAGGACGAAACTGTAATACATTGCCATTCAGGTTTAACTTGTGTCTTCAGAGTAAAAACTCAGTAAAAAGTCATATAAAAATGTTTACTCCATATAATTTCACACAAATAACTTTTGCAAAAATCTTTAAAAGTACAATGATAAAAATTGAGTCTAAAGGCTAGCAATTACATTTCTTTTTAGAAATTGAAATGAATTCTAGTGCTTTGTATTGAGATCCATTATAGCTGTGATAATTAAGCTGAATAGTAACCATGACAAATACTAGAGTACTTATTTTTCAAAATGTGGGAGCAGTAGATTTCAAATAGCTTTGCCACAGAAAAGCATGTGGAGGTATGTATGTGTTAATTGGCCCCATTTAATCATTTCACATTGTAAACACATATCAAATATTACACAGTATTCCACAAACATATATAGTCATTAGACACTGAAATAAAATTAGAGGTCTAAAGTTGATCTAATCCAGAGACAAAAAGAAAGTTTGTAGTAATATTAGAACTATTATAAACAAAGCATATATTTATTTATCAAACTTAATAACATATTAATATAACAAAAGTTTCTCAGTTCCTTACAAAATAAAGATATACTTTGTATGAAATTACTTTTCATTTACTAGAATTTCCCTGAAATTATATTCTAATCATAATAGAGAATCACTTAAAAGTAATCACATAATCACATAAAAATAAAATAAATGGAATTTTGTATGCTAACATGACTATAGTATAAAGTAGGTTTGTTTGTTTGTTTATTATTAGATGTTGGGAATCTGTCCTAGGATTTGGGGCATGCTAGAAATTGTCTTAATATTGAACTATAGGCTTGCTTAATTTTAAAAAGTATTTTTGGATTATTATGAACTGCTTTAGGAGAGAAAAATCAAGAGAAATGATGGGAGTAGGTAAAAGTTGAGAGATGAACAAGGCTTTTGATACAGTGTTTGCTTCCAATATTTTCCTAAGCTGTACCTACACTGGCTTTTACCAGTATAGGATACAAGAAGCATAGGAAAACTGGCCTGGGAAATGGATCTGAGAAGGAGGTAAATCTTACACACATTTGGAGTCCTGAGAGTGCTTCACCTTGGAATTAGAGACTATTAAGAAGGTTTGCTTTTATAATTCAAAGCCCCATTTAATGCTCACTGCATGGGGAATCATCAGAAGTTTAAGCCTCAAGGGCTACTTGTGACAGTCATTCACTAAACTGGCTGTCTAGTAATCATGTCTGAGTCCTTTCTTCTTGAGAACTACCATGGCCTGTGACTTGCTTCTAACCGGAAGAGTGTTGGGCATTGGGCTGCTATGAGATTATATATTAGAAACTAAAGTCCACTCTAGAGGGGCTCTTGGCTGCATTTATAGGAAAGTCCATCAGATAAAAATGATTGGTGGTCTTTGAGAGAAGGGGTAGCATCTGGGTTCCCCACACTCCTGTCCCTCTGTTGACTTGTGGATTTACCTACTTCTTTTGGTTTGTTTCTGTTTCTTTCTTCCCCATACAGATGTAAACAATCCAACATTCCTGATATTCTCTGATATCCTTACAATTTCTTTTTTTGGTGAAAGATAGTAACTTTCACACTTGATCCTATTCTAAACATTATCATTAGTCTTTAGCTTTCCTCTTAAGTTCACACACATACACACACACACACACACACACACACACACACACACACACACACACATACACCACATACCAGACTGCAAAATGACTCACTGAATTCTGAAGGAATTAAATCATTTGGTGGAAAGTCTATAAACAGAAAAATTAAGCTAGACCTTATTAGCAAAGACGGAGATGGAAAACCAAATTTCATTGAAAGTCACCTATGGATTTCTAAAGATTTTTTAAATCAAAAGGAAAATAGAAAGAAAGAAAACAAGAAAAAAGAAAGAATGGAAGGAAGAAAGGAAGGAAGAAGAAAAGGAACTGGGCAATATTTTGAATATAATTACCATCAGAAACAAAAAGGGTGAATACTATGTAGCTGAGAGTGCTAATTTTCCTACAAGAAATCAGCATATAAAAAACAGTTTAATTGAGCAAATACCTAGAAAAATGAAAGACAGCATGAATAAATGTTACATTTGAATAGCCCAAATTTTGTTATTGAAATTTATCTGTACCTAAACTTGAAACATAAAAATGCTAAGAAAGAAAACTCAGATTCCTGTAAGAAGAAAGAGAATGCAGTACTTAGTTATCCCATGGGCAGCATGGGTAGAGGAAGAACCACAGGTCTGGTTAGAGGCATAGACAAATGTCATTGGTTGAAAATCAAGGCACCAAGAGATCCCATTAGCATGGGGAAGTACATCCAAAAATCCCCAGGTGTTCACTTTGTGGGTTTTTTCATTTTTTTGTTTTTAATCAGGAAAGGGTTGGGCCTGTAACTTCCCTGAGGTCTACATGACACTCTTTAAAGGATCTGGAGTTTTCCCAGATCAGATAGAAGAGAGGATCCAGCTGAGGAAAAGGAGTGAGTCTTTTAACACTAAGCTCAGGGACGTTCTGGTCTTAACAGACTTCAATCTTAACAGCAGAAACCCCCCCCCCCCCCCGCCCAGAGAAACTGAACTGATGCCTAAATAGATCTTTCACCTTTCCATGCTAGTAATCTTTGTAAGAGAAAATATTCCACATGCTACTAAAGGAGAAAAATGAACACCGACACAATTAGAAGCCCTTCAATCTACAATAGTGTCTTTCCTACAAGATATGACAGGTCAATAGTGGTACAAAATTTGTGGAAGGAACCAACAAATATCTGACTTGACTTAAGACAATTCCATGAGATGGAGACCTTACCTAACATTCCTTGCATGACCAAGAACCTGAGACTAGATAGACTAGGGACCAAGGATAGAATCAAATAGTACTGGAGTATAGCATTAAAATGACTCCTAATTACCTTCTGCTATAGTCTTAGATCAGTATCTTGGTCAGCCATCATTAGAGAAGTTTCTCCCTGCAGCATATAGGAACAAATCCAAAGACCCACAGTCAGGCAATATGTAGAGAATGAGAGATAATGGAATACACAGTCCTTAATGTGATGTCCACATCAAATTCCTCCCTTAGAACTCAGGAAATCCTACAAAGCTGGAAGCAGAAAGAGTATATGAACCAGAAGGGAGGGAGGACACCAAGGAACAAGGCCTTCTAAAAACAACAGGACTGAAGAACATATGAACTCAAAGAGACCTAGACAGCAGGTACAGAGTCTTCATGAATATGCACCAGATAGAGTACTAAAAGTGAAAGGGAAATAGAACAAGCCCCCCATTCCTCATCTCCAATTGATAAACACTTGCAAATTAAAATTTAGGCTTTATTCCCCAAAGGAGTCTCACTGGGGAAACAAAAAATCTCTTAAGGGCAGGCTGCATGCCCAGCAGTGGATGGTGAATAGAAAACCAACACAGTGACATCTTTGGAGATTCCTTGCCTCATAATGTCATGTAAGAGCCTTTTCTAGTTTTCTTTTCTTTTTCCTTCTTCTAAAAAAAAAAATTATCTAATGAAATGATTTTCAGCAATTCATTTTATATATATATATATATATATATATATATATATATTCTCTAGAAGAGGTTTTTCAGTTTATTTCAAATATTGGAAAATTATATAATATGTATATTTATTATTCTTATTTAGCAGATATATTCTGTAATAGTTTAATAAGTATCTTTTGAACAAAGTAGACTCATTTAAAACTATTTTTAATATTTATCCAATCATTCCTTAATAGTGTAATGTTATAGTCACACATTGCCAGAACCGACCCTTAGCTAACACAATACCTTTGTTTTGAGTTTCAGGGTCACAGTCAGCTATAGACAGTGATGCCTTGAGCCTCTAGACTTTAGTAAATAACCAATAATAATCATTTGAAAGTCTTATTTCAGCTCTATACTTTAAAGTTGGAAAAAGCTTCAATATTGTGCCTATTCAAATGTCTTGTAAAAAACCATGGAAAGACATTATAAAAATGAAAACATTCAATGATCATGAATCAGGGGGAAATTCTGTGGCTGCAGTAGGTGATAACAGCTTGTTAAACCTATTTTCTTTCTAAATTTCAAATAGCTGATCTTTCCCAATTTGTATTTCCTATCCAGGAAACATTGTAAAGCTAAGAGTAGTAAATAATTTGATTGTGTGTTCAGGAATACTGTCAGCTGGCTTGACAGCTGTCCACATTAGGTTCTCATGGCATCATCTGAGGCAGGGGTCTTAGAAACAGCTGGTAGATTCTGTGAGCTGCAACATGAGAAATATGTTTTATCTAGCTGGCAACCTCAAGTTACATCTGGATACTAATCACTATATTATTTTATATTTTAAGTTATAATTATGGCTAATTTTTTAAAAAATTCATATTTTAATGAACCATCTCTTTCTCCAATTTCCAAATTGCACTTATGAAATAATGACATTACTTTCCAAATTGATTTATCTAAGCACTTTTGTCAAAAGTAAATTGGTCATGTATGACTGATTCTGATTCTTTCACTTATATATATTTCATGATATTCACAGTCACAGACATAATCAAGTTTTATATAAATTACTAAATTTTGAAGTATGAGATTATGACCCACTAAATTTTTTGTTATTATTTTTCCAGGACTCTCTTACATGGTTAGGCTCTTTGTAATTCCACATAAATTTTGGAATCATCACAAGTTGTACAAAAGAAAACTTATTAGAAATTCAATTTGGAATTCATTGACTCCATGGAATAGTTTTGATAAAATTTACATTTTAACATTGAATTTTTCATTCTATGGTCATTACATATATTTCCTTTCATTTCCATCTGTTACATCTATAATGGTTCTTTATAGCTTTCAGTGTGTGACATTGTTTTATAGCTTAGTTTGGCCATTTTGCTGTTTAAATAACCACAAATTTAATTATTGAAACTGTGCCTAGTGTTTCTCAGCACTGGTCTTTGTTGGAACTTGTGAGAACATTACTATGTGAGGTGGAATTCAGTCAATGTTTGAATAATAGCAGGAGTGGTCTATTGAAAGAATTAATTAAAATTTTAACCATTATTTAAATTATACTTAGTTGGTTGGCAGTGCTAATCCTTAACCCACCTTTATAAATGAGCATATAGAGACCTGATGGATTTTAACAAGCCTTGGTCTGGATTGTGCAATCTTAGCCCATATAAGATAGCTCATAATTCTATTCCCTGGATATGACCTCATATCTACATATGTCACTTTGGACTGTTATTCTCCATGCTATGCCAATGTTCCAGGCCATGTGGAATGATCTTTCATCTACCCCATCGTATGTCTCCTTTTTCCTGCTCCTAGCTTCTTCTCTATTCTTCTTCTGGAGGCTACTGTATCTTGTCCTACTGGAGGCTTCTTCTTACCATGAACCTCTGCTTCAGAAGCCCAAGCACCTTAGTCCTGCCTACCTCTGTCTTTGCCCAATCTCAGGTCTCAGGATTTATTTAACCAATCAGAGACAAGCAAGGTAACACAGCATTACTTGATGTACAGCAAAAAGCTTCTGGGAGGAGGTTAATTAACATTTAGAATGCATCTAAATATTAATGCATTACCCGATCAGTGGCCACGAGTTCAGTCTCAATTTAATGAATCAATAATATCTACTAAATGCAACTTCTAAAAACACTAGCATACACAGAGAAAGTCACATTTGGGTCAGTTGTTGAAATCCTGGCTAGAGGCTCATAGGAACTTGAGTCTGCCTTTCTATCCCCTAGGAGCCATGTCTCTGTGTCTGTCCATTCAGTGTTCTCTGTCACTTTCGTGGGAAGCAACTAACACTAATATGAATCACCTGGATGGTAGCAAATATGTTATCATATTAAGATGCATTTAAATATTTTAGAACTATTTAATGGAGAATATACCAGAGACCAGTATTTGTCTTGGTGGCCAGGGATAATCTAGAGACAAAAGAACAGCACTAGCTATGCCCTCTTAATTCCCTGATTGATGGTTTAGCAAAGCTGAATCTAAAAAGATTACAATGTAATGCTAATACTATTCACATGTCAATAATATGATAAATACCTGACAACTTGATCATTTGTGGATAATAGAAAACTAACCCTTCAAGATTCAGGTGGGAAAATCTAGGTAATGGCATTGGTAGTAATTACACAACTGGGTTGCATACCAACAATTCAGAATGGTGGGGACTGGTTTGTACACCTGCCTACTTCTCCTTTATGAGGCAATAATGTATTTGAGTTTTTAAACTATAATAAGTAGCCTTATACAAACATAGTGTACTCAGGGTTTAAAAACTGAGCTCACATTTCTATATTTAACCGTAACTTGCTTGTACAGAGTGATATAACTATTAAATATTTATTAAACTGTATTTCCATTTCAAAATTTAAAATATTATTTTATCTTTCTTTTAAATTTTGTAAAATAATTCTTGGGCCCCTAGAGGATAACAGAGACTGAAACACTAACCTAGACTAGACCTAGATCCCTCCCCGCTCATAATATATAGATGATAGGCAACTTCGTTTACATACATAGCCCTTAGCAAGTACAGGGGAAGGTGGTCACTGTCATTGATTCTGTTGCCTGTTAGTGGGACACCTTACCCTGGCTGGGCTCCCATGTCAGGCCCCAGAGTGAAAGGAAGCTCTTAGCCATCATGTGACCCATAAACTGAGGGGGTTGTATGTGGGGAACTCCCCTCACCCAAGCAGAAGGAAAGGAGGGAGAGGGGAGAAAGGTTAGAAGGGTAGAACCAGGAGGGGAGGAGAAGGGGCTATGTTCGAGATGTAACTTGAATGAATAAATAAATATTGAAATAAATTTAATCATTCTTTAAAGGAAAAAATACAGAGAAAACCACTGCAAACTGAAAAATAGCTGCATCAGCTATGGCTGAGCTGGTTGTCTATCTAAGGATTCTTTCCAATTTTAAGAACTATGGAAAGGAATTGAAAGTTGACTCAGCAGCTAACTAGCAGAGGACCACAGTGTCATTCCTAGGACCCACACTTGGTAGCTAACAGTCGCCTATAGCTGCTGACTTGACTGCCTCTGTTGGCCTCCATGGTCACTGCTCACATATGGCAGTCACACACATAGAAACACACCCATCCACACAAATACAAATAGAACCACTAAAAAACATGTGGAGCAAAACATTGAAAAGAAAAATGTTTTCTTAAAAAGGATGTTTTGATAATTAAATATTTTATTACAAATTTTATGCCACCACATCAAGTGCAATTATAGTAAGTAACTATCAAATTGATTTCCTTTAAAGTAAAGCCATAGAATAGTCGTCCACATTCAAATGGCTGCTGCTCACTCAGTTATCTTTCACTGACCTGGAAACTAGTTTTCTTTCTGATCACTAATGTGAGACTTGAGCTTGATCTGTTTTGTCAATATATACATAAGCATTGCATACATTTTAACAATGAGAAAAATGATCTGCTTTTAGAATAATACATGTGAGAGTTCTGAATTATATTAAACATGGTATTAATAATATTAATAACATTATTCTTAGAATAAAGCCTTGAGTTTAACCAGCATTTTGAGGCATTTTGTATTCAGGATTTTGTGGGGTTTAATTCCATTTTCATCTTTTTATTCTTTCACCTTGTTGCAATAAATTTATATGTTATATATGTGGCTTTATTTTAGTTGTTAAATGAAATACAGCAAAAAACACAGTAACTGAGTATCATGTTGATTAATTAAAAAAAAACACACAAAGTGTCAGTGGAAACCAAATTGGATGGATGTTCAATTCAATTTATATTACTTTTTTACTTTAAATTATAATTGGATCATTTATTCCCTTCCACTCTCCCTCCAATCCAAACACATCAATTAAAGTTTTGTTTCCCTCATCCATCCTTCAAAACTAAAATAAAAAAAAAACACCATTTCATCTTTTTTACTTTTTGTGTTAATATTTATGTCATTTTAAGATGAGTTTTGAAGGTGATACAATTCACTGAAATCTCTTATTCTGTGTTCTCAACACGTAACATTTTATAAATATTATGATTCTTTTCTTTTGTTAATGTTGAACTCTGAATAGAAGTATATTAAAAGTAATAATATATCTTAAAACCCATTAATTCAATGGGAAGAGGAAGAGAATGTGCTTAAAATTCATATAGGACTTTGTATCTATCATCAAAATTTTTATTTAAAAACAGATATTTATAGAAAATCTGAATTATAAGAGGATAAAAGAAATGCTTTAAGTTATAAACTTGATCTGATTTGGGGTGGGAGCAAGAACATAAGGAAAGTAACAGAGGAAATCATTACAAATTGGAGCATAAAGTTTTGGGGTAAGAACAAAACAAGTACTTATATAAATCAGTGAAAATGATTTGATCGAAATGTTCAATACAAATAATATTAAAACAAGTTAACAACAAGATTCCTAAGGAAGCATGGGGATGGGCAATGGGTGAGAGGACCTAATGAGGTAAAGTATAGAGGCCCCTGGGTATTGGGATGAGATGATGAAACCAGTTACTTTGTATGCTATGATAAAAGAAACAAAGACATAATGAAAAGGATTAGAGAGGATTTCTTAGTGGGTACAGGCACTTGTGCACTGTTGGAGAAACTGAATTCTTTCCCTATCCCAGTACACAGCAGGACAGAACCAGATCTTAAGGGTTGTCGTCTGACACATACCACTTGTTTGTCCCATTAGTGTCTACATGTACCCTGACACACACATGAACACATGCACTAAATAATACAATTAATTAAAACAAGCAGTGCTAATGTTATTATTAGATATGTATAGATGAAAATCAGAAAAGAGGGGGGAGCCAAGATGGCAGCAACCTGCACTGACGCATTTTGAACGTGGGAGAAAAGAGCCATAAAAAACACAGAGTTATTGGACACGGTGCAAAAACTGGAGGGGCTAGACCCTCCGGGAACACTCACAGCTCCAAAGGGACTGTTAAAAGTCTCAGGGTAAGGCTCTCCCCCCATCTCTCTCAGACACGGAAGCCACTAAATCCGGGATACGGGAACTCCGATTCGGAGAGGCACCTGGTAAGGTCGACCCCAACACACAGCAGGCAGAATCAGAGGCCACATGGCGATCGCCCACTAGCCTACTGGGCTCCCCACAACTCAGGAGGACCTTATAGCTACTTAGGAAACTTTGCGGAATAGTTGAAGTCTTAGCAAGGAAGAAACAGGGTGCTTGGCAGGTGGTCCACAGCCGCTCGAGCTGTGGAGGATTCGAGAGGGTGGGAAGCCGGTGGGCAGAGCAGTCAGGGTGGGAAGCAGGCACAGGTGGGCGGGGCTGAAGCCCCGCACACCCACAGGGAAGCAGCTAGGAAGGGAAGCTGGCAAAGGTGGCGGGAGGGGATGGGGCTCTGCGCACCTGTAGCTGAGCAGACAGGGAGGGAAGCCGGCACAGGCAGGTGGGGCTGAGGGGCCAGGCCTGTGGAGGAGAAGCCTAGTGGGAAACCAGAAGCCAGGGGACCATAGCTGTATTCTGGAAAACCCAGACATATTAGGTGTGGAGTCGGGCCCTGTCAGCCTCCGTGACGACAAACAAAGCCCACAGAATCTGTGCCTGGGCAAACAGGTCCATACCATCAGAACCATTACAGGCTGATCACTCAGTGTGCAACATAGAGAAGTCTGAATTGGGAGCAGTGAAACAATCCCAGACCATTACTCACTACCTGGGAATAGGCTGCACCAGCTCACAGTGCTTCAGGCTATTAAAACCACAGTGACCCTGAGATCCCCCTGTAAGCAACGACAGATAGCCAAGCAATTCGACTCCTTCACCAAAGCATCCCCTGTGGATCCAAGCACAGAAAATGACAAGAACAGACAGCTAAACACATCCATATGGCCAAAGGTCCAAGAAAAAATAGAAATCAAGGAAATATGACTCCAACAAAACAGAATTATCCTAGCTCATCCAATTCGGATGACCTCACACCAACAGAAACACATGAACACGATGACAATTCTGCATTATGGAAAGTGATAGAGTCGCTTCAAGAAGAACTTAAATCTATGAAGGAATTCAAAGAAGCCACAATTTTACAAGTCAAAACAACGAAAAACACCATTAAAGAACTCCAAGCCAAGGTGACAGAGCTTGAACAGGAAAAGGACAAAGCAATGAAAGATTTTCAGACAAAAACAAGCAAGCTGGAGAAGGAAATGTACAAAATAAACAATACCATACAAGACATGAAAATAGAAATAGAAACAATAAAGAAAACACAGTCAGAGTTAAAAGAGGAAATTGAGAATCAAGGGAACAGAACAGGAACTACGGATGTGAGTATCAAAAATAGGATACAAGAGATGGAAGACAGGATCTCAGGCATGGAAGATTCAATGGAAGAAATCAGTACAACATCCAAAGACAATGAGAAGGCTAAAAAATCTCTCACCCACAACATCCAAGAAATCAAGGACTCAATGAAAAGACAGAACCCAAGAATTATAGGCATAGAGGAAAGAGAAGACTCCCGACTCCAAGGTCCAGGAAATATCTTCAAAAAAATCATAGAAGAAAACTTCCCAAACCTGAGAAAAGAGATGACAATAAAAATCCAAGAGGCTTACAAAACACTGAACAGATTAGATCAGAAAAGAAACTCCTCTCGCCACATAATAATTGAAACACCAAATGTACAGAACAAAGAAAGAATATTAAAAGCTGTAAGAGAAAAAGTCAAGTCACATACAAGGGCAGACCCATCAGAATTACACCTGACTTCTCATCAGAAACTTTAAAAGCTAGGAGGGCCTGGACAGATATCCTACAAGTCCTGAGAGATCATAGGTGCCCAGCCAGACTACTATACCCAGCAAAACTCTCTATCAACATAGATGGAGAAAACAAGATATTCCATCACAAAATCAAATTTAAACAATATCTACCCACAAACCCAGCCCTACAGAAAATCCTAGAAGGAAAATTCCAACCCAGAGAAGAAAACTACAGCCAAGAAAACAAAGGGAATAGAAAACCCCTCAGCAACTAAACCAAAAGATACACAGGGCCATCACCTATACCAAACTAATGGGAAATAACAACCCCAGGTCACTAACATCCATCAACATCAATGGATTCAACTCCCCAATAAAAAGATACAGGTTTACAGAGTGGATCCGCAAGCAAGACCCGTCCTTTTGCTGCATACAAGAAACACATCTCACTACCAAAGATAGACATTACCTCAGAGTACAGGGCTGGGAAAAGGTTTTCCAAGAAAATGGACCCAGGAAGCAAGCTGGAGTAGCCATCCTAATATCAAACAAAACAGACTTCCAACTGAAGTTAACGAAAAAAGACAAAGAAGGGCATTATATACTCATTAAAGTGAATATTGATCAAGAGGAAATCTCAATACTGAACATCTATGTCCCAAATACAAAGGCACCTACTTTTATAAAAGAAACACTTCTAAAACTTAAATCGCACATCGATCACAACACATTAGTAGTGGGAGACTTCAACACCCCACTCACAACAATGGACAGATCATCAAGACTGAGGCCAAACAGAGAAATATTGAGTCTAACAGAGATCTTGAAACAAATGGACTTAACAGATATCTACAAAACGTTTCACCCAAACACAAAGATATACACATTTTCTCAGCATCTCACGGAAATTTCGCCAAAATCGACCACATAGTCGGACACAAAGATAATCTCAATAGATACAAGAAAATTGAAATAACACCTTGTATCTTATCAGATCACCATGGAATAAAGCTGGTCTTCAACAGCAAAAGAATCAACAGAAAGCCTACACACACATGGAAATTGAACAGCTCCTTACTGGATGACCACTGGGTCAGGGAAGAAATAAAGAAGGAAATCAAAGACTTCTTAAAATCTAACGAAAATGAAGATACAACATACCCAAACCTATGGGATACAATGAAAGCTGTGCTACAAGGAAAGTTCATAGCACTAAGTGCTTTCAAAAAGAAAATTGTGACAGCTCATATTAGTGAATTAACAGCTAAGCTGGGTGAATTGGAAAAAAAAAAGAAGCAAACACTCACAAGAGGAGCAGAAGGCAGGAAATCATCAAACTTAGGGCTGAAATGAACAACTTAGAATCAAAAAAGAACTATACAAAGAATCAATGAAACCAAGAGTTGTTGGTTCTTCGAGAAAATCAACAAAATAGACAGACCCATAGCCAAATTAACTAAAAGGCAAAGGGAAAGAACCCAAATCAACAAAATCAGAAATGAAAAGCGAGAAATAACAACAGACATTGAGAAGATCCAGAAAATATTCGGGTTCTACTTTAAAAATCTATATTCCACCAAATTTGAAAACCTAAGTGAAATGGACAATTTCCTCGATAAATTCCACCTAACAAAACTAAATCAAAATCAGATTAACATCTTAAACAGCCCAATAACCCCTAAGGAATAGAAACAGTCATTAATAATATCTCAACCAAAAAAAGCCCAGGGCCAGATGGCTTTAGCACGGAATTCTACCGGACCTTCAAAGGGAACTAACACCATTACTCTTCAAACTCTTCCACCACATAGAAACAGCAAGAACACTGCCAAACTCATTCTATGAGGCCACTGTCATTATGATTCCTAAACCACACAAAGACCCAACAAAGAAAGAGAACTTCAGACCAATCTCCCTCATGAACATAGATGCAAAAATACTTAACAAAATACTAGCAAACCGAATTCAAGAACACATCAAAAATATCATACATCATGATCAAGTATCAAGTAGGCTTCATCCCTAAAATGCAGGGATGGTTCAATATACGAAAGTCTATCAATGTAATTCACCATATAAACAAGATGAAAGAAAAAAACCACATGATAATCTCGCTAGATGCAGAAAAAGCATTCGACAAAATCCAACACCCCTTCATGCTAAAAGTTCTGGAGAGAACGGGCATACAAGGACCAAACCTAGAAATAATAAAGGCAATATACAGGAAGCCAGTAGCCAACATCAAATTAAATGGAGAGAAGCTTGAAGCATTTCCTCTAAACTCAGGGACAAGACAAGGATGTCCACTTTCACCATATCTCTTCAACATAGTACTTGAAGTCCTTGCTAGAGCAATAAGACAACTAAAGGAGATCAAAGGGATAAATATTGGAAATGAAGAAGTCAAATTATCCCTATTCACAGAAGATATGTTAGTATACATAAGCAACCCCAAAAACTCCACAGCTGATAAACAACTTCAGCAAGGTGGCTGGATACAAAATTAATTCAGAAAAATCAGAAGCCCTTCTTTATACAACAAACAAATATACTGAGAAAGAAATAAGGGAAACAACCCCCTTCACAATAGCCACAAACAATATAAAATACCTGGAGGTAACTCTAACCAAGCCAGTAAAGGACCTATACAACAAGAACTTCAAGCCCCTGAAGAAAGAAATGGAAGAGGCCTTTAGAAGATGGAAAGATCTCCCATGCTCATGGATAGGTAGGATCAACATAATAAAAATGGCTATCCTACCAAAAGCAATATATAGATTCAATGCAATTCCTATCAAAATACCAACACAATTCTTTATAGACATGGAAAGAGCTATTCTCAACTTCATATGGAACAACAAAAAAGCCCAGAATAGCTAAATCAATCCTGTACAATAAAAAAGCATCTGGAGGTATCACCATCCCAAATTTCAAGCTGTACTACAGAGCAATAGTAATAAAAACAGCATGGTACTGGTATAGAAACAGACCAATGGATCAATGGAATCGAATTGAAGACTCAAACATGGACCCACACACCTATAGCCAACTAATCTTTGACAAAGAAGGCAAAACTGCACAATGGAAGAAAGACAGCATCTTCAACAAATGGTGCTGGTCCAACTGCATGTCCACTTGCAAAAGAGTGAAATTAGACCCGTACCTATCACTTGCACAAAACTTAAATCCAAGTGGATCAAAGACCTTAACATAAGGCCGGCCACACTAAATATACTAGAAGAAAAATTAGGAGAAACCCTCGAATTCATTGGCACAGGTGACATTTTCCTGAACAGAACACCAACAGCTCAGGACCTGAGATCAACAATCAATAAATGGGACCTCATGAAACTCAAAAGCTTCTGTAAGGCAAAAGACACTGTCATTCGAACAAAATGGCAAACAACAGACTGGGAGAAATTCTTCACCAACCCCACATCTGATAGAGGGCTATTATCTAAAATCTACAAAGAACTCAAGAAACTAAATGCCAAGAAACCAAATAATCCAATCAAAAAATGGGAGACGGGGCTAAATAGAGAATTCACAAAGGAGGAATCCCTAATGGCCGAGAGACAACTGAAGAAATGCTCAACATCCTTAATTATCATAGAAATGCAACTCAAGACGACCCTGAGATTCCATCTCACACCTGTCAGAATGGCTAAGGTAAAGAGCTCAAATGACAGCACATGCTGGCGAGAGTGTGGAGAAAGGGGAACCCTACTCCATTGCTGGTGGGAGTGCAGGCTTGTGCAACCACTATGGAGGTCTGTCTGGCAATATCTTAGAAATCTTGGAATAACTTTGCCTCAGGACCCAGCCATACCACTTCTGGGTATACAACCACAGGACCCCTCATGGAGACATAGGGAAGTCTCCTCATCTATGTTCATAGCAGCCTTATTTGTAATAGCTAGAAATTGGAAACAACCCAGATGTCCCTCACCTGAAGAATGGATTAAAAAATTGTGGTACATCTATACAATGGAATATTACTCAGCTATAAGAAACAATGAAATCATGCAATTTGCAACCAAATGGATGGATCTAGAGAAGCTCATCCTGAGTGAGCTAACCCAGTCTCAGAAGGATGCACATGGCCTCTATTCACTTATAGTAGGATTTTAGCTATATCGTACAGGATATCTGTACTACAACCAACACACCAAAAGGAACACGGACATAAACTTTTTTTTTCTTTTTCTTTTTCCTTTTCCTTTGTTTCTTTTTCTTTTTCCTCTCTTTTTTGTTGTTGTTCTTTGTTTTTGTCGGTTTGTGTGTTTGTTGGTCTTTTTTTAGTTTTCCCCCAGTAGCAAGGAGACACCTTTCACTGGCAGTACTGCTTCGTAGGCCCCCGGTGTATGAAGAGGCTCTTGGCCCTCATATGACTCCTGATCTGTGGTGAGAGACTGTTATGCAGGGACACTCCACCCCAGAGAATCAAGATGGAAGGGTCAGGGGGTAGAGCATGGGAGGGTGGGGCTGGGAAGCGGGAAAAGAGGACAATATGATAAGGATGTAACCTGAAGCAACAAACAAATAAATTCATTAATTAAAAAAAGTCAGGTAACAATGTTAAAACACTGTAAATAAAATAAAGGATACAGCCGTTCAACCTGGCTTTATAAACCTCCAAGTGTCAAAAAAACTAGAGCTAAGGTAAAATACATGAGAAATGTGGTGTTAACTTTAGCAGAGACCGGAGGAGCACCATAGAGTTGGTGGTCTTATAAATTCTAGAGTTACACGGCACAGGGTGGTGAGTGTTCACACCCTTAATCCCATCATTCAAGAAGAGGTCTCCCTTAATCCCAACACACTAGAGACAGAAACAGGCAGATCTCAGAGCTCAAGGTCAGCCTGATACAAAACAAACTCTAAATAGAGAAAAACTTCAATCCAGGAGTGGTGGAACACACCTTTAATCCCTTCAGATGGGAACCACAGGTCTCTGATCCCAATAATTAGAATGCAGAGACACACACAAAGGATTTGGAAGGACCTAAGTTTAAAAGCTACTTAAAAAAGGCCTACTCAATACCAACAAATTATCCTTTGAGATCTCAAAATATATACACTAAAGCTGGTTTAGCTCCAAAGTAACAAAATAATTTCTTCTTTAACCCAGATTAAAAGATAACACTTTATATATTGTCAAAAAAACAAATTTGCTTCAGGAGAAATATTACCTACCCCCTACCAAAAACAAAAGAGTGTAATTGTCCCAGAGTTAGGATTAGGGCAGGGCTCTGTTCTTATCTTTCCAGGAGAATCAAAGCATCCATTCAAGGAACCCAGGGAAAACTGGACAACGGAAACCTCAGCAGAAAACAGAATCAGACACCAAAAGAAGACGAGTGACCCAATTGACTCAGCCTGACAGACACCCTCAATAGATGTCTCCATCAAAAGCCTACAACCACAACAACTCAATGTTGCTAAGACCATTCAGCTCTACATAATGCCCCAGCCAGAACCTCAGTAAAGCCTGGAAGATCAGCTTCTGCCTACAAACTCCTTAGGACATCTAAACAGCTGAGAACAGAAGGACTTAACATAAAAGGATTGTACTAAATTTTTAACCATTTTTCCATTTTGGTTCGGGACCCAAACAGGTTTACTATGACCCAAATCAGCAGGAAGTCATTTTAAGTGTGTGACGTCCCATGCCCATAGTGTGGGGAGGGTGTTTCTCTGCCCCCCCTTTTGGTTATTTGAAGGATAACTGAAAACTCTGTTATTTTGGGTAAGAGATTACATGTTATTAAATGGTCCTGTTTAATGGGTTTTGGAGGTTAAACCCAGGGTATTCCTTCTTTCCCTTTTCTATATCCTTCTTTCTCTCCTATGTTGGCGTGCACAGACTTGAGAAAAATGAGATATAGACATAGCACAGGAAGGACCAAGAAGAAGGGACAGATTATTGAATATGCCCTTATACCTTTGTATATTGATACAAAATTAGTAGTATATTTGGCTAAAGTGGTATTGACCATTGTTTATTGTGCAAAAATAAGATAGTATTGGGCTACATAGGCATTGATCTTTGTATATTGATACAAAATTAATAGTATATTTAGCCACATTTGAATAGATCTTTGTATATTGATACAAAATTAAAGGTAACGCTTCCTAATGGTATCATACCTAGAGATACTTAAAAATGAAATGTGAAGCTCTGGCCTCTTGATACCAACCGTCTTAAACTGTTTAGGATAGTTAAGAAAAACAAACTCCTAGTCATGCAAGCATGTCACTTTGTTAGCTAATATGACAGTCTATCTCAGATATTCTCTAAGCTACTCAGTAATCAAGTTGGTAAGAGACAAGCAACATTTGCTTATCTAAATACAAGATATGGATAGGGCATCTTCAAAAACCCCAAGAGATCTGCAGAATATGGCATTCAAAGATGTTGTCTTAAATTAAGATTTTTTTTTTATATCGAGACATATCAGCTCCTGACAGCACCCCCTATTCTACTCCAAGTAGAAGAGAAGCATCGAAGAATCTCCAGTGTATGGTTGAATTAGTGGCAAGCCTATCTCTTGGCATGAAAAAACTTCTTGCTTCAACTGCAGACAGACTGCTGTCCAAAAACGACAAAACTTGGTAGCAGGGAAGTCGACAGCCTAGCTCTGCCAAGACAGGGTAGGTAAGTCCTTCATAATCCCTGCTCTACAATAAATGTCTGTCAGAGAAACAGGACCCAAAGGCTGAAGACTGATGCTGGAATGTATGGAGAGAAAATTGGAACTGTCCAGACAGTCACTGGTTTGTCATTTCTTAGTATTGGAAGCTGCAGGCCCTGCACTTCCTATATATTCAGATATATTTATCCCTCTCAGGTCTCTGAGGTGGTTGAAGAATATATAGCTAGAGTCTCATAGTTAAATTTTGAGTTGTTTAGGAATCAAGAGGGCGTTCTAGATCTAAGAAGATGGTTATAATAGTGATGCAAGTTATTATGAAAGCTAAGTCAGTTATAGAACTTTAAACTCATGGAGATGGTTAGATGGTAGAATGTTAAAGTCAGGGGCCAAATATGTATGAACTGGACATTGGGAAGGTATACTGGGCCATTTAACTCTCATAATTGTGGTGTATTTATTTCTGTTGTTTTGTATAGTATTTACTGTTATAAGAGAAGGAACTATTTGTTGGACTGAAAGGGGAAGCTGTTGGGGGGGAAGAGGGTGGAAGAGTGGGACAGGAAGGGGTAATAGGGAAGGGTTTGTGACTGAGATGTAACTTGAAGAAAGAAAAATAAAGTAATTAAAAAAAAAGAAAAAGAAAAAAATTTGAAAAAAAAAAGAAAATCAGAAAAGAATGCTTACAGAAGTATGGCTATCATCGATATGTAACAAATGTAGGAGTATGAACCTTTGAGAAACTTCACTGTCAGCCAACATTAAATGGGGAAAGGGGTGTTTTGTAACACTGATAGATGCAATTTCTAAAGCAGTTGGTGTATTAACAGAAGCAGAATACACAGAAAATGGTATGTACATAGCCGCCCAGTTTAGAAATAAGAAGAAACATTCACTAGTCATTTTGAAGAATGTGCACTCATGTTATTTTAAGAGATTAAAATATTCAGGTAAACGTGGTTAGCTTTACTGTACAGGCGATTTAGCTGGCCTACCCTTGAGGACTTGGCAATAGTGACATCATCACCTGCCATCACAGCCAGGTGTGAGAGATGTGTGGGGCTGTAAAAAGGACCTGTCTACCGTCCCAGCTTGCTCTCTCTGTTCCAGGTTTCTCTTCCTCTCCATTCCTGTCCTCCTCTGTGCACCTACCCCCAACCCCTTTCTTTGCCCTCATGACTAGGCTCTCATTTGTCCTGACTGTCTATATGTCCAGTGGCTGCTTCTACCCTTTCTCCAGGTCCTCACGCCTATCCCTCCGCCAATAAACTCCTTTTATACCAGATCTGTTGTATGGTGTGATTCCTCAGGGGCACACCTTGGCATGAGCTCGCCATGGTACTCCCTTACCACATTGTATTTCATAATAAATGTTACAAGTGAATGAATATAGTTAGAGAAAAAATGTAAGGTTTGTTCAAAATTCTTAGGAGTTAAAGACTAAATGTTCTTCTTACTATTAGTGTAATGATCAAATTCATATTCTGCTAGTGAAAGGTCCAAGAGCCCTTGTAAAAATGAGTGTTAAACTAAAAAAAAAAAAAAAAAAAAGAAGGGAAGAGGATGGTGGGGCTGAGGGGGAGGAGGGTGGAAGGGTGGGACTGGAGGGGGGATTAGGGAGGGGATTGTGATTGAGATGTAACTTGAAGAAATAAAAAATAAATTATTAAAAAAAATGAGTGTTTGCTTAGTAGGGGCATATCAATCATAAATATCAATTAAGTCCATTTTGTTGGCTGTGTTGTTCAAGCATTCTAGCTCCTTGCTCTCTGTCTTACTGCATATTCTATCAGTGTTGACAAACCCAAGTGCAATCGTGAGTCTCTGTCTTTCCTTGCTGAGATTTATGACTTTTTAACTTACATTTTTTGGAGCCCTGGTTTTAGATGCCTTCAAAGTGAGAGTATTCTTATCTCCTTAGTGAAGTAATCCTTTTAGTAATTATTATTTTCTTCTCTGTTTCTGCTGGACTTCCTGGTATACTGACTGCTGTTTTCTTGTGGGTTCCCAGCCCATAAGAAAAGGTAAAGGTAAAACATTACCAAGGGAAGGTAAAACATTGCCCATACCCAGGACTTCTCTCAGAGAACACAGCAGGACCTGCACAGCTTCCTACCCAAATCAGGCCTGGGCCTACTGAAGTCCACAGAGACAAGGGCCCATATTAGAGTCAGTTATGGTTCTGTTTCCCCACCAGGGATTTGGCTTCTCAGAAAGCACATGACCATGCAAATCTAACTGATATGCTTGTGTGTGTTATGAGTTTATAAAAGCCCCTGGCTACATTGATGAGTCCCTGTGTCTGCTGCGGCACTTCCTCCAGCAGCTTTGGTATTTGAAATGGTGCATCATTAATGTTTGTCTGTCTTCAATCAGGTCCCTATGCAAATTAGGTGTATTTCCTCCCTCGTTCTTTTATTCTCCCCCCCACACCGGGGACTTGAGCTATATAAGCTGGACCAATCACTTCAATAAATGGGCTGTTCATACTCACCGCTGCCAGACACACTGCTCCCAGCTCTTTCATATCCTGAAACCACTGGAGTACAACAACCAATCGGGGTGGGAGACCCACACTTTCTTTATTTAGAGTTAGTATGACATCACTTTCATTACAGTTCAAATTTTAATGTACCTGCACTCATATCCCTAAGACGTTTGTGTGGCATATATTTGCATCTAGATTTGCTGTCTGATCAGACAATATTTTCTGGTAGGTATCCTAACAGTTAATATACTTAGCAGTGATACAGACATTATTTGGATTATAATTTTATTCATTGTCCTTTAAAAATTAATTTTTCTTCATTTTTCAGCATTTAAATTAAATTTTTGTAATAGCATATGAACATATGTGGTATTTTTGCTATATCTCTTCCAGATAGCTTTTATGAAATTCTAGGAATAATAACCTAGTACTGAATATTTAGTATTGTGATGAAATGCCTGCGGCAGATGCATTTAATGGAAAAGAGTTTTATTTTGGTTCATAGTTTCGAAGGTTTCAATCTATGGTTATGTGGGGACAAGAACATTAATTACCCATGAATGGATCAAAGTTGCTCAAGCTAAGGGACAGTGGTGGGGCAGATCCCAACTTTTCATTCAAAGGCATGCTGGTGATTTACTTCCTGTTCTAGATCTGGACTACTAATACCAATATGCACCAATAGCACCACAGGTTGACAACTTAGCCTTCACCATGTGGGCCTTTAGGGACATTTAAGACTCTATCTACTTTACACAGTGTATGCGTGATTAGTACGTTTGCACTTACTATGGTGGTATTTCCTTCGCTTGTCTCTCCTCCATGATATGCTTGTTCTGGATATAACACTTGCACAAAAGTGAGTTTTATTTTTTAAAGTTTTTATTTTTCTTTCTGCTACTCTTTTGTGATTTTCTTGCCTTTATACTTTATTGGCTGGGACCCTCATGTGCTTTTTTACTTGGTGTTTCGTTCACTGAAGACGTCCCTTTGGTAGTCTCTTTTAGAGAAGAAATAACACAAACTCCTTTAGTTGTCCTAGAGTAAATTTATCTTTATGTCTAAAGGATATTTTAAGTATAGAAATCATAATTAATAGTTATTTCCTCATAAAGATTTAAATTATTCTTCCACTTTTTGCTGGATTCTTTAATTTCTCATGAGACGTTTGCAGTGATTAAAACCTGATCCTATATGTGTGTTCATCACTTTTTCATTAGCTTCTTAAAGTTGTATTTAGTTTCAGTTTGATTCTATTGTGTCTTCAAGTTTATAACAATTAGGACTTTCATAACTTCATAAATCTAATTTATGCACTTCACTGAAACCGGGAATTTGTGCTACTATTTCTTTAAACCCTTCACAAAATTGCATTCTCTAACTGGCTTATGATTTTGGATTTGTTTTCTACCAAATAAAGATTTGTTAGAACCCGTTTGTCTTAGTTTCTTTTTTTTGTCACTATGATAATATTGTGACAGGAGTAACTTAACTAAGGAAAGGTTTGCTTTAGCTCACAATTATAACATGTTATTTGATGGCCTTTTGGTATCTATTTCAAATATGAATTTTACATTCAGAGTCTTTTGTTGCCTGAAGGATTTTTGTCTTTGTGTCCAAACACGTTCTCTATTTTTTTTTAGAGTTCTATTTTTTCCTTAATTTTTTTTCTTCAAGTTACATCTCAATTGCAGTCCCCTCCTTCAGTCCCACCCTCCCACCCTCAACCCCCCATACTCTTCCCTTTTTTTTTTTTCTTTTAAGTGTAAGGTATATCTTATTTCCTCCTACAGTTTGTCCTTTCAGTCCAACAAATGGCCCTTTCTCTTATAATAACAGATACAATATAAAACAACAGAGGTAATTAGGCCAAAGTTATGAGGGTTATATGGCTTAGCGTACATTCCCAATGTCCAGTCCATAGGTATTTGGTACCTAACTTTAACATTCTACTATCTAACCATCTCCATGAGTTTAAAGTTCTATATCTAACTCAGCATTCATACTAACTTGCAACACAATTTTAAAAGTATCTTCTTAGATTTATAACACTCTCTTGACTCATAAACAACTCAAAATTTAATTATGAGACTCCAGCTATCTGTTCTTCAACCACCTCAGAGACCTGAGAGGGATAAATATATCTGATTTTATAGGAAGTACAGGGCCTGCAGCTTCCAAAACTAAGAAATGACATACCAGTGGCTTCCTGGACAGTTCCCATTTTCTCTCCATACATTACAGCATCGATCTTCAGTCATTTGGCCCTGTTTCTCTTACAGACATTGATTGTAGAGCAGGGGTTATGAAGGACTTGCCTACCCTGTCTTGGCAGATCTAGGCTGTCGACTTCCCTGCTTCCAAGTTTTGTCTTTTATGGACAGCATTCTGTCTACAGTTGGAGCAAGGGGCTTTTCCTACCAAGAGATAGGCTTGCAACTAATTCAATCATCTCCCACTGGAGATTCTTCAATGCTCATCTTCTACTTGGAGGAGAATAGGGGGTGCTGTCAGGAGTTGATATGTCTTGATATAAAAAAATCTAAAGTTACGAAAACATCTTTGAATGCCATATTCTGCAGATTTCTTGAGGTTTTTGAAGAGACCCTATTTATCTCTTTGATTAGAGTAAGCAGATGTTGCTTGTCTCTTAGCAGCTTTATTTCTGATTAGCTTAGAAAATAACTGTAATAGGCTGTCATAGTACCTAACAGAATGACCGGCTTGCATAACCTTTAGTTTGCATTTCTTAATTATCCTAAACAGTTTATGACAATTAGCAGTAAAAGGCCGAAACATCACATTTCATTTTTTTTCTTTACCCCCTATCCCTTCCATCCCATTTCTCTGGAGTGGGGTGTCCTTATATAACAGTCCCTCATCTCAGTTGAGAGGTCGTATGAGGGCCAAGAGTCTCCTCATTCATTGGGGGTCTACGAGGCAGTACCATCAGTGAAAAGTGTCTCATTGCCCGGGAGAGAGAACTAAAAAACAAACAAACAAATAAGCAGACAAATAGATAAAAAGACTAAAAAAAATAGAAAAAAATATGTAATAAATAAATAAATAAATAATAAAAAGTCTATGTCCAAGTTCCCTTTGGAGTGTTAGTTGTAGTATCGATACCTTCTACTATATAGCTAAAATCCTACTATAAATGAATAGATGCCATATGCGTCCTTCTGAGTCTGGGTTAGCTCACTCAGGATGAGCTTTTCTAGTTCCATCCATTTGGCTGCAAATTGCATAATTTCATTGTTCCTGATAGCTGAATAATATTCCATTGTGTAGATGTACCACAATTTTTTAACCCATTCTTCGGTTGTGGGACATCTGGGTTGTTTCCAGTTTCTACCTATTACAAATAAGGCTGCTATGAACATAGATAAGGAAACTCCCCTATGATTCAATGAAGAGGCATTTGGGTGCATACCCAGAAGTGGTATGGCTGGGTCCTGAGGCAAAGCTATTCCAAGTTTTCTAAGATATCGACAGACTGACCTCCATAGTGGTTTCACTATCCTGCACTCCCACCAATAATGGAGTAGGGTATCCCTTTCTCCACACCCTCACCAGCATGTGCTGTCATTTACCTTTTGATCTTAGCCATTCTGACAGGTGTGAGATGGAATCTCAGAGTCGTCTTGGGTTGCATTTCTCTGATGATTAAGGATGTTGAGCATTTCTTCCAGTGTCTCTCAGCCATTAGGGATTCCTCCTTTGTGAATTCTCTATTTAGCTCTGTCCCCCATTTTTTGATTGGATTATTTGGTTTCTTGGCATTTAATTTCTTGAGTTCTTTGTAGATTTTGGATATTAGCCCTCTGTCAGATGTGGGGTTGGTGAAGATTTTCTCCCAGTCTGTAGGCTGCCGTTTTATTCGAATGACAGTGTCTTTTGCCTTACAGAAGCTTTTCAGTTTCATGCGGTCCCATTTATTGATTGTTGATCTCAGGTCCTGAGCTGTTGGTGTTCTGTTCAGGAAGTTGTCGCCTGTGCCAATGAGTTCGAGGGTTTCTCCCAATTTTTCTTCTAGTAGATTTAGTGTGACAGGCCTTATGTTAAGGTCTTTGATCCACTTGGACTTAAGTTTTGTACAAGGTGTTAAGTATGGGTCTAATTTCATTCTTTTACAAGTGGACATCCAGTTGGACCAGCATCATTTGTTGAAGATGCTGTCCTTCCATTGTGCCGTTTTGGCTTCTTTGTCAAAAATTAGGTGGCCATAAGAGTGTGGGTCTATTTCTGGATCTTCAATTCGATTCCATTGATCTACTGGTCTGTTTCTATTCCAATACCATGCTGTTTTTACTACTATTGCTCTGTAGTACAGCTTGAAATCTGGGATGGTGATACCTCCAGATGTTTTTTTTTTTTTATTGTACAGGATTGATTTAGCTATTCTGGGCTTTTTTTTTTTTCCGTATGAAATTGAGAATAGCTCTTTCCAAGTATATAAAAAATTGTGTTGGTATTTTGATAGGAATTGCATTGAATCTATATATTGATTTTGGTAGGATGGCCATTTTTATTATGTTGATCCTACCTATCCATGAGCTTGGGAGCTCTTTCCATCTTCTAAAGGCCTCTTCCATTTCTTTCTTCAAGGGCTTGAAGTTCTTCTTGTACAGGTCCTTTTCCTGTTCAAGCTCTGTCAC
This sequence comes from Lophiomys imhausi, assembly GCA_907164525.1. NCBI lineage: Eukaryota > Metazoa > Chordata > Mammalia > Rodentia > Muridae > Lophiomys > Lophiomys imhausi. Next base: position 3,421,103 of record CAJQZJ010000221.1, read on the forward strand.
CTTGGCTTGGAGCTCTTTAATGGTGTTATTCATTGTTTTGACTTGTAAAATTGTGGCTTCTTTGAATTCCTTCATAGATTCAAGTTCTTCCTGAAGGGACTCTAACACTTTCCATCATGTAGAATTGTCATCGTTTCATTTGTTTCAGCTGTGGTGAGGTGGTTCGGGCTGGATGGAATAGAGTTGAATAGAGTTGCTTTCTTTTGTTGGAGACATTTCGCTCTGGTTTTTTTTTTTTTTTTTTTTGTCTCGGGCCTCTGGCCATGTGGAATTTTTTTGCTGTCTTCTGGACTTGGGTCCAAAGGGGGTGCTTTGGTGTAGGATTCGAGTTGTCTTTCTCCACCCCTATAAGGTGAGTCATTCATTCCCGCCTCCTAGGTGGAGACCTAACTAATCCAGGTGGTGGAGCTGTGTAGAAGTAAGCTCTGGTTCCCTGCAGGAAGGACCAATACTAGTAAAAAGTCTGATATAGGACAGTTTTAAATACCTCACAGTTTGCCTGGGATTGGTTCCTCTAGTGGGTAAATCTGCCCTTCAGCCCCAATAGCCTTGCCGCTCCTGCGGCTTGGAAACTGTCCAGTGACGTCACAGCAGTGGGTTGTGATCTGCAGTCTGAAGGCACTTTGCAGCCGAGCTAAGCTCACTTCCAAGGGTCGCAACCTTTAGCCAGATAGCTGGATCGTCTGTGCGAGACCTAGGGGTGCCCAGCAGGGTGGGGATTGTCTCTGTGTGGGATCTGAATCTGCCGGCTGGGTTTTAGATTGGAACTTACTGGGAGTCTCTCCTGGTGGGGGATGGGGCGGTCCCGATTCCCGGGTCCAGTGGCTTCCTTGCATGTCCGAGAGTGGGAAGGAGCGTCCTGCCCAGAGACCGTCAGTGCTCTCTGAGTAGCTGGGTGAGATTTAGAAGGGGTTGTGCCATTTGTACAGCATCCTGCAACACTCGCTGCCTTGTGATTCTTTACCCCAAAATCAAAATACGTCCACGCAGGCCGCCACCATCTTGGATCCCCCTCCATGTTCTCCATCTTAAATGCTTTCAATAACTATTGTCTTAATATGAATTTTTGTTTTCAAAACACTGGAGATGTCATATTCTCTTCAGACTTTTTCAAGTTCCCTAAGAAATAACACTCTCTATCTATGCTATTCTTTATTATCTGTCTATTATTAGTTTATTAATATGTGTAACCAGGACTCCAAAGTTACAAATTCTCTATGGGCAAATTTAACCAACTATACATTGAAAGGATTCCAAAAATTCATTCATATTAAATGTAGAAATATTTTATTGTAACTATTTTCCAAATAACACATCAAAACAACTATTTACATGTAGGTATTAAAATCCACCTAAACATGAGTTACAGTATAAGAGGATGTGTGGAGGCCACAACTATGTCTTTCACCATTTTATGTAAGGACGAGAACATCTGCAGAATTTGCTATGTTCTGGGATCTTAAAACCAGTCAGCATTATAGGTCTGGAGATGCCTGTTTATTTATCACAGTATGTTTTAGTAACTATGTTCCAATGGGTAGTAATATTTTTTTTAAAAATCAAAAGAAAGTAAAGCATGATCTTATTATTTATTTTAAAACATGTAAAATAATAATTGTTTTCTGCCTCAGGCTTTTTATTATACCCCATCATTTGTTTCAGAGATTACTACTGATGCTAAGTTCGCAGCTTCTTATGTCCTCAGTCCTATATCACAGCAATAAGAAAACAGGCAAAATGCTTCCAGTGACATTAGTATACCATGGTATAAGTGGTAGTTATTTGTAGATGATCGTTATGGGCTCATTAAATACATAAGAAATGTAAACAGTACTTGACTATTTTTCAGTAGACAGCTACAGATAATATAATGCATAACAGGAAAAAACATTGACTAACTTTGTTTTCATGTGTGGTTCCATCTTAAAGTCTTCATCTGGAAATTATAAACTCAGTTCATTTTTAAATCCTGTTTTGCAAGTCACAAAGTTGAATTCCTATTTTAAAACAAGAAAAAAAAAAGTTTGCTTTCTAAGATGTTATCCGTTGCAAAGCTAAAGTAGTCCTAAGTTTTATATATCAAGAATATGATTTGTTTTAATCCTTTTAAATTGTTTAAATTTCAAAAATACCTAGGAGTCTTGGAACGACCCTACAATTTGACGTACACCGTAGCTGACAGTCTCCCACAGACACCATTTGGAGCCCAGTTGCTTGGTTCTCTTGCACTGTGAAGTAACTCTATGAGCATCCTTTTGTCTATGAATAATGTCAAAGTAAATGTGTGGAGAGCAATGTCACGGGAAGTCATCCATTGTGTTGTGCCAAAGGCGAAAATTTTGGGGGAAATTAAAACATGTTTCACAGTTACAGTTGGCTTCACATTTAAACAAAGTTTAGAATGAAAGTGACCTCTCACTTGAGAAGAAAATAGCAATAGTGATGGGTAGACAATCAGTCTCTAAGCTCATGTTTCATGCCTGACATATTTCTTGTTCTTTCCACTGGAGTTTTTTGTTTGTTTGTTTGTTTTTTGTTTTTTTTTAGGAATCAGAGAAAGCATCTTTATGTAGACATTGGTCATATATATTTATGGACATATTGTTGTTTTGCTTTTAATTGAGAGAGAGACAAGGAAAAATAGAACACTCTAGGCAAATGACATAACAAGCCATAAGTAAAGATCACATCTTAATTTTAATCCTCTGATGACTCTTGCCTAGCATTTTAAATAAGGATGCAATTTATAACAATGTGCTGACAGGATTAGAAAATTGTTTGGAAGGAAGCTGGACTAGACAGGTAGACAGTAAAACTATAGAGATAATTAAGGGGAAGTGTAAGAGTTTAACAAGTCCTGCTCTTCATAAATAGTATGGGAATGACTTAAGACAGAGTTTCTTCTCTGCTACATAGACTCCTCCACCGTGTGTGTGTGTGTGTGTTTCCCATCTTTTGAATTGCTGGTCTTTGATTATTTATTCATAGTAAACTCAAGTATCCAAAATATGTCAGTGTTGCATTAAGAACATAACTTAATAAAGTACTTCCTCTTTGTGCCATTTGACTAAGAGTGAGCCCAGATTTAAATTCTTTGCTTCACTCCATGTCTTCAATCATCACTGTCTTTCTGTTGTATGAGTCTGAATCTGCGCCTGCCTGAAAGCTGTCTTGTTATTTTTCCCCTGTGCCTGTTTCTGTCCCTGTGTTTCTGTTCATAATAAAGGGCTTTGTTCTCTCTTTTTTTGAACTACACAGAAAGGATTGCATAGGAAGGGAACAGGGGACAATTTACAGAAATGTATTAACAGAATTTTTGGAAGGTGTGGTGGTTTGGATGAGAATGGTCCCATAGGCTCATATATTTGAATACTTGGCCTTGGTTGGTGGGATTGTTTGGGAAGGATTAAGAAGGATGACATTGAGGGCGAAGGTATATCAGTGGGGGTAGGCTTTGAGGTTCCAAAAAACTCATGCTATTCTTTCTTGGTTGCCTTGGTCATGGTGTTTTATCACAGTAATAGAAAAGTAGTGAAGGCAGAAGAGATTAAGCCACTGAATCCGAATGACCCAATGAACCAAATAACAAACAGTATCACAAGCAGAATTGTTTATCAAGCAATATTCATATATTGTCTTTGACATTTATAGTGCATATTCATTTTACAAGGCTTCTTCCAACCTCTGTTTGCTGTTTTAAGCAAGTGATTATCAAAAGAGGATTAGAAAATTGTTTGGAAGTACAAACACACACATAGTACTCTGGATCAGGAGCATATATGAGTGCATAATTTAAGATTATTGCTGCATTTTAGCTTAGGTTATAAAAATTAATTATTTGGGCAATCTAAGACAAGCAAGGTTAGTTGTAATACAGTTGTCATAAAGGCAGATTAAACAAAAAGCTGAATACACAGTAGGATAACAGCCTAAGTTTTAAATGACCTCAGGTGTATTATTAACTCTGACGGTGTGTTTAGTTTCTTAGAGTGTAAGAGATATTTGTCATAATGCATGATAAAGTAAAAGTGAAAATTGGGAACAAGAATATCCATAAGCATATATAAATAAATGAACTTCTAATGGTATACCCGATCCAGTCCTTTGGGTTTTTTATTTGTTTTGGTTTGTTTTTTTGTTTTTGATGGAGCCCCTAGTTTGTAATTCGATAGCTGTTCTGAATGACACCTGTTTGTTCTATTCAGTTAGCAAAGTCAGAAGTGGACCATCTGAATCCCCAAATCTCTAAACTAACAACTAGTTTTTAAATGATTATAAAGATTAAGCTAGTTATTCTTTACAGTTATTAGTTATTATCAGCATTTGAATAAAGAATTTTCTTTTTAAAATGTGGTTTGAATGTATTATTCTAATGTATTTTTCTTAAATATTTTAATCAAAGTGTACTCATAATCTAGGTCTGGTGAGATCTTAGCAAGTAGATGCTGTTACAGAAGCTAAAGGATCTCAGTTCTGACTCCATCACCCACATAGAAATCCAGGCATAACACATACTCATAAATAACTAATGCTGAAAAGGCAGGCAGAGGAGAATACCCCAGGCTTGCTGACCAGACACACCAGCTTAGTTGGTGAGCTCCAGGCCTACAGGAGACTTTGTCCCCCAAATAATATCAAATGTGTTTAAATAATACGCTCTACTTTGACTTCTGGAATCAATGTATAGTCACCTGCATATATGTACACATATACCAAACACAAACTTATTTAGAATCCAAACAGTGGCAAACAGCACATGGGAAAGGGAGAATGGGGAATCTACATCTACAAAGCACAGACTGTTTTTGCAAGGGCTACTCATGGGTTGTGAAACAGTCAGAACTCTAGTAGCATTTGATTTATGTACTAGAACTGATCTTCCTATTGAAATTGGAAGGAAAGACAGTAACATTCTACCATTCTTATGACTCAATATCCTACCAACATGTCAGAAGACCACACAGGGGCCTGGAAAGCTATCCATCATGCAGAACTGAGATTATATGGAGAGCTGGTGTTGAGAAATACTGTCCTGCTGTTCAATAGATGTCATGAGTCTAGGAATAGAAACTTGCCTATTCGCTGATCATCACCAAGGGCAAGCTGTAATACCCCACAGTCCTTTCTTTGTGGAAGATAAGAAAAATAATGAAACCCAATGCTACAGATTACAGGATTATATTGAAAAGTGAAGGGAGCCAAATTGGTGAAAATCAAAGAAAAACACTTCTAGAAATGATCCCCATGGGAGTCCATAGAACATTTTTGAAGGTATTCTGACATACTTGATGGGATGTTAGAGACATAGCCTGGCTCCTAGTTGAATGGAAGACAATGCACACTGTGGGGAAGAATGCAACACTATGAATCAGAAATGAGTGAGTAGAGCAATGTTAACACCTTGAAGGCAGAAGGTTGGAGGCTTAGCTGGTGGGGACCTCAGTGAAGTTTCGTCACCCCTGAAGTTTCTGTGAAAATGGGTGACAGTGGAGCACTCTAACACAAAGAAAGCTTTGTTATTTAGTCCTTGAATATTTTAAAAATCATAATACATCCTTTCTCTTAAATTTAAAACTATGTTTAAATGTTTTCTAGATGGTAAGATCATCTTACTCAGCACAGTGTTTTCATTCTGAGCCTTGTGACTGGATAGTGTAGGTCATGTGTAACTCTTTGTTATGATAACCAAGGGGTTATCTTTTCACATTGACACAAGTGGGTTCTGAAATACAATTACATAGCTGGTTAGCCTATGTCTAGAGTCCATCTCTAACTCCCAATAATTATATTTCCTTAAACAAATGAACCCCTGTGCAACACTTTCTTCTTTGTAAAACAAGGTTAGTAGCAATATCTTCTACACATGTCATGAGTTATCACAGGGAGATAAAATATGAACTATTTATTCTAATGCCTAGTAACAAATACTGAATAAACATTAGAAATGATTGCCACAAAACAACTGCAGCAAAAGAAAAGGGGAAGTTATGACAAAAAAAATTGACATCCCTTTTAAAATAAATGGACTCTTATCTCTACTGCAGCTTGTGCTGAAGTAATTCTGTGGATTTGGAACATCAAACAGGGTTTTCATATTAGATAAAAGTTTATAATATAGATATAATAATTTTTGAGAGACTTTCCAAATAAAATAATTAGTAAATAAATGAATTATGTAGAACCAAATTAGAAAATCAAAAGAAAATCCCCTTTTGAATGAAAGGGAATAAATTTGGTTTGCCTTATTTGTGATTTCCCTATATTGATAGAGTCTTTATTATGTGTGTGTTCTCACTTACTGGTTTTCAAAAACAGTTTAACAAATCATGAGTAATTAAGAAGGAAAATGTGCAACAATTAAAAACAATTGTGACCATGAACTGAATCCTCAAATCTGTGCTTCAAATAATTTTATTTGAAACATGAATATGCTCTAATTCTTTGAGGTGAATTTGAAGCTAATTAATAGGTTTTAAAATATATTTAAACAAATATATAATATTATATATTTGTTTAAATATAAATTATATACATCTATTTTATACATCATATATTTATGTGTTTATGTATTATATATAATATATAAATATATAAACACATTATTTATTCATATATTAATAAATATAAATTATATACTTATAAATTCTTTAATATCTTTTAATACTTTTAGATATATTTATTTAAGCATATTAAATATTTATGCTTATTTATTTAAATGTATACTTAAATATATATTATGTATATATATTAATTATATTTATATTAAAACATTTAGTAATAAGCTTCAAATTTATCTCAAGGAATTAGGATATATTCATATTTTATAAAATTATTTGAAGCACAGATTTGATGATTCCATTTATGTTCACTACATATTTGTATATATATAAAATATTTATATATATTATTGTATATATATTCATGCAATTGTCTATATTATATACTATTATGCTATTTATATATATACAATATATATATATTTTATGTGTTTATACATATATATGTGTACACACACACATTTATCAGCATAAGAAAGGCAGAGAGGTTCATATAAAGTATACTAATGTGTGTCCTTGGGTGACCATGAGATTTCAAAGAAATATTTGCTCCACCCCATGATTTACAATCTGTATTACAATTAGTACATACATTTGAGCAATTTAAGGATGACTAGAGCTGTGTGAAAACTCCTTATTCAAATGATGTCACTACAGATTCCCTTTAATAACCTCTTTGAATATGAATTTAATTGTATATAAGATAGCTACATACTGCAAAGAAATAGCTTTCATAGGATTTTATAACAGGAATCAATTTTGACTTTCAATGACAAATGAATGAAATAAGATAATATCATTCATGCAAGCTTAACCTAAACAGTAAGTAGAGATTGGGATATGATTCTACAGTAAACAATACCACTTGCTTTTCTCCTTATTTCTTCTGTCAGTCACTTGAAGTATATTTCTCATCCATAATTTGGCATTATCTCAGATAATAGATGGTAGTCCACACAAGGTTGAAGAGGTAGTTATTTAAATATACTTAATGATCCTTGAGAAATGCACATGCCCAATATCACAGGGCAATATTCCTGGGGCATGAATCTATTGTTAGCAAAGAAAAATAAAGTTTTCAATAGTATGTTGCATATGGGTTAATGTCTCCAAAGGTTAAAAACATCAAATTCTGAAATATCATGACCTGACACTAATGACCCAATAATAGGTTGACATTTGCAGTTCTTCCTGGGGGGTAATAGCCCACCATACACAAAGATCAGCTTCTGCATTTAGCTGTTTATCTCAAAGGAAAAAATGTGAGTAATAATAGTGCAAGGGAGGTTAATAACAGGTACAGGCTTAGCATAGCTTTTATCAGTCCGTTTAGAAAATGAACTGAGAATTGCTGTCAACTTGATTGGGAAGTAGAATGGAAGAATGGACCCATATGGGAGCCATCAGTCAGTTACAGTGCCTGCATGAAGGTTATTTGCAAGGTTACCTGGGCTGATGCAACAGAAGCTGGGATTTGCATGTCAAAGCTTTGTTCCTTTTATAACATACTGCCACACAAATCAATGGCCCTGGGGCTTAAATTTCACAGGTGTCTAAACTCATTTAAAAATTAAAGTGCAATAATTTGTCATCCACAATGCCCCCAATCATTCCAAAATTTTAGGATATTTTGTTTTGTCATTATCTTTCATTCTTACCTACTCTTGCCATTTAAAATTCTAATGTTTCATTGACTTATCTAAGGTTTTCCTTTGAAAACTAATATATCCTTTGATAATAATAGCATTCTTTGAGGCCATTATATGATTATTAAAGTTAGGAGAATCAAAAAGAATTCATATTTAAAAATCACAACTAAAAATAACTCAGCATTAAGCTTACTATTGTATTTTCCTAGCTTATGAAAAAAAGTTTCATAGGTGAAGCATTTTCATGTTTGTTATTTATTTAATAATTATTTCAGCCTCTAAGCTAGCCATTTCAGAAAATATGATGAGGGATATGTACAGTATATTTTGCTCTATGAACTGTTTTATCGAAATGATTGACCTTACATTACCAGAAAATATCCTAAATGCAATGACCCAATAAATGTCTAATGGCTTACTATAGATTATATTTATTAGCCTCATCATTAATTAACATCTTTCTTCAGTAAAATTGAAAATATTTCGTAATAGAATATTAGCATCAAATCCATAGAAAATGATTTCAGAGCATAAAGAAAAAAGGGATGTATTCCCTATGCCTAGATGAGTATTTGTGATATTATCCTTTACTATAAAAATGTGAAATATAAGTATTAATTTTAATCATATATTTCTTACCTGCAAATTTACAATACCAAGTACAATGGCACACACCTTTAATCCCAGCACTTGTGAGGCAGAGGCAGGTGGATCTCTATGAGTTTCAGGCCAGAATGGTCTACAGAGTGAGTTCAAGGATAGCCAGAGCTACAAAGAGAAACCCTGTCTCAAAAACTTAAAAAATAAAATAAAAAAGTAAATGCTATTTGAATGTTTGTTGTTTATATTGTTAAGATTATTCCACTTTGTTTGGCTGACTCCATCCTACAACTTTGGTCCTTTCTCCTTATCAGTCATCATCCAAAAGAAATAACTTCTTGATTCTGTTTTACCTTTTAATGATGGTGTACGTACTACTTTCTTCTGAATTTGTAAAAAATGACATGAACCAAGAAACAAGACAACTTGACAACTTAAGTGTCCTGCAGCAGAGGGGAAGGCAAGTCTGTGGTTAAATGAATGCTTTGTGGTGAAAAGGCAGAAGAAATGTGGTATGGTTTACACCAAAGAAGAGGCCATATTTCTGATTACATATATTTTCCACAGTTATAATAATAAATCAAAAAATTTAAAAAATAAGTACATTTGTCTTTGCCGAAAAACTTTGAGTTATGTCAAAGATTTTTAAAGATTGGGAGTCAGAAAAAGAGGACAATCATATCTAACCTATTATTCTACCCAATATTGGAAGGCTCCTTCCTCAGTTCAAGACTGTGTATAAATTAATGATTCATTTTTCTCTCTTTGCTAAACAGAAGCCTGCTTTATCACTTAAAAAATACATGATAATCCAATGGCAAGAAGTTTTACATGTTTGCAAGTGTACAGAAGACATTGCATATTTGAATAATGGAGGGTCTTGATGTTCAAAAGCAAGTAGTTAAGTATTTGGAGCATAAAAGGCATTGCATGTAACTATTTTCCTATCTCTAGTATATGAGAGTTACAAGTCATTCATACATATCTGACACATCAGGAATATGAATATAAATGATTAATATTTTCTGGTACTTGACTAGATGGTATTCAGCAAAAAGAAAAATATAGTCATATATTCCCATTTTAATATTGTCTTGAAATACTATTTTATTAAAATAATACTATATGAACAGTTGACACTATATAATATAAAGCTAATACTATACTAAACAAAATGTTTAAAAATTATATTTAGAAAATGTTATATGGAGTTATTCCCAAATCATAGCACTAATAAGAGTAATTGACAAACGCAAATGTAACACATTTGATGTTAAAATATGAAAAGAAATCTATATGAATATTTCAAACATTAGTGTGCATAAAATATTTTTAAAACTTTCTAGTGTTTTCTACAGGGATTAAATATTTTATTCTTTTTAAATCTTTTTGGAAATTCATCCTATTTTTTGTTTGCTGGGTCATGTTCCTTCTTTCTCCAAAAAGGGTCATTATATTCAATCTGCAGATTACTTTGCAAACCACAGCTCTCTTAACAACACTAACATGTTACATGATGCTTTCCCATGTATTTGTGTCTATTTCTTTCAGTAAAGTTTGTAATTTTAATCACACAATACTTCACATGATTTTTTTTTCATTTAAATGTTGTAAATGGAATTATTTTGTGATTTCACTCTTGGATTTCATTCATTGTTTTACAGAAAGAATCAAGTTGTGCACAATAATCTTATCTCATGAAAATTTGCTGAAGTTGTTTAATAGCTCTACAGATGTTGTGGAAATTTCTTTACTTTTGTCTACATAAACTATTTTATCATCTCAAAAAAGAGATATTTGTAGCTACTTTCCAATTTGGGTGCCTTTGTTTTTAAAACTGCTATAAATAGACCTTTAATTTTAATATTTAATAGTGTTAGTGACCACATGAATCATTTCTTTCTGTTTTGCTCCCCATCTTAATCCAAACCTTGCAGTGTCTCTCATGGGTAGACAGAAGATTTTCATCACAAAATGTGTTGAGTCTGTCTTATTTCTCATTCCACTTCTTCTGGAATGGTCATGCATTTTTTTTACCCTTTATTCTAATATATGTTAATTAATTTCTTCTAATGCAGCATCCTAACTTCTTTGGATAAGTTATTCTTGGCTGTGGTTATAATAGTACTTTGTTCAAGTTGACTGTCTTAAATTTTTATTGCATTTAATTTTTTTTTGCTTCTATTATTTTTGGTAATTTTTTAGTTGAGTACTTTTTACATTCATAAGGAATTCATACTTTGTTTTTGAGCTGTCTTTGATTTTGGTAACAGTATAATTCTAGCTTCATAGAATGTGTTAGGAAGATTTTTGTTTTTCTCTTTCTGTAAATTTTTGAGTAGACTTTGTGTTTATTGTGTAAAATTTTGATATTCGTTTCATGTATGTTTTTAGTTATATTTTCTATATTTATGGTGATGGAAAAGATCTCTTATCTTGGAATGGATTTAATGATTTACATCAATAAATGACAAATACAGCTGACAAGCGGTTAGGCATCACACTTTTGATCAGTGCTATAAAAATATAGTCTTATCATGGTGAGAATGCTAACCCTGCCTATATAGAACATACTTCAGATGTATGTGTGTATTTGGCTCACTATATTTGGATATACTTTACTACAACCACAACTTATTATTAAAATGAGAAAATTTCATTACATTGCTACCATATTGCCATGTAAAACAATTTTAAGCAGTTTCTGGGAATAAATCCATCTGAATTTTGGATTTGAGATATCTTTATTAAAACTATAGTTATATAAAATTTCATATGATTTTATTTTCCTGTGAGTTTTATTTTGTTAAGTAATTAGGAGGAATTCATTAATGAGTAAACACACTGAGCATCTGTTTGCAGTTCAACTCTTAATATGTTTTGTGACATTTTCTTTGCCTTTTACCCTAAAACAAGATCTTTATAGATATTTATTTTTAAAGTCAATTCAAAACTTATAACAAAACTTCTAAATGATAAACTACACATTAGCTTGGTCAGTTTCTGTAATGCTGAAAATCTCTAGACAGAAATTGATTAACTTAGGAGCTAGCCTTTAGTACTTTATGATGCCTTCCAGCAAGAAGGAACCATGGGATCATTATGTAGACCCGCAAACATGGAATGGGAATAATGAATTATGTAAATATTCAGAATCACAAGTACAATCACCCAGCACTGTGTACACTGTTAACCTCTGACTATAACAAGAGATCCACAGATTTCTTCTCTTGTTTGTTAAATGTCTTCTATAAAAGGAAGGGAATGCAAAAGTTAGTCATGGGGCCTCATCTTACTTAATCTCAGTCACCCCTTCCTGTACCTTCCAGCTAGCTGTAAATTTCTTCCTGAATTTCAAAGACTGTTTGAAATCAAGTTTTACTGAAGCATGTGAATCTTTTATCAAATGTGTGCATGGCAGCGACAACAAAGATGATAATACAGCATTACACTGTATCAGCTGACCAATGCACAAATGTTGTTTTCCATCTGAGGACTGAGAAAGACGCCTGTTAGTGCACCATGTAAAAAACAGCTCATTGCCCACTTGGCCCCACTACCCTTGAACCAGATTTTTATCTTGTGATAACATAACAATGTAGCAATATCTATGGGGATTGCTTTTAAATTAATACCTTGATCATACCAAGATATAACAATCTGAAATCCTGCTAATATCTTTAGGTTTTATGGAAGCACAGATCTTTTATTTATTTATTTTAGTATTTTTATAACTACAGCAACAGAGAACTTAATTTCTTTCAAATTGCCAGTTCTCTATTTACTAATGTTCTTACTTGGTACACTTAGCTTAACCTAACTTTAAGTTAGTTTATCTAGTTCTAAATTATGTAAAGTATGCTTTCTACATAGTTGTGATGTTATAAGGGTCATTATAAAAATAGAACTATTCTAAAGGATTTTATATACTACAGAGTTGAATATGAGTCTAGGAGTTTATTGCTTTTATTGATGGTAGGCCTGTAGTATAAATGCATTATTTTTTTGATATATGTATGCTGTATTATATAGTGCAGTAATATAGCTGCATTACCATGTAGTGACTGTCTATGCATTTGGCCCTTGGAAAATAGAAATTTTCTATGCATTATTCCCTCATTCAAAATCTGAAAATGCATTATTTGATTAACTTTGTGCTTAATTTTAGTTTTTTGGTCCTGAAGTCTAAGTAATATAATGTCCACATTAAAGTAATGAATAAAGCACATTTGTTGTGAACTTACATTATTAAGGAAGTCTCAGCACATGAATGAAATGATTCCAATATAATTTCAGTAAAATTCAACAAATTAAATGTTTCCCTTCAATGTAAATAAAGAGAATATTTATGGTCTATGAGATAGATATATATCTACTCAAGAATCAAATCAACTGCATTTTAAAGTAAATGTTGAATTTATTTTTATAATATTTTATTGACTCATAGAATGTATCTTGATCATATTAACTGAACTCCAGTTTCCAAATCCTCCTAGTTCCACTTTCTTCTTTCCACTTTTATTCTACCTTTTAAAAAATTATTAAAGTTTCTGACTATTCTTTTAATTAGAATGAAGTAGTGTATGTGAATCCATTTAGTTTTGTTGTGATTGCAATAATATGATCTGCTTTCCTTCGTAGACAGGGAAGTTGGCAATTGCATATTTTCAGTACTTTACGATGGTGGGAGTTGGTCAGCTACAGTTTATGCTGCTTGACATAATCAGTATTTTATGACCATAAGAGATGGTCAGCTACATATTTGTATGATGTCATGTAATCTGGATCAATTCCTCCATTTTTGAAATTCACATAACTTTTAATTTCCAATGAAATTATAATAACATTTCAGAATCATTCTCTATTAACATCCCAATCTACTCAGTTTTCTATTTTATAACAAAATCCTTCCTCCTATTACACCTAAAGGAGGCCAGAAACAAAGTTGAGGAATGAATGTCAGGTTATTTTCCATGTCCATATATGGTCTTCTAATTTCCTCCTCTAACACAAGTGGCCAACTCCGGCCCCAGAGCAAGAGGAAGCTCTTAGCCCTTATGTGACTGATGAACTGAGGGGGGCTGATGTGGCCCCCCCCACACCAGAGGAGTGGAATAGGTGGGAGAAGGGGTAGAATGGGACTGAGAGAGTTGGAGGAAGGGGGCTGTGATTGAGATGTAACTTGAATTAATAAATAAACATTAAAAATCTAAAATAATGAACAAACAAAAAGCAAAATAAACAAAGTGCCCAACATTCTTATTAGGATTGCTTTGCATTTATTATGTAGAATTAATTTTTAGCTTTCCTCTTGATACTAGTATCTTTATTTTCTCCTTTTATTCTGCTTAAGAAATATTTTAGTTAGTTTTCTACTAGCTCCTTTCCTTTCATTCTGAAGTGTATACACACTAGAACCGGCCTAGGAAATGGAGGGGTTGGTACAATCAGAACCAGGACTGTAGTAATGACTAGCTCAGGCTGACTAGACTATGTTAGTAAGAGGGACCAAAAATACCTTTCCAGAGTCTCAGAATGGTACGAAGGATGCCTGAACATTAAGCTAGATGTAGAGGGTAAGAAAATTAACTAATAAAATTTAACTTCTAGACATAGAGCACATGAAGAGTATCTAGTTCTGAAATAGTCTAAACCCCAAGCCTAACAATATCAAATATTCAGAGTAAAAAAGTAGAAGTTGAGATTCAAACCAGTGGTCAGCATCCGAAAAAAATTTTGGCAATGGTATTAACATGTTTAATGAATGTGGATCCAGTTGACTAGGTAAAATTGCATCAGGGACAGAGGTCTTCAGAGGTAAAAAGCCAGGGAGAAACTTAAGACCAAGATTTAGGTCACAGGTGATTAAGTACCAGATGGCGTCTGTCACGTATCTGGTAGTGAGCAGGCAGCATTACCCAAGTGCAAAACAACAGCAGCTGGTCTACAAGCATCTCAAGGCCTGAGAAGGTCATTGTGACCAGGGCCACAGAGCCCAGATAAGGAGTGAGTAGGAGACGATACTCGGTATTGATGCATCAATCTGTTTATGCATTCAATAAACATTCAGTGCTGACTGTGTGGAAAGTCCTGTGATACGTTCTAGGACAATGGCAGTTCAGAAAAAAATATGTTCCACAGAATATGTCAAACAGAGGTTAAGAGGGCAAGCCCATGGGTAAATAGCTGAACAGTAGTGAGAAAAGATGATTCATTTGTTGACAAAGCTTCCCTACAGGATATGGGAGCAATCTCTAGCATCAACTTGAAGGATTTTCAAATCACCACAGAAGCATAATGAGGTAAAAGATCTACCTTAAATGAAGGTGGTGTCATTCCATGAGCTGGGGTTCTGGACGAAGAGAAAGGAGAAGGTAAAGAATAGGTATTCATTGATCTCTGCTTCCTGAGTTTGGATATAATATGACCAGACAGTTCCTACTCCAGCAGCTACATCTTCCTTTTGCTGTTGTACTGTATCCTGTGGGACTGTGAGCTAAGATTTCCTTCCTTTTCTGTCCTGTTCACCTCCTGCAAAAATGGCCTAGATTTACTTTAGAAAGTGTAGTATACCAATACAATCAGAGGGTTCCAGCCCAATCCAGAGAGGTAGCAATGAATAAGAATTCTGTTTCTTACCTTTTTATTATAAGCTCGGTAGATATGATAAATGCTCAGCCCTTTAGTATGACTTTTCTTGGCTCATGCTACCTGTCTTGAGTGAATCCCTGTATCTTAGAAGGCTTGTTCCTGGACTCAGGTACTGTGCTCTTCAAAAATTAATAAAAGGGGATAACATAATCATTTGTTTTCAAATGTACAATAATTATTGCAACTTAACAGGTATGAAATATATATGTGGATAATGTTTATGAAAATTCCAATTATTCCTTGTTGTGAAAAAAATGTTTTCATTGACAGTTACATGCAATTAGTTCAAAATATGTCCACACATGTCTATTAAACATGCCAGCCTTAATTTGGAAATTTTCTAGCTTCTTAATAATATTCATCTGAAATACATTTTCCTGGATATGAGGGCGATCTGGCTGCGACATCTGTCACCCCATTGATCGCCAGGGTTGATTCGGCTGATCTGGCTGACTAGGCGGATGTCCCCTTCCTCCCTCACTGCTCCATGTGCATCCCTCCCGAAGCTGTGCACTTGGTCGAAGAGGACCCAAGAGGATGACCTTCCCCAAATAGAGGAGGACCGGTCTCGGTCAAGGGTATACGAGTAGCTGCACTCCCCTGCTAAAACCTCCAAACAAGCTCTCAACAAAATACATTTTCCTGAAAATATATAATGCGTCTTGTAACTTTTTAAAATTAGAAAAATTTATTTCTCTTATCTTAGATTTTGATCTTTTTTCCTGCATTAACACATATAGAAAAAATTAAAAATAAATAAATAAAGTGAGATATTACCCATTACACCAGAAATCCATCTCCCAGGTTTAGATTTTTGTTAAATTATTTCAATGTTCCTTCAAGAAGCTACGAAACAAGTACCATCCTAATTATTATGTCAAAGTCTAATAGAAAACAATTTCTGTTTTCAAAGATATTTAAAATGATAATTTATTATCAAGGTAACTCATTTCTCATATTCAACTGCATATACTAAGAAAATGTCATTGTTATCCGAAACTACCATCATGGACACCTTCAGTTATATGCAGCAGCACATGATACCATTTCTTCAGAATATAGAGGATATTATGTCTGAAAATGTTTCAAAAGATATTTGAGCATTATTTAAATTAAGAATGAATTCATTTAGCCAATAATTTTATTTGAAAAAGGCAAGTAGACATATTTAAAACTTGGAATTAAAACTATGATGACATAAGAACATTCAGTTAACAAAACTGTATGGGTTCACAGCAATGCATTTGTCAGCATCTCCCTTCAATCCATTGTGGTCATTAAATCAGAGAGTGATTTCAGCATCACATAGTATAATCATGAAAACATCATGTACTACAAAGCTAGAACATTAAATATTTTAAGTAACAAAACTAAAGTTTCAGGCACGACATAAAAATACTCTAAACTAAATAAAAATATTATTTTTGCTTGAAGTCATAGTATTCTTAATAAATTCCTACTGATTGTATTACTTAATACGTTTTTTTCCTTTTTCCTCACAGTTAAGCATCAGCTTTGTTCATCAATTTTATTTTTTAAAATATATTTAGTTGCTGACCCTAATTCCTAACTCTGTTTAAAACTAATCAGGTTCTTAGTCCATGATTTCCTTTTCTCACATACATTGCTCTATATCCAGATAGTGTGTGGAAACAGAATCCCTTGAAGAATTCAGGAGAATGATTTGCAGGGTAGGCACAGGGCACCAAGATAGTAGATTATCCAAGAAGGCAAAAAAAAAAGTAGATTTTTTTTTTTAAAGCCACTTCCTTCAAGTGATGCAGAGAGGTGGAAAAGTATGTGGACTGAGGAGAGCAAATGAGCTGGCCATACCCATTAAGTCCAGCTGTGACTTTGAAGACATTGTTTCAATTGAGCAGTGAGATTGGAAAGTAGATTGCAAGATGCTATGGAGCAAATGAGCAGTTCGAAATTAAATGAAGTGTGAATGGACCACTGTTTTGTACAGCTTTGGATATTTTTTCCCAAAAGTTTAAGTCTATTTTTTTTAAATACTTTATTTTTTTTCTTCAAGTTACATCTCAGTCACAAACCCCTCCCTATTCCCCCTTCCTATCCCGCCCTTCCACCCTCTTCCCCCCAGAAGTTTCCCCTCTCAGTCCAACAGATGGTTCCTTCTCTTATAACAGTAAGTATTATACAAAACAACAGATATAAATATGCCACATTTATGAGAGTTAAATGGCCCAGTATACCTTCCCAATGTCCAGTTTATACATATTTGGCCCCTGACTTTAACATTCTACTATCTAACCATCTCCATGAGTTTAAAGTTCTATATCTGACTCAACATTCATACTAACTTGTAACACACTTTTAAGAGTATCTTCTTAGATCTATAACACCCTCTTGATTCCTAAACAACTCAAAATTTAACTATGAGACTCTAGCTGTCTATTCTTCAACCACCTCAGAGACCTGAGAGGAATAAATATATCTGCTTATATAGGAAGTGCAGGGCCTGCAGCTTCCAAAACTAAGAAAGGACATACCAATGACTGCCTGGACAGTTCCCATTTTCTCTCCATACATTCCTGCATCAGTCTTCAGCCTTTGGGTCCTGTTTCTCTGACAGACATTTGTTGTAGAGCAGGGATTATGAAGGACTTACCTACCCTGTCTTGGCAGAGCTAGGCTGTCGACTTCCCTGCTACCAAGTTTTGTCCTTTTTGGACTATTTTTAAGATGGCATATTGTATGAAAATCTCGACAGCTAAGAAATGGGATTCTTATTAATTGCTACCACTCTGGATTGGGCTGGAACCCTCTGACTGTTTTGGTACACCATACTTTTTAAGGTAAATGTAGGCCGGTTCTTGCAGGAGGGGTAACAGGACAGAAAACCTTGTAGTGCACAAGGTTTGTACATAGTAAACTGTTTACCTGGGAGGGGAAGCACAGCTAGAGAGAGCCTCAGGTTTGAGAGTGTTTACCTCTTCAGCTGGAGGCAGCTTAATGGACTCTCCATGTCCGGCCAATGAGCCCATGTGGTTCTCTGCTAAAGATGCCCGCACAGAGACCTCCCTCAGTTGTCCATCTAAACTGCAATCACATAGTGATTAGTGGTCCCAAAGCCTCTGTTCTTTAACTACAAATTACCTATATATTCTTTTATCACTGCACTATCTTCCTTTCCAATTACGATATTCTGTACATTTGAGTGTATTTATCCACAGAACCTTGAAATAATTTCTTTAGGAATGTATGAATTTTTAAAAGCTGGAGAAAATTTTTAACCAAAGTCAAAGTTGGAAAAGGGATAGCCAATTGGAAATATATGCTATTTGGTTCCTTTGTTCCTTTACAAAATTAATATCTGATAATAAAGTAAAATGATTAGCATTTTCTCAGGATTTTAAATGATCCCTTTCTTGGTATGGTATGTTCAAAGTAAAAGTTACTTAAGAAATATAAATTCTTTGAGCAACATGTATTCTTATAAGGACAAATTTTATTTTGATAGGACTTTCTTTCCCATAATAAAGTATGCTGTTATTTTCTGAGGTTCAATATGTTCTTCTTGACCCAATAACTATTCTTTGCACAGAATAGAAAAGTTGAAGGCCCTTTCTCCTTGTTTCTGCAGAGAAGCTTTGTTCTTTTAGCACTAAGCACACCGACTAGTTTCCCCACTGTGAGGTGACAGATACAATTTAAGAGAAGAAAACTTGGTTTTCATCACGGATCACAGGGTTTAGTCCATGATAGCTTAGTCTTGTACATTCAGACAGACCAACCCAAAGGTGGGAGCAGGAAGAGAGCCTACTCTTGTTTCTTAGAGGATGGGGAATTGGGAAAGGAGTTATGAAAGAAAAGATTATGCCCCCAATGCCTATGTCCTGTGACCTTTTTCTCTAACAAAAATATATCTTGTTTTTTATTAGTCACTTCCCTAAAATACCATCATATTTTGAATTAGTTCAAGTGTTAATGCTTTCATTAGTTCTGAACCCTGAGTGTCTGATCACTGTGATAGCCTCAGGGAATATTCTCACAGTCAACACTGGAAATGTGCTTCATTAATCTCCTAGGTGCTTCTTAAACTGCTCAAACTGAAAAGATTAACCATCACACTAAACCACATAGCTGTGATGGAAGGAGAGTGAAAAAGAAAACACAGACACTTAGACAGAAAATCTAACATACCTATATCTAAACAGTGTGTGCCTACAATATAGATATGAGAAGTCAGGAAGTAGAACAGTATATAACTTATCCTTTCAACATTGAAGGTTAAATATTTTGAACTTCTGTTATATCCATTTTCGATACAAGTATATATAAATGTGTGTGTATGTGTATGTGTGTGTGTTACTTACGTGTGAAGCTATATTTTTTAAATTGCATTGTTATTTTGGAATAAAATGATATTGACAAAAAAGATTTCAGAGATTGTACAGATATTGTAATCTGCCTAGTTGCCTCTGATGTTATCATAATCATAACAACAGCACATTTCTCAAAACTAAGAAATGAACATTAAGATTATGCAAGATCCAAACTATAATTGGATTTCTGTGTGTGTTCTACGATGCAACCCAGGATACATTGTCATTAGCCAGACGGCTTTCAGATACAAAATAAGTACAGTCTCAGAGGACCACTTGCCTTTTCATAAGACTACATTGTTAAGTGTGAGATAGTGAATGATAGCTTATAATTTATTCTTAGCACCACAACTTTATTTAGTTAAACCTGTTCATACAGATCTTCTTTGAGGTTATTGTTTGGGCCTCAAGAAACACAATGTGGTAGTCAACTGATTTATCAATAGAAACAAGAACAAAAAATAACTGGCCAATATTTAGAGTTTCTGCTTAACCACCTTCATGGGCTAAAACAAAATAATCTAGGATTTCAAAGTTCAGGTCACTTATCAGTACATGGAAAATGATGAAACCCAACCTATAGTGTTAATCAGGATTAGATAATAGACCGAAGTTCTTGTGTGCTTCTGTCACAATGAACAAATACAGAGTAAATATTGCTAACATTTCTTATCACTCAGAAAGGAGTGAACACATAACTGGAAGGTGTCATGTATTCCTGTAAATACATTGATCTATAAAACTACTGATTCAGTTCTTCTTGATCCTTGTATTTTTGTCCACTAAATACTTTTCTTTGCAAATCGTAAAGTACAGGAGAAGATTGACTTTGTTCTCATGAAATGCATTCTAGTTGGAGAAGCAAAGTGCAATGTTAGTTATCTATACAGACTAAAGAATTTTGTGCACTGCATATGAATAATAAAGTATGTCTTAAAATTAGTAGTTGAAAATCCTTGCTTTGCCAGCTCAAGGAGGATTTATGACAGGCTGTGGCTATTTCATATTTAGTCGTCTTTTGTTAATCCATGTGTAGATGGCATATTCAATTCCATAATGATTTTTTGGGGAAAAGAGATTCACTAGAGGCTTCTGGAATTGACTTTGGGCAGGGTTCTTGCATTTGTTTTTAATAATCCTCCCATATCCTCTTCTATGTTTCTTTTTTCTTAGCACAAACTAAGTTATGGTTCAACTGACTTTCTGTCTGCTTAATAAATATTGATATATTGGATGCATTCAGGCATGGCCACGTGTGATCCATCTTTAAAGGTAGAGTCATTTTGCAGCAAGGTTGCAATTTATTTATTCCTCGTTCATTCTCACATCTTTTGAGAGGCCTCATTATGCAAATGTTGAGAACCTTTGTGAGATGAAGAACAAAAGCAATATTTGCTTTTAGAAAAATAGTGGCTATTGAAAACAAGATATTGTCTGAACAGGGTGCTGTGAGTACAGACCTTATTGAGCACATTGCATTAGAATGCTTTCTTTAATAATAGGAAAATGTCATTGAAAGGAAAATGTGCAATTTTCTGACTGCAAGAGCTCCAGCATTTTACAGCAACTGAAGAAACAAAATGTATATAATTCTTTACCTAGGAGTCTCTGGAAACAAGATTAAATCAGTCTGGAAATAGGACATGATCATATGATTTTTTTCAAGATATTTCAGACATCCCATTGAAAAAATGACTCCATGCTTAATAAAAATATGAATTTTTTACTTTAATGTGTTATGTATGGCTCCTAGTTATTGATGTGACATATTGGATGATTATAAAGAAAAGTAAAGACCATTTAAAAATAATTCAATGGCAACATTTACATTATACCCTTGATTTTAGGTTATAATTGACATATCACTTCTTCTTTAAATAAAATACAGCAGATTTGTATGTTTGCATTGTAAAATGCTACCATAATCAAATTCATTATTATATTCAGCACTTTACACAATTATCTTTAATTTTTCAGTGGTAAGAATACCTAAGATCTACTTGGTAAAATTTTCTATTCCATATCACATTGTAAATAATTATACTCACAATACTCTACAGCAAATCTCCACAATTTTTTCATCCTATCTGACTCAACTCTTTTGTCTCTTGAGCAACAACTCCTAATACCCTTTGCTACTGCACCAAATTTTCAACCCCTAGCAGCTTCCACTTTACTGTCTGCTTTGTTGAATTTGCTTTCAGTTGGACATGCTGAAATCATGCAATATTTGTCTGCCTAAACTTGATTGATTTTTTATGGTCTATTGACCTACAACTTCATCAATATTATCACTATCACAAGATTTCTTCTTGTTTCAGGATGAGTCATATTTCATTTTTTTCCTGATACACTTTATTTCTTGAAGCCAAGATTTTCTGTTCTTCTTCCATTCACATCTCGTAATTTGTTATACATTATACGTTATTTATTTATTTGTTTGTTTGTTTGTATGTTTTATATAAGTACTTTTTTTTTCTTCAAGTTACATCTCAGTCACAAACCCTTCCCTATTCCCCCTTCCTGTACCACCCTTCCACCCTCTTCCCCCCAACAGCTTTCCTTTTCAATCCAACAAATGGTTCTTTCTCTTAAAACAGTAAATTCTATACAAAACAGCAGAATTAAATATGCCACATTTATGAGAGTTAAATGGCCCAGTATACCTTCCCAATGTCCAGTTCATACATATTTGGCCCCTGACTTTAACCTTCTACCTTCTAACCATCTCCATGAGTTTAAAGTTCCATAACTGACTTAGCTTTCATACTAACTTGCATCACTATTATAACCATCTTCTTAGATCTAGAATGCCCTCTTGATTCCTAAACAACTCAAAATTTAGCTATGAGACTCAAGCTGTCAATTCTTCAACCACCTTAGAGAGCTGAGAAGGATAAATATATCTGATTATATAGGAAGTGCAGGGCCTGCAGCTTCCAATACTAAGAAATGACAAACCAGTGACTACCTGGACAGTTCCCATTTTCTCTCCATACATTCCAGCATCAGTCTTCAGCCTTTTGGTCCTGTTTCTCTGACAGACATTTATTGTAGAGCAGGGATTATGAAGGACTTACCTACCCTGTCTTGGCAGAACTAGGCTGTCGACTTCCCTGCTACCAAGTTTTGTCCTTTTTGGACAGCAGTCTGTCTGCAGTTGAAGCAAGGAGTTTTTACATGCCAAGAGATAGGCTTGCCACTAATTCAACCATCTCACACTGGAGATTCTTCGATGCTTATCTTCTACTTGGAGTAGAATAGGGGGTGCTGTCAGGAACTGATATGTCACGATATCAAAAAAAAAAATCTTAATTTAAGACCACATCTTTGAATGCCATATTCTGCAGTTCTCTTGGGGTTTTTGAAGATGCCCTATCTATATCTTGTATTTAGATAAGCAAATGTTGCTTGTCTCTTAACAACTTGATTACTGAGTAGCTTAGAGAATATCTGTGATAGACTGTCATAGTAGCTAACAAGGTGATGTGCATGTATGACTAGGAGTTTGTTTTTCTTAACTATCCTAAACAGTTTAAGATGGTTGGTATCAAGAGGCCAGAGCTTCATATTTCATTTTTAAGTATCTCTAGGTACGATACCATCAGGGAGCGTTACCTTTAATTTTGTATCAATATACAAAAATCTATTCAAATGTGGCTAAATATACTCTTAATTTTGTATCAATATACAAAGATCAATGCCTATGTGGCCCAATGCAATCTTAATATTGCGTCCATATACAAGGGTCAATACCATTGTGGCCAACTATAATCTTAATTTTGTATCAATATACAAAGATCAATACTGATGTAGTCCAATACAATCTTATTTTTGCACAATAAACAATGGTCAATACCACTTTAGCCAAATACAATATTAATTTTGTATCAATATACAAAGGTATAAGGGCATATTCAATAATCTGACCCTTCTTGGTCCTTCCTGTGCTATGTCTATGTCTCGATTTTTCTCAAGTCTGTGCATTCCTACATAGGAGAGAAAGAAGGATACAGAAAAGGGAAAGAAGGAATACTCTGGGTCTAACCGCCAAAACCCATTAAACAGGACCATTTAACAACTTGTAATCTCTTCCCCTAAATAACAGAGTTTTCAGTTGTCCTTCAAATAACCAAAAGGGGGGGGGGCGGAGAAACACCCTCCCCACCCTCTGGGTATAGGACATCGCTCTCTTAAAATGACTTCCTGCTGATTTGGGTCGTAGTAAACCTGTTTGGGGCCCGAACCAAAATAGAAAAATGGTTAGAAATGTTAATACAATCCTTTTATGTTCAGTCCTTCTGTTCTCAGCTGTTTAGATGTCCTAAGGAGTTTGTAGGCAGAAGCTGAACTTCCAGGCTTTACTGAGGTTCTGGCTGGGGCACTGTGTAGAGCTGAACGGTTTTAGCGATATTGAGTTGTTGTGGTTGTAGGCTTTTGATGGAGACAGCTATTGAGGGAGTCTGTCAGGCTGAATCAACTGGGTCACTCGTCTTCTTTTGGTGTCTGATTCTGTTTTCTGCTGAGGTTTCCGTTGTCCAGTTGTCCCTGGGTTCCTTGAATGGATGCTTTGATTCTCCTGGAAAGATAAGAACAGAGCCCTGCCCTAATCCTCACTCAGGGACAATCACCCTCTTTTTTTTGGGGGGGGGGGTAGGTAATATTTCTCCTGAAGCAAATTTTGTTTTTTGACAATATATAAAGTGTTATCTTACGATCTGGTTTAAAGAAGAAATTATTTTGTTATTTTGGAGCTAAACTAGCTTTAGTGTATATATTTTGAGATCTTGAAGGACAATTTGTTTGTATTGAGTGGGCCTTTTGTAAGTAGCTTTTAAACTTAGGTCCTTCCAAATCCTATGTGTGTGTCTCTGCATTCTAATTATTGGGATCAGAGACCTGTGGTTCCCATCTGAAGGGATTAAAGATGTGTTCCACCACTCCTGGAACACAGGAGTACAAAAGTTGGGTAATATAAGTTATTTTCAAACAAAAGATTTACAAATTTTCAAATTATGTATTTCATTTTTATATAATAAAACATATGTAACATAGTATACAAAATCTTTCATATAATCCATGGATTTTTCACCTACCCATCTACAAATGAGAACTAAATTTGAATACATATAATGATAGCTTAGCTGTTAATACTTAGTAGCAATAGGTATAATTTTACATATATGTATGTATATATTATAGTATTTTTTATTTTTAAAAGATTAACTTTCTCTGTTAATGTATAGGTTCTATGTTTACAATTTTTGTATTGTACGTCTCATCATGTTGGGTAATTCTGCACTTTTTTGCATCTATTTGTGGTACAGCATAAAGAGACATATATTTTAGCCAAAAGATTTTCTACAGCAGTGTTTCTCAAACTTCTTAATGCTGAGAAACGGCGTTAAAGTTTCTCATAAACTTATTTTCATTGCTGCCATGGCTGTAATTTTGTTACTGTTATGAATTATAATGTAAATATCTGTGTTTTCTGATGGTCTTAGGTGACCCCTTTGAAAAGGTCCTGAGACTCTCAAAGGGGTTGTGACGCACAGGTTGAGAACTATTGGTCTAACGCAATGCTCCTGATTGTCCATAAGAGGAGCATGGCTTTAATTGTACTGAATCTCATTTCATGCAGGTTGCGTTTGATTGCCTCAATAAAGACTCTTGTGCAGAGTATCATGCAAAAAGACCAGTAGGAGACTGCATTCTGTACTTTATCTGCAGGTAGCCAAACATTAGGAAAAGACAGACTTTCTCAACTGTTTAAAAAAAATCTACCGAATATTTAGAATGAAATAAAATGGAAAAAAAAAACTACCTACTTTCTTAACTCTCTACTTTCACTACAATTTTCACATAGGCCTTTTAAAAAAATTTATTTATTTATTGCTTTAGGTTACATCTCTGTCATAGTGTCCTCTTTCCACCCCTTCCAGTCCCGCCCTCCCACCCTCTACCCGCATCCCTTCTATCCCAGTCCTCTGGAGTGGAGTGTCCCTATATAACAGTCCCCTGCCCCAGTTCAGCAGTCATATGAGGGCCAAGAGCCTCCTCATACACTGGGGGCCTACAAGGTAGCACCACTATAATAAGGAGGTCAGTCTGGCGATATCTTAGAAAACTTGGAATAGCTTTCCCTCGGGACCCAGCCATACCACTCCTGGATATACATCCAAATGACTCCTCACCAAATCACAAGGAAGTTTCCTCATCTATGTTCATAGAAGCCTTATTTGTAATAGCTAAAAACTGGAAACAACCCAGATGTCTCTCAACCGAAGAATGGATTAAAAAACTGTGGTACATCTACACAATGGAATACTACTCAGCTATTAGAAACAACGAAATTATGCGATTTGCAGCCAAATGGATGGAACTAGAGAAGCTCATCCTGAGTGAGCTAACCCAGACCTAGAAGGATGCACATGGCATCTATTCACTTATAGTCGGATTTTAGCATTGTAGTACAGGATAATTATACTACAACCAATGCACCAAAGGGAACGTGGACATAGACTTTTTCTTTTTCTCCCTGTCAATGAGACACTTTTTCCTAGTGGTGCTGCCTTGTAGGCCCCCAGTGTATGAGGAGGTTCTCAGTCGCATATGACTGCTGAAATGGGGTGGGGGACTGTTATGTAGGGATGTGGGGTTGGATGGAAGGGTTAGGGGTTAGAGGGTGGAGAGAGGACACTATGATGAAGATGTAACCTGAAGCAATAAATTAATTAATTAAAAAAAACAAGGCTGCTATGAACATAGATGAGGAAACTTCCTTGTGATTTGGTGAGGAGTCATTTGGGTGTATACCCAGAAGTGGTATGGCTGGGTCCGGTGGCAGAGCTATTCCAAGTGTTGTAAGATATCGCCAGACTGACCTCCATAGTGGTTGCACAAGCCTGCACTCCCACCAGCAATGGAGGAGGGTTCCCCGTCCTCACACCCTCGCCAGCATGTGCTGTCATTTGAGCTTTAAATCTTTGCCATTCTGACAGGTGTGAGATGGAATCTTAGAGTCCTCTAGAGTTGCATTTCTCTGATGATTAAATATGCTGAGCATTTCTTCAAGTGTCTCTCAGTCATGAGGAATTCCTCCTTTGTGAATTCTCTGTTTAGCTCTTTTCTCCATTTTTTTGATCGGATTATTTGGTTTCTTGGCATTTAATTTCTTGAGTTCTTTGTAAATTTTGTCACCAACCCCACATCTGACAGAGGGCTAATATCCAAAATTTACATAGGCCTTTTTAAATATAAAATTTAATTTGTATTTTTTCTTACAATATGTGTGTGTTCTGAATATTTATGAAAGCATTGTCTGAGTATTTAGCTGGACAGTCACAAAAAATAAACACCTTATAGAAATCAAATGATGAACACCTAACTAGCAATTCATATTAAGATGATACTTATGGCTGGATGTGGGGCACACAACTTTAATCCCAGCACTTGGGAGGCAGAGGCAGGTGGATCTCTGTGAGTTCCAGGCCAACCTGGTCTGCAAAGCAAGTCCAGGACAGCCAGGGTTACACAGAGAATCCCTGTCTTGAAAAACAAAAAATCAAAAAAAGATGATACTTGATAATTAGTTTTGATGAAAAGATTTAGAAAATAGTATTTGGATGGTTGCCCAAGTTGAATGGATCATACCATACTTATGTGAATTTTTATGTCATTACAAGTTAATTTTAGGCTGCACATGTTAGCAATAACCTGGATTTTAAAATAGAATGGTAAAAGAAAATTGAAATATTTTCAAAAGGGGTTAATGTATATTTTACAGAAGAAAGGCAAATGGTTGTAAATTTATAAAAGTGCTATACACACATTAGAGTCTATAAGATAGCTATCCTGTACTAAATGGCTAAAATCCAGTTATAAGTGAATACATGCTTGTGCATCTTTCTGTGTCTGGGTGGGTTAGCTCACTTAGGATGAACTTTTCTAGTTCCATCCATTTGGTTGCAAATTGCATGATTTCCTTGTCTCTGATAGCTGAGTAGTATTCCATTGTGTAAAATACCACAGGTTTTTTTTTTTTAATCTATTCATTGGTTGAAGGACATCTGAGTTGTTTCCATTTTCTAGCTATTACAACAATCAACAGACCTAGAGAAACAGAAACATGATCCTTGCTACCTGTTAGTGGGGCAATTCACTCTAGAGGACACCCAGTGCAAGAGGAAGCTCTTAGCCCTCATATGTCCGATGAACTGCTGGGGGCTGATATGTGGTGAAGTAGGATAGGTGGGAGAAGGGGAAAGAGTGGGATGGTGGGACCAGGAGGGGTGGAGGGAGGAGACTGATAGAGATCTAACTTGAATTAATTTTTTAAAGAGTCTATAGGAGAGATTTTTGACAATTCTTTATTATAAAATAAAGCTCGTAAGGATAGAGAAGCAAGTTTTGCCTATTTCTTCTTTAAGTTTACCTTATTCTACAGCAATTAGGAATTAAAATAAAAAACTATGTATATGATTTACTTAATTATTCCTTTGTACTCCATAGGTATGGAATGCCTTATCTAATCCCATTAACTGAATGTTTGGTACCAGATTCTAGCTGCTGGGACTAATTTGGAAGGAGCTGGACACTAAGAGAAAGAGCATAGTTGAAGGAAATTGGCTACAAGATGCATGCCTTTATATATTTTGTTTCCTCTCTTTCCACTCCCTGTCCATCACATTGTTAGCAGCTTCCTTTTCTAACCACCAGGGACCAATATCTCTGAAGTAATAAAAAAGCAATTACTTTTCTTTCAGTTTTTTGTTTGTTTGCTTTTGTGTATCAGATAGTTTTTTGCAGTGATCCAAAAGTAAGCAATACACTCTTCATGTATCATAAAAGGAAATGGAAGGAATAGGGAATTCTTGTTTTGTCTTAAGGAATGGGGAATTCTTGTTTTGTCTTAATACTAGCACATTTTCCTAGAACCAATAACATTATTGAGCTCTGGAAAAAAGGAAAGTTCTCGAGTGGGCAAAACATTAAGTAATCTAGATGAAGGAAAAAAAACCATCTGTGAGTGCTTTTAGATAAAAAAGATAGCACAGAAAAACCAGGAATTTGGAGAAAGCTAGGTAGTGACAAAGCTTAGGGTCTAGGATAAGTATGATAAGCTCTGTAATATAGGGGCACACAACTGTGATATCTAGAGGTTGTTGACTCATATCTCTACGAAATAGGTGGTCATTAAGGCCTGATCATGAGGTGACCGTAGTTTCTGTTCTGTGATTATTTGGTCCACTCAGGAACTAGATTAAGTCTAAACATATTGAGCTGCAAAGAATGGATTGAAATATTTTCTCCCTCATTTCTTTCTGAGATATTTCTAGTGCCTTTTCACTTTAGGGCTTCACAGATGCATGATATATGTTGTGATTTAAAACACTATATTATGTAGTACCAGATCATTTGCTTAAGTAGGGAAAACTATAAGCTTGTGCCCAAATGATGATGCATAACTAAGGCTCCACATGGGTTACTTATTTTAAAATATGGTGTGCATGTTTGTGTGTACAGTGTATGTGCATCTGTATTCACGCACACAAATCCAGGTGTGTGCATGATACTGCACAAGTGGAAGGCAGAATGGAATCATTACTATTGTACCTTGTATGACAGGGTGCCTGTGTTTCCCTCTGTATACACACACTTGCTGGCTCAGAAGCTAAGACGGATTCTCCCACCTCCACCCCCCTAAGTGTCCTTAGGAGAACCATGACTGCAGATTACAGATGCTTGAATTATGTGTCCAGCTTTTGTAAGAGTTTGGGAGATCCAAACTCAGCCCTATATTCTGGCAAGTATGCTTACGCACTACATCATCTCTGTACCTCCCAAACCAGAAGTGCAATAATGCGGTGTAAAGGAAGTGGTGGAAAATGGGTGTGGAATTGAGGAGAGTATTTGGCACTTTTTCTAATTTGTACTGATTTACTTTTTGGCTTTCATATGTGTTATTTTTCACACTTTAAGTAATTGATTATTTACACTGAGTATTCATTAATGTATTAACAAGATCCAGTTATTTTTCTCTTTCTTTAAAATTCCCTTTGAAATTACTGAAAAAATTTTAACTTCTTGACATAATTTGAAAGTGTCATGGACATAGTGCATTTCATATCAAATTAGAATAAAAAGAATTGAGTAGAAATTTTTGTTTGGATTTTTTGTTAATAAGTAACATTCCTCGTTGTAATTTTAATAACTTGAATTTGGTTTTAGAAGTTATTTCAGCTCCAGACTAACTATCTTTTAGTCTGTCTTTTATCTATCCCACACTTGTAATGCCATTTGTAGTACAAAAGTTGGGTAATATAAGTTAATTTCAAAAAAAGGATTTACAAATTTTCAAATTATGTATTGATCTCAAAGGGCCTGCATTTGAAGAAATTGCTAACGTCAACAGTAAATGTTCAGGCTGAAGATGCGACTCAATGGGTAAGGTGCTTGCCTTGCCACCGTGAAGACTTGTGTTCAAATGCCTCTAACCCATCTACAAATGAGTGTGCTTGAGTTAGGATGCATTCCTAGTGCTACTGCTTGTCAAGATAAAGTTGGAGACAGGGGAATCCCAGCTTCACAGGCCAGCTAGCATGGAATAGAACAAAGCCAAAAACCACTAAAAAGGTGGATGACAGGGACTGGCACACAAGGTTGACCTCTAACCTTCTCTTGTGCCCACATTTGTTACACATGCACATATGCATACAAAGAATTTTGAAAAATTACATTTCTAAATAATAGAATTTTGTCATGTTTTTGCTCTTGAAGCAGTAATTCTAAATAATTTTCTTCAAAAAAGACAGAAAAACAAAACCAATATGAGGAAGATAAAAATAAAATTGTAGCATTACACAAGAATTTTCTTCATGGTCCACAGAGATCAAGGAAGTGGGATACCATAATTCCCTACTCCTGAAGAACAATGCTGCAGTCATTTCCTGGGAGCGCTGCTGAGACATGTAATAGACTTTCATCTCTATCTATCCTGTACCAATAATACCTAAAACTCACACAGTCACCCAATTTCACCCAAGGAAAATGACCTTTCTGCACTTGAGATATTCACAAATAATTCACACCAAAGCAAAACAGCAGAAAAGGGGGGAAATTGTTAAAAATAAGATACAGCTCATACATCTAAAATCCACTTTTCCCATATATTGAAGCTCCTTTTATGTGTGTGTGTGTGTGTGTGTGTGTGTGTGTGTGTGTGTGTGTGTGACGGCTTAATATATAAAGGTCTTGTCTGGAGTCAGACAGAAAATGTCCTGTAGGAATGTTTCCTCTGTCTACTACTCTCTCAGTCCTCAGTTATTTTTCAAAGCAACAGAATGATTGTTCATACAAAAGATAGAAAATGAGAGAGACCTTCCCATATCCTGCTGTAATCATAACCAGAAACACTTCTTTGGCACATGTAGCTCACTCTTGCACCAAGCACATGCTAGGTTGTCGTCAACCTGAAATATAATCTCTTAAACCTCAACGGCACTGAAAAAATATGTACACTCTTTGAAGTCATGAACTTAAGCTAATTTGTTAAGTTCTGGACAGGGGTGCAAACCAAGAGGAAAATTGTATTCTATTATAATATTTCCTGCATTTTTATTCACAACTCTTTTTCTTCTTGAAGAGTTTGGAAGTATCATTAACCTCTATAGATCTTTCTCTCTCTCTCTCTCTCCCCTTCTTTGTGCCTTTTTCTCTTCTTCCCTTCTCTCATTCCCATCCATGCTCCTTTTTGTCACAACTTATGTCAGTTATCTGAAACTCTTATACTTTCTAAATGCCTTCAAGGTATGTTCACTAATCTATAGCTAAAAGCAGAGAATAGTTTTCAGAACAACGACTCTGTTCTCAGACACACCCTTGAGGGTGATAGACAACAAAGTTAGCTGATACTGAGTTAGACGGTGTGTATAGTGTTAAAAGCTTTCACTGGATAGCTGGGATTTTGAAAGAATATTTCCTTTAGTCATGTAATATTCATCTTTTTGACTAATGAAATAACAATACATAGGTGTGAGCATGTGTGTGTGTGTTATAGATAGAACAGCAAAAAAGGAAAAAAAGAAAGTATGGTTGAGCTGTGAGAACAAATGGAATAATTGTTAAGTAGTCTGAAGTCCTCGACTAGCCAATCACAGAAGCTAGGAAAATAACTACAAAAGGACATTAGATAAATATATTAAATTATGTAGATAAAGACCAGGAAGGAGAAATTGCTTACCTATTCAAAAGTTGCTTAAAAAGAGAAAAGTTATATTTGAAGACAGATTAATCAGGGTCATGAGCACAACATAAGAAACAGATAATATAATTATAGTAACATTATGATGGCATAGAAGGCAGGGGAATTATTAAAAATCTGCTTTGTGTTGTTTTGTTTGTATTGAAGACTTTTCTTTTTCCCCCTTTTTATTCTAAAGGTAATAATATAGCATTAGGTTAGGAATTAGATCAATGGTGTAAGATTTGGTAAATAATATCAACTTATGTATTAGAATACATTGCGTATGAATGGAAGCACAAACCCTTTCAGAAAGCTCTGACTTATACAGGAATAGTGCAGTGAGCTTGTGGGCTGGAGTGACAGCAAAGGCACTGGAAGTAAGTGATCTGGACACTACAGATGCAAAGCCAGCCGTCAGTCACTTTGCCTTTATACCAGACTGTCAGAAGACTATAGCGTTTGTTCCCAGTGCCCCATTGATACTACAATTACCTAATTTGATGAAACAGGAAAAATTAAGACAACATAGAAGAAAAACTTGTCTTTTTATTTGAAAAATAAAAAACACATGTTTAAGAAGGACTTCCACTCAGAATAAAACATATTCAATAAAGAATTTAATTTTGGGGTTTGGAGAAATGTTTCAGTGGTTAAGAGGACAGGCTGCTTTTTCAGAGGACCAAGGTTTGATTCCCAGAACCCACATAGTGGTTCTCAACTGTTTGAAACATTTTCAGAGGATCCTATGCCTCCTTTAGGCCTCTGTGGGTATAATATACACACAGGGTGCATAAGCAAGCACGCAAGCAAATCACCCTTATGTATAAAATAAAAATTCATAGTTTGATTTTATGTTTACCTCCTTTAAAACCAGTAAAACTAGAAAACTATAGGTTTTCTATGATCACTGGGGAACCCTCTGAGCATGGTTTCCCCAGTGATCATTTATGCATGGAACATTGGCATTACGGATAAGCCTCTGCCT
The DNA here is from genome assembly GCA_907164525.1 of Lophiomys imhausi. NCBI lineage: Eukaryota > Metazoa > Chordata > Mammalia > Rodentia > Muridae > Lophiomys > Lophiomys imhausi. The sequence goes on from CAJQZJ010000221.1 coordinate 3,454,138, forward strand.
TCCTTTAGGAAAGAACAGAACACATGTAATTAATGTGTAATTAAACTAATTTTTTGAAAAAGTAAGATAATGCTGTATAATATTTAAGTAGCTGCTGACTTTAACATTTCGATTAACTATATACAATTTTAGATAGCATGGAATAATGAAAAGTTCTACTTTATTTACACATGACTCCTTTCCTTTCCCTGGGAATATGTACTCTGTATTAATATATCAATACCTGTAAAATGCTGAGAGTACAAAGATCATTGGCAGACCTTAATGGAAAGTACAAATTAGAATATAAGCTATATAAACTTAGAATCAGAAACGCAGGCTGTTTATTTCCTCACTAAGTCAGTAGTGAGATTTTAAATATTTTCAGGATACAAAAAAGTCAGTTAATTTGATTCAGTATTCAAAGCAGGAGAGGCAATTTTCAAGAATTGAGAATGTTGAGACTTGTAGATAATTATTGTAGTTTCCTTGACGTAGCATTTCCTTCCATTTTTAGCATTAACACTCATTGTTAATATATCAATATCATGTATTTTTATTTCCATGAAAAGACTATTAGTTGGAAACTGATAACAGCTCAGAAAGCAAGACTTTTAAAAAACTCATTGGCTTTCCATAAAGCAAAGTTTAATAAAAGTGAAGACAAATTAAGAGTTTTGCCTATTATTTTAATTGAATAAGCATTGAAATCTTCTTTAATGCTCTCAAAGTAGTTTCTCAAATATGTAAAGAATTAGACAAAGCATTGAACCTATTAAAATATTTGAAGATATCTTTTCTATAGAAAAGTTAATGTTCATATTAATATTAATCACATTATATTGTGGTTAATTTATAAAATTAATGTGATTATTGTGTAAAACTAATTATTTTTTCCTGTTTCAAATGGCAGGTGGAATCCAAACTTGGCACTGATAAATTCCTAAGAATCTGAGTCTAGATAAGTCATAGGCCTAGACAAAAACCTACTACTAGCATTCCAATAAAAATGGATGACAATGAAGATTCTTAATGACACATTGCTGAACCCACATTATCAACAAGACACTTAACTCTCATCAGAGAAACTTCTTGCAGTAGATAATAATAAATAAAATGACCCACAACTGTACAATTTGGAGAAAGAGAAAACTTTGGACGCCCAACCCTAAATGGGATGTCTTCATCAATCCCCTGTCCTCAAGGCCCAGTGATCTATGTGGAAGAGGAGGCTGAAAGATTGGTAAGAGACCCAGAGGTGATGGGTGACTCCAAGGAGATAATATCATCCAGGCACAATAGAGCTGTTAACATATGAACTCACAGAAACTGGGACAGAACATGCTAGACCTGTTCAACCCACATGAACTACCAGCACTCAGAAGGGGAAGTGGACACAAAATCCCACACATAACCAAGAAGGCATCTGCAGAAGAAACCTTCTGGGAAAAAAAAAATGTCACTGGGCATTATCAAGCACACTGAAGGGCAGGTTCCATGCCCAGGAGTAGGTGACCAACAGAAAACCAACTTCTCTGTTTTTTGCTTTGTATTGTGTGAATGTGCACTTTTTGTTCTGTTTTGGCGTTTTTTTATGTTTTACTTTTCCGTTTTTTTTATTTGTTTGTTTATTGAGAGAAAGAGAGACAGAAAGAGAGAGAAGAAGGAGGCAGGGACAATATGAAATTGAGTATGTCAGCAGTAGGGAGGGTCTGGGCATAATTAGGAGAGGAAAAGTACAACAAAAATTTACATCGTATGAAGTTATGTGTGGCTCCATTTAATTAATTTTGTAAACATTTTCTCCTTGTTCCTTTGAGGAAGTTCAAAGGAAAAAATTATAACTGAAAACATACAAACAAATAATATTAAAGGGACTGAGCAGGTTGTATTTAGGAACACACACACACACATATGCATTCATAACAATTGTTGAAAAAAGAAGCTATGAATTTGGAGGAAAATAGACAGAGGTACAGGTAAGGAAGAAATGTTGAATTATATTATAATCTCAAAAATTCCATTTTTCCCTTTTGAACCCCACCCATGTTCATCCACCTTTGCCCTAATTATAAAATTATACCTTATAATTATAAAGTTAAATATCCTCACTCTTTATAATTTTGCTTGTATGTGTATGATTTTAGGGCTCACCATGGCCCTGAAATCATATACATTTCATCCATATTTTGACATGACAGGAATTTTCTAAGTGAGAAAAAAATTTCCTGTTCATATTCATTTGTTGAGTGCCTTTTTCAGTTTTTATCATGATTCTGTTTCAATTTTTCTCTAGATTCATCTGCAAGTTTGTTACTTTTAATCTATCATAAAACTGTGATTTATAAATGCTAAATGTGATATATGGATTCTCAGTGATATGGCTAATTCTTTATGTTAAAAGTAATTTATAGTAAATTCCTTATCAACCATGATGCCTACAATTACACCCCTACATGTTCATATTAATAAATATGAAATGTCAACCTTGTTTTTATTCTACTATCCAAGCATTCTTAACATTCAGTTATGTAGAGCCTTCTTCAAGCCTCAACTGTGTGTTGGAAAGTTGCCTGAAGAATAGAATTCCTGAGATAAAGGCAACATAGTGATAGACAGTGTGTCTGGGACAACACATCACACTGTGGTGCTCAAGGGATGACAAGCAGAGCTTTTTTGTGATCTCTGGAATGCACTGAGTAGAAGGATGAATGGTGGAGGAAGGAAAGACTGTGAAAAGGGAATGCAATGCGTCAGGAAAAGAGGGGCTTTCTGGTGGTATAGGACACTAGAATAGAAGAGAAGATAGGATTTTAGAAGCATAGATTATGTGTTTATATGTTTTTAATAGAATTCCAGTAAACACACCTGGTTGGATCTCTTTTGTCTAATTGCTACAATGTTCTGCAAGATGTTAACAGATTTTTAACTGGATCTCAGGTATATGAATTTTAGTTCTGGCTGAATTAGTAACTGTACTTAGAATAGGCTTGATGGCATCTTCTGAGAAAGTTACAGTTGTACCTGAAGGAAACCTTATGCTTATTATCATGAAAGCTATTCATCCCATTCATCTTCCACGCATGTTTTTCTATTTTAACATCCATTAACACATATTGGTAAACATTTCTGTGTCAACGTAATTAGTTAACAACACAAACTCTCTGTTATGAGTTAGAAGAATGAATGGTGAATGCTGTTCATAAAAATGAAAACAGTACTACTTTCTTTGGGAGGGACTCTAACGTTCCCTCACAGCTGTGAAAAGAAAGCAAAATCAAACTAGTAGAGCAGGGATTTGTTCATTACTTGTGAGTGAGTGTGTGTGTGTGAGTGTGTGTGAGTGAGTGTGTGAGTGTGTGTGTGTGAGTGAGTGAGTGTGTGTGAGTGAGTGTGAGTGAGTGTGTGTGAGTGTGTGTGTGAGTGTGTGTGAGTGAGTGTGTGAGTGTGTGTGTGAGTGTGTGTGAGTGTGTGTGAGTGTGTGTGTGAGTGTGTGTGAGTGTGTGTGTGAGTGAGCGTGAGTGTGTGTGTGTGAGTGTGTGAGTGTGTGTGTGTGAGTGAGTGTGTGTGTGAGTGTGTGTGAGTGAGTGTGAGTGAGTGTGTGAGTGAGTGTGTGAGTGAGTGTGAGTGTGAGTGTGTGTGAGTGTGTGTG
>CAJQZJ010000221.1:3458168-3479757 GCA_907164525.1 Lophiomys imhausi
GTGTGTGAGTGTGTGTGAGTGTGTGTGTGAGTGAGTGTGTGTGAGTGTGTTTGTGAGTGTGTGTGTGTGTGTGTGTGTGTGTGTGTGTGTGAGTGAGTGTGTGTGCGAATGAGTGTGTGAGTGAGTGTGAGTGAGTGTGTGTGAGTGAGTGTGAATGAGTGTGAGTGTGTGTGTGAGTGTGTGTGTGTGAGTGTGTGTGTGAGTGTGTGTGAGTGAGTGTGTGTGTGTGAGTGTGTGTGTGAGTGTGTGTGTGTGTGAGTGTGTGTGTGAGTGTGTGTGTGTATTTAAGCATGTAAGAAATTTTAAATTTTCACCTTAAATATTTCAAAGGTAAAAACGTTGAACCCCCAAATAACAGCCATTGTGCTAAGTATGAAATGAATTCTTTAACGATCTTGCTTACTCTGTTGTGGTGATGCATGAGATAGTGGCCTGAGGTGGTTACTCAAGCTGCTCAACTTTCACCTTTCCATAAATCTATTTTATGCCATTTTGCTTGTAATTTTTGGCTTTGCTTTGTTTGTTTAAAAGGCCATATAAATATAGTCATTCTTTTGGTACATGGTGTTCCTCATAAGTGTTTTATTAAGGGGGCTAATGAGTTCCAGCTCGTCTCTCACTGGATAGACCACTTCTTAATGACCCCTGATAAGAGAAAATAGACTTTTGCTGAAAATCTTTCTTTCTAATCAAAGCGGCAACCTTCTCATCAAAACATGTGGCCAATGCCAGATCTGATTAACAACTAGAGTCTGTGGGACAGAAAGTTAATTAAGGCCTTTGAATGCCTGAACTTACACAGAGTTGTTTGAAACATTCTGAAGCACAACATGATTTATGAAAAAGGCATTTTTGAAGATTTTTCTGTAAATGTGTTTTTTAAAACTCAGTAATGATCAAAAAAAAATACAGAAATGAACATTCTTGTTCGATCTTTGACCCTTGCTAAGAAATCCCATGAGTCTTGTTAAGTGTGAACTCTGGTATGAGTTATTTTACTTGAGAGTGGCAGTTTGCTGATATTTTTTCTATTGTCTAAAGTAACATCACAGACTTAGAGATGATCATCTTTATAAAAATAAAAATAAGAGTCTGGCATAGTGGGACAGACTGTGACACTGCTAGTTAAGATGTCGAGGAGGAAGCATCACCAGCTTCAGAGATGAGTTCAAGTCCAGGCTGAACAGTTTACTGAGACACAGTATCAAGTAAAAAGTTAGAAGATGGGTGTGGAATAGCTCAGTGCTGGCTTAACCTGTGATGGGGTCATGATCAGTCCTTAGACACACATGCATATTTACACACACACACACACACACACACACACACACACAGAGGTTGAGAGGGAGGGAGGGAGAAATAGAAATAGATAGCACATCACTGGGGACGGTCATCAGGACCCCCTCACTATACATGGGGATCATCAGACCAATTTAAAATTTAAACTTCTTCATAAGTAAATGTGTCATTGGCTTAGTTGCTGCTTTTCATGTTGCTTCATTTCTAAGTGAATTACTCTTACATGTAAGATAGATTAAGGAAGAGGTTTTTATTGTTGGTTAATCCAGTCTAAACATGCAGCTCAGGCTGGTCTTGAATTCATGGTTTATGAACTGATCTTTCCCAGTGCTAGGAGTACAGGTGTGATCTAACACACTGCTTTAGATATAAGGATTTTGGAAAGTGGACATTGACAAAACCCATTTGCAGAGGACTTAAGGCAGAATTAGTCAAATCTGAACACCAGTGGAAAAGTTTACATCTCTGCTTCTTTAACAGACTAAACCATGGAGAGTTAATTCCAGCACTGAATTTTACTATTACACTTTGTATTCTAATTAAATGTAGGGGTCAACATGCCGTGTCCTGTTTTTAAGACAACTTAAAAGAGATTGAAAAAGGATTCTTATTACCCATTTTCTTCTATTTGTAAAGTACTTTATACAGAAGTTTAAATTATTCATGGACAAGGAAGAACTTCATTTGTAATTTCAAAAGAGCTGAGGAACCAAGTAACCAAATAAGATGTTATATATGATGATGATAGTTTACTGTGTTGATCATCAACTGTGAGATAATTCTAGATTTTATGTCTGTATATAAGCCATAAAATAAAATAATAATAATAAATTATATAAGTTACCTACTGAGAACTATACCAGCAAGAAAAGACAGGATTTTTTTCTTTTTTTTATACTTTATTTTTTTATTTCTTCAAGTTACATCTCAGTCACAATCCCTTCCCTACTCTCCCTTCCTGTCCACCCTTCCACCCTCTTCCCTCTAAGAGCTTCCTCTTCCAGTCCAACAAATGGTTCCTTCTCTTATAACAGTAAATACTATACAAAACAACAGAAATAAATATGCCACATTTATGAGAGTTAAATGGCCCAGTATACATTCCCAATGTCCAGTTCATACATATTTGGCCCCTGACTTTAACCTTCTACCTTCTAACCATCTCCATGAGTTTAAAGTTCTATATCTGACTCAGCTTTCATACTAACTTGCATCACTATTACAAACATCTTTTTAGATCCAGAACACCCTCTTGATTCCTAAACAACTCAAAATTTAACTATGAGGCTCTAGCTATCTATTCTTCAACCACCTCAGAGACCTGAGAGGGATAAATATATCTGATTATGTAGGAAGTGCAGAGGCTGCATCATCCAAAACTAAGAAATGACATATCAGTGGCTGCCTGGACAGTTCCCGTTTTCTCTCCAAACGTTACAGCATCAATCTTCAGCCTTTTGGTCCGTTTCTCTGACAGACATTGATTGTAGAGCAGGGATTATAAAGGACTTACCTACCCTGTCTTGGCAGAGCTAGGCTGCCGACTTCCCTGCTACCAAGTTTTGTCCTTTTTGGACAGCAGTCTGTCTGCAGTTGAAGCAAGGGGTTTTTACATGCCAAGAGATAGGCTTGCCACTCATTCAACCATCTCACACTGGAGATTCTTCGATGCTTATCTTCTACTTGGAGTAGAATAGGGGGTGCTGTCAGGAGCTGATATGTCTCGATATCAAAAAAAATCTTAATTTAAGACAAAATCTTTGAATGCCATATTATGCAGATCTCTTGGGGTTTTTGAAGATGCCCTACCTATCTCTTGTATTTAGATAAGCAAATCTTTCTTGTCTCTTAACAACTTGATTTCTGAGTAGCTTAGAGAGTATCTGTGATAGACTGTCGTAGTAGCTAACAAAGTGACACGCTTGCATGACTAGGAGTTTGTATTTCTTAACTATCCTAAAGAGTTTAAGACGGTTGGTATCAAGAGGCCAGAGCTTCACATTTCATTTTTAAGTATCTCTAGGTACAATACCATTAGGAAGCGTTACCTTTAATTTTGTATCAATATACAAAGATCTATTCCAATGTGGCCAAACATACTCTTAATTTTGTATCAATATACAAAGATCAATGCCTATGTATCCCAATACAATCTTAATATTATGTCAATATACAAGGGTCAATACCATTGTGGCCAACTATAATCTTAATTTTGTATCAATATACAAAGATCAATACAGATGTAGTCCAATACAATCTTAATTTTGCACAATATACAATGGTCAATACCACTTTAGCCAAATATAATACTAATTTTGTATCAATATACAAAGGTATAAGGGCATATTCAATAATCTGTCCCTTCTTCTTGGTCCTTCCCATACTATGTCTATGTCCCATTTTTCTCAAGTCCGTGCACTCCTACATAGGAGAGAAAGAAGGATACAGAAAAGGAAAAGAAGGAAGCCCCTGGCTCTAACCTCCAAAACCCTTTTAACAAGGCCATTTAACAGCTTATAGTCTCTTCCCCTAAATAACAAAGTTTTCTGTTATCCTTCAAATAACCAAAAGAAGGGTGGAGAAACACCCTCCCCACCCTCTGGGCATGGGACGTCGCTCTCTTAAAATGACTTCCTGCTGATTTGGTTCATTGTAAACCTGTTTGGGGTCCGAACCAGAATGGAAAAATGGTTAAAAATGTTAGTACAATCCTTTTATGTTCAGTCCTTTTGTGCTCAGCTGTTTAGATGTCCTAAGAAGTTTGTAGGCAGAAGCTGATCTTCCAGGCTTTACTGAAGTTCTGGCTGGGGCAGTGTGTAGAGCTGAACGATCTTAGCGATTTTGAGTTGTTGTGGTTGTAGACTTTTGATGCAAACAGCTATTGAGGGAGTCTGCAAGGCTGAATCATCTGGGCCACTCGTCTTCTTTGGTGTCTGATTCTGTTTTCTGTTGAGGTTTCCATTGTCCAGTTGTCCCTGGGTTCCTTGAATGGATGCTTTGAATCTCCTGGAAAGATAAGAACAGAGCTGTGCCCTAATCCTAACTCTGGGACAATTACCCTTTTATTTATTTTTTTTGGGGGGGTCAGGTAATATTTCTCCTGAAGCAAATTTGTTTTTTTTTTTTGACAGTATATAAAGTATTATCTTTCAATCTGGATTAAAGAAGAAATTATTTTGTTATTGTGGAGCTAAACAAGTCTTAGTGTATATATTTTGAGATCTCAAAGGACAATTTGTTTGTATTGAGTAGGCCTTTTGTAAGTAGCTTTTAAACTTTTTTTAAGTTTAAAAGAAAAACAGCTTTTTTGAAAAGTAGTTATGGATTTATTCATTTCAACATACTTTCTAATGGCTCTCTTTAAATGAGAATGTATCTATGGGGGTCAACTTCATAAAGTCCCATTCTCAGAATGTGTCATGAACAAAGCGATCTGAACATACTGTACAGATGCAGATGGATTCTGCAGTACCAGTCACCACTTATCACTTAATTTACCATGTTCCACATCCGCACAGGAAAAGGGCCTCGGGAGCATGCAGGAAAGAGAGCTCGGTGAAGGGCATTCCGGATCTAGGATCTACCCTGCTTCCTGAGAGAGGCTAGGGTCTGAGGGACGACTGATGGTGCATTCATCCACTCTTAATCAGCTTCCTGTGGACAACGGTGCTTCCTAACGTGAAGCCAGATATCTCCAGATGAGCCAGTGAGCACCGTCATCCCTGGAACTCAGAAATTTGATATGACCCCAAGGCACCAATGGGACGTATTTAGTACTTTACACCGAGATTTTTATTAATTAATTAATTAATTAATTAATTAATTTATTTATTTATTTAGCTAAACATATAGGCAAAGATACCTATTTACTACTTCAAGCTAGTAGGTGAAGAAAAACATTTTAGAAAATGGCTTATAGTAAGCATTTATTAAAAATTCCTTATTCATATAGGTATATATTATATATTTTAGTGTAGTCTTATTGCCCCCACATATTACTGTTTTTTATTTTAATTGGGTAATGAGTTATTTAATCTATTTAATTTAAAATGAAATTTAATTTTATTTAATTTTTATATAATTAGTATATGCTAACTGTAGGAATTACTGTGATTTTTCCTTACATACCTATATTGGGATTCACAATGTCAATCATTCCTCCTGGTCTCACTCTCCTCTTCTGCTTCCCTTCTTGCATTCCTTCTCTTTTCCTAAAACCATTCTCCAGTTTCTAGCTATCCTTTTCCTTACTAGTCCTCACACACAGAAAGATAACCCTCATCCCGTGTCATTCAGTGTCTGGCTTATTTCACTAGCATGATGTCAACCAGATTTCCTCCAAATGATAAGATTTTATTCTGCTGTATGGCCCCATTTTACATTTGACTTTTTCTTTATATGTTTAGTTGTGGATGGCTTTTGTATGTCCTGTCATGTTTAGAACAGTTCTATGAGCACTGTTTGCTCTGTGTCCACAGCAGTGGGATAGCTGGGCCATGTGGTAGCTCTATCTTTGGTATTTAAGGAACGTCCATACTCTGTTACACAATGGTTGTAATAGTTTACCCTCCTATCAACAGTAGATGCCGGTTCTTTTCCCCCTATATCCTTGCCGCCATTTGTTGTGCCTTTTTATTATTATTCATGTGGCCATTTTAAATGAGTTGAGATGAAGATTTCATTGTGGATTAGGATTCCATATCCTCAATTACTAAATATTTTGATATTTTTAAATATATTTATTATTTATTTGTATTTCTTCTCTTGGACATTAACTAATATTATTTGTTCATTTTAAAATTGTATCTTTTGTAATTAATATTTTAAATAAAAGGCAATTACAAAAAAAATCTCACTGTATACCCACAGATTGCCTGAAACTTACTCTATAGACCAGGATGGCCTGAAACTCATAGATCCATAGAGACTTTATCCTCTGAAGTGCTAGGATTAAAATTGTGTCCTATCACTCCTGGCTTGGATCTTTATATATATGTGGCTTATTAAGTTCCTTATATAGTCTGCATATTAACCCCCTGCTGAACAAAAGTCACAAATATAAAGTTGTTATTAAATCTGAAAACAAAATTTATTAAGAAGTGAGATTTCTTCTTGTACAGGATTTTTTATCTTAAAAATAAAGTTAGTAGAATTAATAAATTCAGATATTTTATCTACAAACTTACATGTTCCTTTTAAAGAAAATAGACACAAAATACAATATACTTCAGTGATAACACAATTAATAATTAGGATTTGGGAGACAAAAGTTTGTTATTTCATATGCTTCTATATAAAAGTTTGCTATTTCATCTTGGGAATATGAACTCTGGGACTCATTTTTCCCATCTCCATAATTACCTTAGTATATATAACTGTTATACTATCAGCTTAGTTTCAGATTAAAAAAAGCACTTATAGAAGAACTCCTTCAAGTGACACTTTTTGAGATTTATTTATTTTACTTCATTGGCATAGGTGTTTTGCCTGAATATATGTATAACACACCACATAAGTATCTGGTGCCAGCAGAAGGCAGAAGACAGTGTCAGATGCCTTGGAAATGGAATTGCAGGAGGTTGTGAGTTACCATGTGAGTGCTGAGATGGAACCCAGTTACTCCACAAGAGCGACAATTGAGCTTATACACTGAGACATCTCAACAACCCATGATTAATATATTTAAAAAAATGAAAACTCAACCAGGGTGTATGTATTATTATTTGCAGTTTATTGGTTTTCTTTTCTTTTAAAATCTATTATAAATGTATCTGACTGTAAATATATGATATATATGTACTGATGTCATATAGCACATTTTTTAAAAGGATAGAACATCCTTGTTTCTGTAAAACAATAAGTAACCCTCAGGGGTAGAAGAGTCATTTATTTTTTTATCTAGGGTACTAAAATAAGTGCTTTTGTGAGATAATCTTCTTTTACAATTTCTGCCTCTTGTTGCTCGTGCACCTGCTCAGGGGATGGGACAGTTATCACGCTATTATGTGCTGCTGTAATACTTGATTAAGGCAAGAAAAGAAAACATCTTTGTCTGCAGTAAATTAAAAATTCTTGATTGTAAGTTAGACTTGAGGAAATCTACAACCTTTCTCCAGGAACCCTTAATTATAACAACAATGTAAACTATCCATTTAAATGTAAAATACTTTCATTACAGGACTATACCCTGTACCTCATTTTTGTTATAAACACACACACACACACACACACACACACACACACACACACGTTCCCACGCATGCACTCACACACAATCTATGTAATTCTTTGCGAATGTTACATTTTATCAACCATTCGATTTTAAGTAACAAACAAGTTGTAAATAATTTTGATAAGGGCTTATTATTACATACAAAATCATGATAGCAATTTTGCAGAAAAGTGTGTACTCCTGGCTATAAGGGAATGTTGTGAGTCATAACTGAGTCTGTGCAGTGAGCTTGCAATGTGTGTGTGTGTGTGTGTGTGTGTGTGTGTGTGTGTGCGTTAGGGGTGGGGCACTGAAGAATCTGAGGGAATCATTAGCCTGTCTCTTCTGTATGACTTCCTCTACTCCCTATAGGGAAACAAACAGTGGAGGGGCAGGGAAGTCTTTGTATTTACACTATGCAACGGAGGGGCATCATCTGTTAAAGCTTCATCTGCATGGACAAAAATTGTTGTAAACTCCTGGTCACAGTTGCAAAAATCAGACTAAACGTAGTTCCCTGAATTCACACTTCCTCCTTTAGGAGGATCTTCATAAAAATGTTTAGGATTTGTATGGAAAAATTAATTCCAAAAAAAACCCCAAAATAGAATCAGTAGTAAGTTACATACAAAATATCAAACTAAGACATTCTTATAAGAAATTTTAATACTGAAAGACACACGACAAGCTACTCTAAGGATTTTGAAGTATCATTTAAAGAACTTTGTGCTTAAAATAATCTCAAAAGCATAACATTTGACAGTATTCCAGAATTTTCACTTAAGTCTAAACACAGAAGAGACAGTACAGCATTAAGACAAGTTCAAAAGAGAATCAAGGAGCAGATTTATAAGGGTCAGTCAAAAGGGATGAGGAATGAATGCAGCAGCAGATACAGAATGAATGCAGCAGTAGATACAGAATAACTGATTAAAGTCTCTCAAGACAGTAAACAGTAATATCTGTGTTAACGTTTTATCCTGGACAGAAGTTATCTATACTCCCATTAAATACAAATCATTTCTTTCTGGTTTCAGAAAATAATTTATATTGTTGCAGGGTTTTCCACATGCTTAATTCTTCTGCAACTGTTAAACATACTTAGTATTAGAAAGTAGGAAGACAGAAGTATACAAACCTAATTAGTTAGAAAATTTTTAAGAAAATTAAGCTACTAGAATATTTTCTAGTGTACTGAAATTCACACATTGCTTTGTTTACTAGTCCTTTGCTATTCTTCTTTCCAATTCCCTGGTCATACTCACATTTGCTTCTATATGCATGTCTGTCCCTGTAGTCTTTTTTTTCCAGTTCATGTCTCATGTATTTTATTATCTTCCCAATGCCCTTTCCTTAAAAATCTTATTCACCTCTCATGGCCCTCTTTCTAGTTTCATGTCCAAGACTTACACAAACAACAAAATAAATTATACATGTATGTAAATCAAATGCTAGGACCTGCATAAGAGAAAAATGTGGTATTGGCCTTTTTGAGTATGAATTTCTTCAGACAATATAGTAAATTTTAGATACATTTATTTTCATGTTAAATTCTATAAATTTAGCTTTCATTAATAGGAATAAAATTCTGTTATGTACCATAAATTTTCATATGTACTACATTTTCGTTATCCATTCATCCACTGAAGGACATTTATGCTGATTTTACTTCCTTGGTTTTTTTTTTTTTTTTTTTTTGTTTGCTTGTTTATTGCTTCAGGTTACATCTCCATCACAGTGCCCTCTTTCCAGCCCTCCCAGTCTTGCCTTCCCACCCTCTACCCCCTATCCCTTCCATCCCACATCTCTGGAGTGGAGTGTCCCTACATATCAGTCCCCTGCCCCAGTTCAGCAGTCATATGATGACCAAGAGCCTCCTCATACACTGGGGGCCTACAAGGCAGCACCACTAGGGCAAAATGTCTTATTGACAGGAAACAAAGTCTATGTTCATGTTCCCTTTTGTGCATTGGCAGTAGTATAGTTATCCTGTACTATATTGCTAAAATGTGATTATAAGTGAATAGATGCCCCTTTCTTTCTTTTTATTTCATTTATTAAAAATTAGACTCCATGTATAAAACAAAGTATGTATTAATTTATCTTTCAGAGAATATATATGTCCTTGGTTTTTATCCATTTTATTTGAAGAATATGATTTGTTCTTCTTAATAGCTCAATAATGCTCTATTGTGTACATATAGGAGAAACACACTTACTCCCTCCATTCTCCTGACAAGAAACAATGACATCCAATCTACCACTTGGCTATTATGATTATCATCACAGGATGACACAAATATATTGCAATTCAGGAAAAGACATATATGGTAGAAATATTGCTAACATTGTACTGCTTTGAAAAAAACTGTATGACTCCTGCAAAATCAAGAATTAGATACTTTTTTTCATTCTAATCAGTTTTTAAATCAATACAGAGCTTGGAATCTTCAAGAAACAATGCCAGGAAAAGAAAAATATGTAATAGAAACAACAAAGAAAGAAGTCAAAGTATACTTATCTGCGGAAGGTTTAAATCTATGCTTAAAATACTCTGAAATCTCCTCTAAAAAAGATTGTTAGCTATGACATACAATTTCAGCAAGGTAGGAGATGAGGAAATAATTGATTAAAGTAAAAGACATTTTTATAAGTGAGCAATGGTCCAAATCAGCTCTGAAGATTATGAACCACAACAATAACTGGGGAGGTAAGGAATCTCCAGTGCTGCCATAGAAACACTTTCATTAGGGGAATGACCAATAATCATCTAACTGGACCTAAGGCCAGATCAATAGGAAGGGATTCACACATACATACCTAGCCAACTGCCCATGGCTGGAGAGGTCATAGACCCTAGAAGAGAACCTAACTACTGTAATTTTCCTAAACTAATATAAATTTCCTAAACTTCTAATTGTTTTCTAAGTAACCTATCCTGATACCCACAAATGGATGAAAATCTCATATATCATCAAAGAACCTTCCTTTGGCAACAGGTAGAACTATTACAGGATCCATAATTGGTCAAAATTCAGAGAATAAGTGACCATGGGCTGAATACTCCCAATTGATTTATATACAATGTAAATGCAATGTAATACATGAAAATAACATGTAATATATTTTGGAAAATATCAAGTAAGAGGATGAGGATTGGACACATTTTTACAGCCAAAAAGGACACATACTGCTGGACAGTGTGTTCTAGAGATGCCAGGGAAACTGCAGCCATGAAATCCCAACAATATAGTCTCCCAAATAAAACCTGAAATATGTACCAGAAGTACTGGATAAAATTCCAATAAATACACCTGCTCAGATATCATCATCTCACTTTCGACAACAATGGTACACAAAACATGCAGCCTCTAACAAATAATGCTCTAAATACTGTATATTCACCTATAGAAAATGTAGACACAATTGACTTGCAATTGATCAAAATGAATCAAAATACCTTAATACAAAGCCTTTTGTGAGCCTTCCCTTTTCTTGTGGACATTTGGGCACCTAATCAGGAGGTCAAGGGGAGCAGATGTCAGAGGGGGCTGATGGCCTCAAGTATAATGGGTTAACAATCTAGAAATCATCTTCAGAGAGTGAGCTCAACTTTACTCAGGGTGAACAAGGGTTATATAGGACTCTAGAAAATAGGTGGAGGTTTCCAGGGTTGGTATACATCATTGGTGCCAGCCTAAGATATTGGGAAAGAGGGGAGAGGGTAGAAACAGGTGGAAAGGAGGGAAGAGATTGTGATCTGGATATAAAATGAATAAATGAATTATTAAATTATAAAAAATACAGGAATCCCTCATTTGTTTGAAAAGGCATCCAAGAATCCCAGATCCCAGGTACTTGCTGAGTGGGTTATTTCCCACCTCTACTGTCTCCCTCCCCTTTCTCTGTCCTCTTCAACTCCCTCTTCACTACCCTCCTCTCTCTCTCTCTCTCTCTCTCTCTCTCTCTCTCTCTCTCTCCTTCTCCCAGATATGTCTTCACTCATAAATTTGCTTATAATACTGTGAGCTACATATATTTTTTTTGTCTAGCAGAAATAGAATTATCTCTTCTCACAACATTTATTAAATATTTGCTAAGTACAATCTGCATGTTATCACAGTTGTTTCTAAATGTTATACATAATAATTTAATAAAATCAGTTAGTGAATCAGAATATCTATTGTATAATGATTGTATGAAAACCAAGCCAATGAATGGGTTGGCAGTATCTTGCTATAATCTAAATGGTTCTAGAAGAGATCAAGATTTGATCTCAACTCTATATGTCTAAACTTGATTATTCTGTTACTCTGTTGAAACTTTTAAAGAAAATGGCATAATTTTTTTCTCACTCTACTTCTCTAAGATTCATTTTTAACTTTGGTTCACGTTTAGTTCTGTCCTTGAGTTTTTATTTTCCTATATATTTCACTAACATAAAGTTTCAGGAACCTAGGTCAGGCACCTGTCTGGCCCAGGCTTTATAGCCAGGCAGGATTTGCCTCTTAAGGCCAGAATTTTTTTTTCTCAGGTCAAACTGGCAGCCTTGACTACCACATTCACTACAACCATACTTGAGATAAGTCATCATCACTTTCAGTATGTCCCTGAGTTTAAGTGTCCATTTTGCTACTGCATTTGGAATATGAATCTTGGTCATTTTTCACAGTAGATGGAAATAGTCTGTTTACAAAGCCCTGTTATGGAACTTTTACCTTCAATATCAAGATTTATTTTGTTTCACTGTGAGTTTTGTCTCTTCCTTTTCAAAATCATTATTTTTTGTTTCCAGCTGATAGCAGAGAGTCAGACACCCAACTTTAACATGCAATGCTCTTGTTTAATTCAATCTTGTTCTACTATTAAAAACAGTTATCTCTGTAAAAACTTGCCACCCTATGACATTTTCAACTCTCTTCTATCCCATGCTGGTATTCCATGGGCTTGTGTTACTGTTTTATGCACCAGAAGAAATTATACTTGCCAATTCAGAAAAATGTATATTTCCTTAGATATTTTCCAAATTAAGAGTTCTCTGAAAATCATTACATGGCTTCAAAACTGTAAGCTTTACACATTCTGTTTAACCCCTAGTAATGAGAGCTGGCCACAGTTGGAGCTGCATGGAGCTTTTAACATGATCCACAGTGTATGTGGGAGTGCCTGACACACTCCTGCCATCTCTGCTTGGAAAAATGGTGTGTGACTCTTCGGGTTCTTGTAGGACAAATTCAAGCCTTTTTCCTATGACACTCAGGACTCTTCATTCTGAACCAAGACCACATATCTCAGATCATTTTCTATTTATTTTAATTACTAGCAGATATCATGTCTTCAATACATAAAGTGTTCTGATTATGTCACTCATAATTTATTCTATATGAATAGGCATTATCCTGTAGTGCTTTTTTTGAGTAGGGGAATGGGGTCTGGTAATAGAAACATCTGGAAGACTGCAAAATGCAAAAGCAGGAGGAACAGATACCAAAAAGGGGATAAGGTACAGGATCTAGGATAATCAGGGAAATTTCTCAGTTCTAAGACACACTAATGAAATAAAGATTTTAATCCAGAATAAATGAATATTAGGAATAGGATTAATCAAGACCAAGCAAGCCTGGCAATAGAATAACAAGGGGTACCTATTACCAGAACAAGATTATAAATTAACATTTGTTTGTTTGAAAGGCATCAAGGACATAGACACAGAGGTACAGGTGACAAATTCCAGAGGCACAATTCTCCCTAAATGATGGGTAAACAGTAATGGCTAACAACCTTACCTCAGGATGTCTGTTTATACAAAGTCAACTCTGTTATTATTAGTCTACAGATTCATAGAAAGGAACAGGTGGGTTCCCCAGAAGTCAAGTTACTGGTTCTTCTAGGCCTTGATGTGTTTCCCATGTATTTATTATTTCATGTTGATCGTTATAGTAGTTTAAAAAAATCAATACTTAAAAGCTATGCACCAGTGCTATTTGTCCCTTGATGCTTTTTTTTTTTCTGTAAGTTTA
The DNA here is from genome assembly GCA_907164525.1 of Lophiomys imhausi. Classification (NCBI taxonomy): domain Eukaryota; kingdom Metazoa; phylum Chordata; class Mammalia; order Rodentia; family Muridae; genus Lophiomys; species Lophiomys imhausi. The sequence continues at coordinate 3,471,699 of CAJQZJ010000221.1, forward strand.
TATTGTCAGCTTCCAGGTACCTGGGTACCTCTTGACTTGTCCCTTGATAAGTTCACCCTCATGTCTATAGATGTGACCTATAAGTAAAACAATTTCTTACAATGAATTGATCTTGCCTTCATTTTCCTCATCTACAATCTAACAGTTTCCAAACACAGTGTAATCCTGTATGTGACCATTTTTAACAATGAGACTTTACCAGTTTCATTCTGAATAGAAACATTGCTCCAAACGTGGTGGGTATAAAACCAGATGCTTTTCAGATAATTTTAGTCTTCTTTATTAAATTCCTTGCCAAATTTCTCAAAAGGAAATTGATGCTAGAAAGTAAGTCTCTAAACTGGGACATCCCTTAATGAATACAGAGCATCTGATTTGAGGGTGGAACCTGATGGGACAGAACTCCTGGCAATCTGTCAGCAAACTCCAAATCATTCTAACGTGGTTCCACCATAGTCTCACCAAGGGCTCCTCTTTCCCCTCTGCCTTTTATAGCATCCCATCAGTGTTTTCTGACTTCATTGATTCTAAGTGAAAATATCAGGCACTTCTTTTCATTTTTTACACTGCAAGATGAGTTAAACCATAATTAACGTTTACTGTTACCGTCATTCACATTTCATCTTAGGCAATTTAACAAGAAAAATGTATAAATAGATGTTTTTAGCACTCTAATAAGAAGATGTCACATGCCAAATATTTAATTACTGGTGTATTATCTCTGCTTAGTTTTCAGTGAGATCATAATAAATAATCCCAACAACAATTCAGCCTTTCTTCCCCATCCTCAATCTTTTAGTTCACATGGGTTCAGTGAAACAGAAAACAGAATAGAAATATATTTTGGAGCATAATTGTTATAAAATGCCTCCAGTTTACATCTTCTCAGAATGAATAATGTCTTCAAGTTGGAGCTGTTGTGTTTCATCTGAGCCCTTTCTTTGTCTTTTGATCCTTTGCCAAATAATGAGACATTGATAAATCATGAAATTTAAAGTCACTCAAGTGAAGACTGAATGAAAAAAATGTTTCCTTAGTTTCTATGTTTCCCATAAAGTTAATTGTTATCCAAAATAGCAGCAACTGAGATGTATGCCTGGAACATGAGCATACTTAAAGCACTAGCCATTCTGACAGCTGATAGTGTGCCAGTTGCACTGATTTGTGTGCTGTTAGTCCAGGTGTAAATATTTGTCCATCTTGTTATGAAATACGCACAAAGAACACTAAAATATGCATCTGTTTTTTCTATGAATACTGAAATAAATGTACATTTTTAATTTTTCATTTTATATGTGTATCACCAAGATTTACTACCGAAAATATGTCTGATCCATACTGTTATCCTCAGATCCTTGCCAGAGTCTGGAACTTTTATTAGAAATAAATGTCATATATATTTATTGAGTCTCATGCAGTAGGGGATTCTTTATCCTTATAATTTAAACTCAATAACAAAAGGAAGGTAAGTTGGAGCAATGAATCAAATTCTGATGCCTAATCAAAGTGAGAAGCAATTATAGTTTTCTATACAACATAAAAACTTATATATCTATATGTATATATATATATATATATACATATATATATTATTCAATAAGAGAGATACTTGTAAATTCCCCTTTGGATAGTACTAAAAGTCTTTTTTAAAGGTTTCTAAGGATCATTTTTATTTATTTGTGAACATATGGACCACATGGCTATGAGATTCAACTTGGTGGTCAGAGAACAACTAGGTAGACTCAGTTCTCTACTTCTCCTATGATGGTCTACAAAACTGAACGTGGGCTGAAGTAATTCTTAGCAGCAAGGACCTTAACCTGCTGAGACATGTTTTGAACCTGAAGGTATTAGAATATTTCTCCAATACTTTTCTTTCTGAAATCCACCTGTTCTCTCTCTACGGTCCTCAAACATTCTCTAATGATTGATTCCTTCCATGACATTAACTTCTAGTTCTGTCAGCTTTTTTCAGTAACATGGTTTTTGAAAATTTCAGTGAATGTTTCTATTAAACTATTTTGTATGTGAAAAAGAATACCGTTGAATGCTCTTTGTGACTTTTGAACTACAGTAGCTATTCCTGAGACTACCATAAATAAAACAGAGGTATCAGTCAGAAACATTTGCAGAATTTTTCTGTTCTCTATTCTGAATACCTTAAGTGTAGCAGATAATGATTAATGGGAAATGACATTAATTGCAAGGGTTTTAAAATCATCAGATCATTTAATAGCTGGCATATCGTAGGAGAATTTGCTTATGTAACTGCCTTAAGCTTTAATTATTCTGACCAAAAATGAGAGATATGGACGTAAGTAATTAATAGGAAGATTGTGGAAACTAGCCTAAAATGCAGAGTAAGTAAATATTAATGATTGTGGTTATTAATATAGATTAAATATTTTGATTACATTCTTAAACTTTTTACATTTTAATTTTAATTTGAAAATAAATTGTAAAATAGAAAAAATTAAAATTCATTGTTCAAGAAATAACAAGGGGATCCAAGATGGCGGTGGCCAGCGCGGACGTATTTTGATTTCGGGGTCAACAGTCACAAGGCAGCAAGTGTTGCAGGACGCTGTACAAAGGGCACGACCCCTTCGAAATCTCACCCAGCTACACAGGGACCACGGAAGATGCCTGGGCAGGATGCCCCTTCCAACTCTCGGACACGCTAGGAAGCCTCTGGACCCGGGAATCGGGATAACCCATCCCCCCAAAAGGAGAAATACCCGGTAAGTTCCAACCTAATACCCAGCGGGCAGATTCAGAAACCAAGCAGAGATAATCCCCACCCTGCTGGGCACTTCCAGGTCTCACACAGATGATGCAATTATCTGGGAAAGGTTGCGACCCTTGGAAGTGAAGTAGCTCCACTGCAAAGCACCTTCAGATCCCAGTCTGTGACATCACAGGCCAGCTTCGAAGCCTCGGGAGGGGCAAGGCTATTGGAGCTGAACTGCAGATTTACCCGCTACAGGAACCAACCCCGGGCAAACTGTGAGATATTTGAAACTGTCCTATATCGAACTTTTGTACTAGTAAGGGCCCTTCGGGGGGGGGAATCAGAGCTTACTTGTGCACAGCTCTGCCACCTCAGTTAATTAGGTCCCCACACATCTCACTATTGAAGATAAACACTACCTCAGAGTAAAGGGCTGGGAAAAGGTCTTCCAGCAAATGGACCCAAGAAACAAGCTGAAGTAGCCACCCTAATATCAAACAAAATAAACTTCCAATTGAAGTTAATAAAAAAAACAGAGAAGGGCATTACATACTATACTCATTAAAGGAAATATACACCAAGAGGTCATCTCAATATTGAACATCTACACCCCCAAATACAAAGGCACCTACATTTATAAAAAAAACGCTTCTAAAATAAATCACACATCGATCCAAACACTTTAATAGTGGGAGACTTCAATAGCCCACTCACAACTATGGACAGATCATTAAGACAGAAGCAAAACAGAGAAATAATGAGTCTAACAGAGATCATGAACCAAATGGACCTAACAGATATCTACAGAACATTTCACCCAAACACAAAAGAATACACCTTCTTCTCAGCACCTGACGGAACCTTCTCCAAAATCGACCATATAGTCAGACACAAAGATAGCCTCAACAGATAAAAGAAAATTGAAATAACCCCTTGTATCTTATCAGACCACCATGGAATAAAGCTGGACTTCAATAGCAAAAGAATCAACAGAAAGTCTACACTCACATGGAAATTGAACAACTCTTTACTAGAGGACGACTGGGTCAGGGAAGAAATAAAGAAGGAAATCAAAGACTTCTTAAAATTCAACGAAAATGAAGACACAACATACCCAAACCTATGGGACACAATGAAAGCTGTGCTACAAGGAAAGTTCATAGCATTAAGTGCCTTCAAAAAGAAAATTGTGACAGCTCATATTAAGCGAATTAACAGCTAAACTGGGTGAATTGGAAAAAAAAGAAGCAAACACTCCCAAAGGAGCAGAAGGCAGGAGATCATCAAAATTAGGGCTGAAATCAACAACTTAGAAACAAAAAGAACTATACAAAGAATCAATGAAACCAAGAGTTGGTTCTTCGAGAAAATCAACAAAATAGACAGACCCTTAGCCAAATTAACTAAAAGACAGAGGGGGAAAACACAAATCAACAAACTCAGAAATGAAAAGGGTGAAATAACAGCAGACATTGAGGAAATCCAGAGAATATTTGGATCCTACTTTAAAAACCTATATTCCACCAAATTTGAAAACTTAAGTGAAATGGACAATTTTCTTGATAGATTCCACCTACCGAAGCTAAATCAAGATCAGATAAACAGACTAAACAGCCCTATAACCCCTAAGGAAATAGAAACAGCCATTAAAAATCTCCCAACCAAAAAAAGCCCAGGGCCAGATGGCTTTAGCACACAATTCTACCGGACCTTCAAAGAGGAGCTAACACACCAATACTTTTCAAACTCTTTCACCACATAGAAACAGAAAGAACACTGCCAAACTCATTCTACGAGGCCACAATCACCCTGATTCCTAAACCACACAATGACCCAACAAAGAAAGAGAACTTCAGACCAATCTCCCTCATGAACATAGATGCAAAAATACTTAATAAAATGCTAGCAAACCGAATTCAAGAACACATCAAAAGTATCATACACCATGATCAAGTAGGCTTCATCCCAGGAATGCAGGGATGGTTCAACATATGAAAATCTATCAACGTCATTCACCATATAAACAAGATGAAAAAAAAAAAACACATGATAATTTCGCTAGATGCAGAAAAAGCATTTGACATAATTCAACACCCCTTCATGCCAAAAGTTCTGGAGAGAACGGGCATACAAGGGCCGTACTTAGAAATAATAAAGGCAATATACAGCAGGCCAGTGGCCAACATCAAAATAAATGGTCAGAAACTTGAAGCATTTCCTCTAAACTCAGGGATAAGACAAGGATGTTCACTTTCACCATATCTCTTCAATATAGTACTTGAAGTTCTTGCTAGAGCAATAAGACAACTAAAGGAGATCAAGGGGATAAACATTGGACATGAAGAAGTCAAATTATCCCTATTTGCAGATGATATGATAGTATACATAAGTGACCCCAAAAATTCCAACAGAGAACTCTTACAGCTGATAAACACCTTCAGCAAAGTGGCTGGATACAAAATTAATTCAAAAAAATCAGAAGCCCTTCTTTATACAACAAACAAATGGGCTGAGAAAGAAATAAGGTAAACAACCCCCTTCACAATAGCCACAAACAATATAAAATACCTGGGGGTAACTCTAACCAAGCAAGTAAAAGACCTGTACAACAAGAACTTCAAGCCCTTGAAGAAAGAAATGGAAGAGGCCTTTAGAAGATGGAAAGATCTCCCATGCTCATGGAGAGGTAGGATCAACATAATAAAAATGGCCATCCTACCAAAAGCAATATATAGATTCAATGCAATTCCTATCAAAATACCAACATAATTTTTTATAGACTTGGAAAGAGCTATTCTCAATTTCATATGGAACAAAAAAAAAAAAAACCAACAATAGTTAAATCAATCCTGTACATAAAAAAAAAAAGAAAAAAAACATCTGGAGGTATTGCCATCCCAGACTTCAAGCTGTACTACAGAGCAATAGTTGTAAAAACAGCATGGTATTGGTATAGAAACAGACCAGTAGATCAATGGAATCGAATTGAAGATCCTGAAATAGACCCACACACTTATGGCCACCTAATTTTTGACAAAGAAGCCAAAACGGCACAATGGAAGAAGGACAGCATCTTCAACAAATGGTGCTGGTCCAACTGGATGTCCATTTGTAAAAGAATGAAGTTAGACCCATACCTATCACCTTGTACAAAACTTAAGTCCAAATGGATCAAAGACCTTAACATAAGGCCAGTCAAACTAAATCTACTAGAAGAAAAAGTGGGAGAAACCCTCGAACGAATTGGCACAGGTGACAACTTCCTGAACAGAACACCAACAGCTCAGGACCTAAGACCAACAATCAATAAATGGGACCTCATGAAACTGAAAAGCTTCTGTAAGGCAAAGGACACTGTCATTCGAACAAAACGGCAGCCTACAGACTAGGAGAAAATCTTTACCAACCCCACATCTGACAGTGGGCTAATATCCAAAATCTACAAAGAACCCAAGAAATTAAATGCCAAGAAACCTCATAATCCTATCAAAAAATGGGGGACAGAGCTAAATAGAGAATTCACAAAGGAGGAATCCCTAATGGCTGAGAGACACTTGAAGAAATGCTCAACATCCTTAATCATCAGAGAAATGCAACTCAAGACAACTCTGAGATTCCATCTCACACCTGTCAGAATGGCTAGGATCAAAAACTCAAATGACAGCACATGCTGGCAAGGATGTGGAGAAATGGGTACCCTACTCCATTGCTGGTGGGAGTGCAGGCTTGTGCAACCACTATGGAGGTCAGTCTGGCGATATTTTAGAAAACTTGGAATAGCTCTGCCTCAGGACCCAGCCATACCACTTCTGGGTATATACCCAAATGCCTCTTCACGGAATCATAAGGAAGTTTCCTCATCTATGTTTATAGCAGCCTTATTTGTAATAGCTAGAAACTGGAAGCAACCCAGATGTCCCTCAACTGAAGAATGGGTTAAAAAACTGTGGTACATCTACACAATGGAATATTATTCAGCTATCAGAAACAATGAAATTATGCAATTTGCAACCAAATGGATGGAACTAGAAAAGCTCATCCTCAGGAACTAACCCAGACTCAGAAGGACACATATGGCATCTATTCACTTATAGTAGGGTTTTAGCTATATAGTAGAAGGTATCAATAGTACAACTAACACACCAAAGGGAACTTGAACATAGACTTCTTATTTTTAATTTTTTTTATTTATTTTTATATATTAGTTATATTTTTTCTCTTTTTTAGTCTTTTTTATCTATTGTATGCTTATTGATTTGTTTGTTTAGTAGTTCTCTCTCCCAGGCAACGAGACACTTTTCACTGATGGTACTGCTTCATAGATCCCCAATGAATGAAGAGGCTCTTGGCCCTCATATGACCTCTCAACTGAGATGAGGGACTGTTATATAAGGACACCCCACCCCAGAGAAATGGAATGGAAGGGTTAGGAGGTAAAGAAAAAAATGAAATGTGATGTTTTGGCCTTTTACTACTAACTGTCATGAACTGTTTAGGATAATTAAGAAATGCAAAGTAATGGTTATTCAAGCCAGTCATTCTATTAGGTACTATGACAGCCTATTATAGTTACTTGCTAAGCTAATCAGAAATAAACCTGCTAAGAGACAAGCAACATCTGCTTACCCTAATATAAGAGATTCATAGGGCATCATCAAAAACCTCAAGAGATCTGCAGAATATGGCATTCAAAGATGTTTTCGTAACTTTAGATTTTTTTTATATCAAGACATATCAACTCCTGACAGCACCCCCTATTCTCCTCCAAGTAGAGATGAGCATCGAAGAAACTCCAGTGGGAGATGATTGAATTAGTCGCAAGCCTATCTCTTGGTAGGAAAAGTCCTTTGCTCCAACTGTAGACAGAATGCTGTCCAAAAAGGACAAAACCTGGAAGCAGGTAAATCGACAGCCTAGCTCTGCCAAGACAGGGTAGGTAAGTCCTTCATAACCCCTGTTCTACAATCAATGTCTGTCAGAGAATCAGGGCCAAATGACTGAAGAGCGATGCTGTAATGTATGGAGAGAAAATGGGAACTGTCCAGGCAGCCACTGGTATGTCATTTCTTAGTTTGGGAAGCTGCAGACCCTGTACTTCCTATAAAATCAGATATATTTATCCCTCTCAGGTCTCTGAGGTGATTGAAGAACAGGTAGATAAAGTCTCATAATTAAATTTTGAGTTGTTTAGGAGTCAAGAGAGTGTCATACATCTAAGAAGATACTTTTAAAATTGTGTTGCAATTAGTATGAATGTTGAGTCAGATATAGAACTTTAAACTCATGGAGATGTTTAGATAGTAGAATGTTAAAGTCAGGTACCAAATA